>JALIHJ010000011.1:0-323180 GCA_022984795.1 Fabrea salina | reverse complement strand
CACCCTAACCCTAACTGCCCTAACTTTAACCTTTAGCTTTTAACGCCTAACACCTAACACCTAACCCTAACGCCTAACACCTAACACTAACTTACCCTAACACCCTAACACCTAACACCCTAACACCCTAACACCTAACACCTAACACTAACACCCTAACACTAACACCCCTAACACCTAACACCCTAACACCACCCTAACACCCCTAACACCTAACACCTAACACCCTAACACTATTACACCCTAACACCTAACACCCCTAACACCCTAACACCCTAACACCCCTAACACCCTAACACTAACACCCTAACACCTAACACCTAACACCCTAACACCCTAACACCCTAACACCCTAACACCCTAACACCCTAACACCCTAACACCCTAACACCCTAACACCCTAACACCCTAACACCCTAACACCCTAACACCCTAACACCCTAACACCTAACACCTAACACCCTAACACCCTAACACCCTAACACTAACACCCTAACACCCTAACACCTAACACCTAACACCCTAACACCCTAACACCCTAACACCCTAACACCTAACCTAACACTAACACCCTAACACCCTAACACCCTAACACCCTAACACCCTAACACCCTAACACCCTAACACCTAACACCCTAACACCCTAACACCCCTAACACCCTAACAAGTCAATAAAGTCTAACATAGTAAGACAATAGTAAGTATGAATAAGTAAGATAGTGCTAACTTACAAATATAGTTATTATACACAGAAGTTAAGCAAGTTAAACAGTAACCAGTTAGGGTGTTAGAGTATTAATAAGTATGCAATAAGTTAATTAGTAGATGAATAATCAGTCTGCCATAGCCACAGTAACAAACAATACAACAATGAGTACAAAGAATCTAAGTTAAAAACATGAATCAAACTCACTCAGAAAGTGACATCACAGACTTCTGAATACCAGCGAAACAACAACAGAGCAAAGTACATGAAAACCTACTTCTCAATAACCTTATAACGATACAGCATACATTCAACACTCAAGAAATAGACAGTAAAGCACATAGCCAATGCCCGAAGAGTTGTTAACATAGGGTCTCTGAACTTAAACGAAACAATAATAGCCAGTAGTCTTTAAGTGATGCTCCAAGTAATTATTTGGTGAATTAGTCAAGTTATTTAGTGTGGCAATTGAATTGAGCAAGGTAAAGACACTTGAGTCAGAATAACCAAACACACCTAACAAAGTACTCAGTCTAAACAAGAATGAATAGAACAGTAGTTGATACAAGCACAGTTAGTCCACAATGTATAATCTATTCAGTAAACACAACCAAATATCAACCAAGTCGACATAGTTAAGTAGTCTTTGAAAGCCCACCCAGCCCAGCTTTGAAGAAGCTTAAGAGCAACTCTCTAGAACTCTTGGTTTGGAAGTAAGCATTTACTAAGCAAAGATTCAAGTTGAGTAACTAAGTCTTGGAAAGTAGAACCTGCTCTAGCAATGAACTAGTGAAGAAACCAACAAACAACTCTGACTAGAAGTTTACGACAATTTAAAACTAAGTATTATTATTTTCAGATGGCTGGAGTCTTTATTAAACTTCTTTCAGGAACTCTGAGTCTCCAACCACTCCACAGTGAAGCCCTCAAACCTGACTCAGAAGCTCTTGAATTGAAGGGTAGTAGGGTGGTTCAGCTATCCTCAAGAAGTTTGCTTCTTCTGTTCCAATTATCTTCCTGAATCCGTTACTAGCTCTAATCTTTTCTTGCTTGCACAGTTGTTGCATTACGTTCATAGCTCCTCAGAACCCCGAATCAGAAGTTCATCCTTTTAATTGAGAATAGTTCGCACATCCTGTTTGATAGTCGTACTAAGTACTCCACTCAAACTCATGTCATTGTATTTAATGCAAATTTTTGAAGTCTCTCGAGCCATGGTACTTCAGGTACAACTGCAGTTCTTCATCTGTCACTGACCTGCTGTTCATTTCTGCTAGTTACTTCATCCAGTTGAGTGACTTCTTCTCCTTCTGGGTAACTGAATAGCGTCAACATCAGATCTTTTATCAATCGTACTGAGGGATCCAATTCGATTTGGAAGGTGTTGATCACTGCTTACCAGAATGACTTTGGCTAGTCCCTTTGCAGTAAAGTTGAGTATAAGCTTTCTGATGAAGTTGGCACCTTCTGAATAGTTATCTCGACTTCGAGTAGAATATGTGGACGTTGTCAAAGATTAGAACGGGTTTTGCGCTCCTTGACCGGTTCTTCTAGGCACTCTTCAAACAGAACTTCTGTCGTTGGTTTAATTGCCCGCCCAGTAACTCAGTCTGGAATATAAGTTCTTCCATAGAGTGTCTTTCTGGCTTCCAAGTCCAGGTAAAAAGAAACGAACTGGGTCTTAGTGTCTGAGTACTTTTTGAGCGTACCAGGGTTGCTAAGCGCCTTGATCTCTCCATAAAGGTAGACTTGCCTATGCCTTTGGGTCCGTAGACCACGTCCCTCCTCTCTCAATGGGCTCTTCAAGGTGTTCAATCCGCAACGAGTAAGTTCAGGGTTTCAATCAAAAGTCCCTTTAACTCTAGGTGCCAGCTTATTTGAGTCAGAGTCTCTTTGATTTTTTGGACGCTGAATTGAGGGTCTTTAAGCCCGATCTCTATATTATTGTTTTTGAAGTTGTTCTTTATTAGTTCCTTTGGTTCATGTAGGTCAGGTAGGCTACAAAGAGTGCGAGAAGAGTAAGCTGCATTCACAGCAATTATTGTTAGCCAGGAGGAAATTGACGACTTCGTAGATTTCTGTGCCTTCCTCAATGATGAGGTTATCTTGTGGCTTTTTCCACACAATGCCGTCAGTATTTGCTAATAAGGACTTTCCGCCTATTTCAGCGATATTCTCTCTCCCTGGGTGAACCTTTCGAATCTGACCTTGTAAAGTCTCAAGTCTCCGGAGTATCCCTGGGGAACTCTGAGCTTGTGGAAGTTGCGGACGACTCGACTGAACATTTTATTAGCCATTGAATTAGGGGGATATGAGTTTGACTGGGTTATAGTAACTAGGACTTGGTTGAATTAATCCAATGGGTTAGGGTGATGTCTGAATGATCTTAGAGTCACAGTCTGCAGGATTCTAATTAGCAATGTGAGTTTACTAAGTTAAAGTCTAGGACATAGAAGGCTGGAGGCGGTAAGAGTAAACTTGGAAGGTTATGAGTGGACGCCCATCAGAGAAGTCTGAAGAGAACATAGCTGTGAATAAGTAATTAGAGCATCTGCATACTAAGTAGTCATCACAATGTTCATGCACAGTACAAACAAAGCAAGAAATCAACGAAGACAACTCTGAGTCTCACCTAATAGAACTTAAAACTTAGACAACAGATTGATACGAGAAGACGAATAGTTACTTCTCTGTATTGGTTGAATAATTCTTAAAGTAGTCAAAATAAGAAATGATTTGATGGACTTTGCAATGCTTAGACTTTGTGCTTTGTAGAGCGTATGCTTGCAAGGTAGTTAGAAAAGAGAAGAGCTTGATGTCGTGACTAGTTGTGTGAAGGGCTATTGAGTTAACTAGCGAGGTTTAAAACCACTGGGAACTTCTTCACAAAGAAACAAAGGCAAACAGAAAGCATGAACAGTGGCAAGTAAAAGAAACAACTAAAACACACAGATTGCAACAAAAGAAAAGAGGATTGAAGCGAGGAACAACCAAAGGAAGTTAACACTAGATTATTAAACAGAAGGAAACAGAAATGCTGGTTAGGGTGAATTGAGCAATTTCTACCTAGACTGAAGTCTAAAGGTTTTTGTTCAGTTGAAATAACTAATTTTAGCAAGGTTTAGAGACCTAGTGAAAGCACACCCTAACAATAAGGAAGCAATAAACAAACAGAATAACAACTCATTAAACTTCTTGCTTTTTGGGTTCTAATTCTAAAGTAGCTCAGTTCTGTGGACTTCGCAGGATCTCGGTTAGATGAGAAGAAATTCCCTGAATTTCTGATCAGAAAGGGCGTGGTGAAGCATGTCAACCTACTGATGTGGACGAAGGCTTCCTAGGTGGCTGTACATGAGGACTCAACGAAGTGCTGACGTACCTGGAAGATCGATTTAATGGCGGCGCAGGTCCAATAAAAACCGTCAGGCCCGGACCCTTATACTCGTATGCATAGCGGTAATGCGACGCGGGGTGAAGGCTTTAGAGCTATTGGGGTATCCATGAGACGTTTAATTTAATTCTAAAGTATGTAAGTCTATTGCACTGCCGATGCTTTAAGCTTGGGATTTAAGAACCCTAACACTAATAGCATTCAATCAAAAGGAGTGGGAATATTAGTATAAATACTAGTGTTCTAACTTCTACATACAAGCAATCAAACTCTGAATATTGTCTATCCTTAGTCTTTACGTAAATGGAAAGTAACCCAGTACTTGCATTAGACTCAGAGGTGTGTAAAGACTCACTCGAGTACATTTTTTTGGTCTATCTCCAAGAATTACAATGACTCAGAACTTTCTCAAAAAGAACACTCAGTAACACCTTTGAAGAGACTCAAGAAAGTGAAATGAGTAACCACTTAGAGACTCAGTTATTAGGGTTCAAGAACTAGCTGAGTTTGTACTGCATAATCCTATTGGAATGAATCTCTAGAAAGTTTCAGGAAGAACTACAAACAAGGAATTGATAAAGAACGAAGTCTTTCTGGATGCTTCATCAAAATCAATAAACTAAATACCCTGAAGTAGTCTATTAAGAGTAATGCAAAACACTTGATAGCTAAACAACATCAAGTAGCAAAGACAACAATGACTTTGAAAGTACTTGTGCTAAGTAGACTCTCAAGCATGCATTTAACTACTCTTACTGAATTACTTAAAGTAGATAGAATTATTACTACCTCATGCAATCTCCACAGAAGGGCCTGTCTGTGTGTTTGAGAGTCATGCTGAGTTTGTTGCTTCTGTCCATGTTGAAGTTGTTGAATCTTTGGTCAATTCCATCCAACCCAACTGTTAGGGTCCAGGATCATCCTTGCTGCGTCTTCAACCACTACTTGGGACCTTGTTTCTTGTTCTCTAGTAGTTTCTCACTCATGTAGAATCAGTTTCCTTTTTCTTTTGGTTGTACTTGAAGTTGTCTGGTGAGTTTTCAAGTCTTACAAAGTCAATTCCTCTGCCCAGTTTAGCTCTAGCCAGGACATGAGCAAACTCGTGTATGAAGCAGATCAGGATTGAAGCAGTGCCTAAGTCTGTGTCTTCTTCGTACTTAGGCTTCTTACACGGCGTTTCACCAGAGTTAGAGTCTTTGGGAGCACTTAGGTAGTCCTTGATGATTAAGTTACCAGTCATCAAGGACACTCACGCATATCCCAAATACACTGTAGTCGCACAAGAAAGTCTTGTCTAGAGTAGCTTGAAGTATTTGGGTGTAGTTATTCTCTAGCTCCAACTCTTCAAGGTACTTTTGCTTCACAAACTCAGTGTTCATGACACTGAATATGAAGATTATGGTGCTTTCTGGAATGAGGCTTTGTCACGGAGGAGTTGTGGCGTTCTAGCTTGAGAAGTGTAGTTTCGAACATGTAGGCTACTGGGCACCTGAAGTCAAAGTAGTACAGGAATCTGTCACAGAAAAAGATTTCCATGAGTCTGTCTTGAATGCTTTTGATCTTAAGCCAGATTCCTAACAAGCTGACTTGCTGCATGTAGTTCCCAGGTGACTCCAAAGTCTTCAACTCTGCAGCTGAGGAAGTCTTCTTCATCCAGCTTATTGAAGTGTCTGGATTACTAAGGCAGTTCCTTTGTAGTAGGTGAATTCCTCAAGACTGCACTGCTCAAACACCTGAGGGTAGTTTCTTCTTAGGTTTTGGCTGAATTCTTTAATTGCTCTCCTTCTCTTTGCCCTCATTTCTAGTGACTTTGAAGAGTCTGAAATGTACTTAGTGAGTGGCCAAAGAGTTAAGTCGATCTCACTCATCACCTGGCACAAAACCTTTCCTCTGAGTCGAGTTGAGTAGGAAGTAATTTGTGGTTCATACATCTTAAAGCACACTTTAGCAGGAGTGCAGTCGTAACAGTTGAAGCAGAGTGTGAGTGGTTGTGTGGACAAAGTAATTCCCCATAATCAAATTGCACACTCTACACTGGGCTTCCAGTAAACCTTACTTTTTAAGAGTTAGCACAAAAAAGCAAAGGATGTTCATTTCTGAGTCAGTGCTGGTCTTACTGTAAGCCATGTTGATTCCACACATAAAGCACTCAAGCACATCGGAAGAACAACAGCTGATACAGAATATTTGATTTTTGTGAAATACATAGGTTTCTTCATGCTGGATCTCTCACACTTACTGCACTGGCCCTGGACTTCTACTGCTTTGCACGCAGTACACCTCAATTTCATGTCATCACAGTAGAAAAGCATTCTCTTTGGCTTTCTAGCACGGCACTCAACACATGTATTTTTTCATTCTCATACACTCAGCTCTACAACACCCTATGCAAGAGTCTGTGACCCATGGATACAACATAAGTGTGCTTGAGAGCGCGTTTGCAGTTGAGACAGTCCATATTTATTATTTGTCTTCTGAGTAGATTTGTTTGATGTCATCAAATCCGTAGTGGACTTGGAAGTTACCTTCAGGGGCAAGAGAAGCAGTTCTCTTAGCTTCTTCTATGGCAGTTTGAGGTACTGACTGCTTGTTTTCCTCAACTGGACACTGGGAACTTAAGGGTGGAGTTTTGCGGGTTTGGGAAGCCATGAGCATGGAGTTCTTTCGTTCAATCTCTTTTTCTCTCTGCTTTTTGTTTGACGTCAGCTTTTAAGTTGTTAATGAGTACTTCGAACTGGGAAACTTTTAGCACTGAGCTCTTTGGACTTGTTTCTTTCAGTAACAAAGTCTTTTCTAGTTTTACAACGGAGGTTTTGAGGGCTTGGTTTTGTTCTTCGAGGTTCTGATTATGTTCGAAGTTGAGTTCAGAGTCTTCTTTGTTGCTTTCCATGCTGTGCAGTTTTTCTTTCATTTGGTGAGTTCTTGAGAGTGTGTTTCTTTCAGGTGCTCAAGTGAACTCTTCAAACTCTGGATTTCTTCTAGCTTTGTGTTGGTGAGTTCCTGAGTTCTTGGTTTTTTGAGTTCAGTAGCTGTCCAGTCCTCTTGTTTTCCTTTCTGAGTTCTTCTACTTTGCTTTTGAGACTTTCGTTGGAGTGCTTTAGGTCTTGGAGTTGTTGTTTCCTGAGTTCGTTGGAGTTCCTTAGTTGAGTGTTTTCTTGTTCTAGTTTCTGTTTTTCTTCAGCAGTGACTTTTAGGGTTTTTTTTGGGTTTCATGCATGCTTTTTGTGCTGCTTTCTAGTTCTTGCTTTGCAGACTCTAACTCCTGTTCTAACTCTTCTACTCTTTGGGAGTGGAGTTGTTTCTGGTGTTCTAGTTGTTGGAGGTGTAGTTTTGCTGGACTTGGGAAAGAGTGTCTTCAGAAGACAGGTTTTCAATGAGCAGTTTCATGGACTCTACTTGGTCTTTTCACTTTTGAGTGAACTTTCAGCTTCTTTTGCTGAAGTAACTTTGGTAGTCAGTTTGGAAGTTTTAGTTTGGTTGTGAGTGTTTCTTCCAAGTCTTCCTTTGCAGTTGCTAAGTAGTTGTAGTCTTTTCCAACTGGTCTTTTTCTTGGGTGACTTTTGCAAGGGTGGCTGCTGCTCTAGTTCTGGGAGTTGGTAGGTCTTTTCTTGGAGTGAGTCCTTCACTGACTCAAGTTCTGAGTTGAGTTTGAGGGTTGTTTGGAGTGTGTCTTTGAGTTTGGAGTTCTTGGAGAACACTTCGGAGTGTTCAGTCTCTTTGTCTGGAGTTTGTCTTCTAAGTCAGTTACTTTGGCAGAGTGTTTTTTGTGTTTCTTGAGTTGCCTTTTCAAGACTGTTTTCTAACTCAAACACTTTGTCTTTGCAAAACTTGAGTTCAGAAGACACCTTTTCAGTCTGGAGTGGGCATGTTCCAGAGAGCTTTGGAGTTGTTGGTTGTCGGACTCCAGAGTTTGGTTTGGGTTTCGAGTTGGTGGGTGATGTGTTCGTACATTTGTTTTTGCTGTTCTTTTTCTTGAGTTAGTTTGAGTGTTTCTTCCTTGCACTCGTCAATTCTGTCCTGGTAGGAATTGATTTCTTCGTGGTAAGAAAGGTAGTCTATGTTTTGGGAGTTGAGAGTTAGTCTTTGGAGTTCTTGTTGGAGTTCTTCAATTTGGGTTTCTGAAGAAGACTTGAGTTGGTGGTACTTAGCTTTGAGTTCTTCCAACTCAAACAAGTTGTTGGCTTCTGGGTCTTCTTGGAGAACTTTGCAGATCTTGGATGTTTCGTTTTTAATGCCCTTAACTATGGACTCAAGTTCTTCGTAGGACTTTTTTAGGTTGCACTTAGGAGTTAAGTTAACTAGTTTGGCAGTGTCGGCGAAGTCTAGGGTTTGGGTTGATTTTTTTAAGTGTTTAGTTGACTCAGTGCACACAAACCTAGCTTTTGAGTTGCGGGAAAACAAGTCACTGAGCACTAAGGTGAGTTTGGTTTGCTCTGGAGTCTCTCCTCTGCTCAGAGCTTCAACGCACTGGTGGAAGAGAGTGTCAGTTCCAGCTAAGTCAGCTAAGTGAATTCTGGAGTTCATAAGACTGCCGTCAGACAACACTTGTTCCAAACTAAGTGTGAACACAGTGTGGGCAAGTGAACTTCGGGTTTTGTTTTCTTTCGAAGCTATGATTCTGTTGATAGTTCCAATTGAAAGCAACTGAACTATTTCTTCAGGACAAGAAACGTACTGCTGAGTCAGTCCCACTACACAAGGCCACTTGTCAAGGGACTCCTTTACTTTGAGGTTTTGGGCGGTCGGAGTCACTAGAATGTCGTTTATGCTGTCCTGGTACACTTCAACGTAACTGCACTTAATGGAGTACTGGGTTTTGGAGTCTGCTCTTTGCTCTATTTGGTCAAACAAGTCCAAAACAACCCTAGGAATCACTCCAAACTGCCTCATGGTGGACTCCTGGATTTCTTCTGTTTGGTTCACTAGGAACTCAGTTACTTCTTCAGGACCAATCATCGAGTAGGTTTTTCCAGTGCCTGGGGCACCGTAAGCAAGTATAGTTGAATTAAAGCCTTGCATAAAGGCCTTTACTAAGTCTTTAGCTGCAGAGTTGTACAAGTCCTCTTGGGAACTCTCAGGGCCCAGCACCCTTTGGAAGCTGTAAGAACCCTTTTCGGGGTGGGAAACTGAGTTTGGGGTGACACTCCAGTCTGTGTGTTCCTTTGTTGCTCGGAACCTAACGATTACTTCCAAAAGTTCAGTGTTGGTAGGTTGTTCTTTTTCTTGGAACGACTCAAGGGCCTTTGTTATTTGTTCTAGTTCTTTGTTCTTGGCTTTTACAACTCCTTCGTAAGTTTGGGAGTCTAAAGTGCTTGGGGCAAAACTCATAGCTCTTTTGGGACCTGAGACTGTGTTTAGGATCTGGGGTTTCTGGAGCATGTTGCGCATACGTTGTTGGAAGTCTAGGTACTTAGGGTCTTTTTTGTATTCGTAAAACTCAATAGCTTGTGTGTAGAGTTCAATGCACTCATTGACTAACTGGGGACTGGGGTTTTTTTCGAGTTCAAGTTCTTTTTCAAGAAGCAGTGAAGCAAAGTCTGGAGAAAGTTGAGGAGGAGTGGTGTACTTGTCCTGGGTTGGAACTACTGAAGCACTTCTGATTTCCCTCGCCATGTGTGTTTAATATGGTTAGTGCAAGTGATGGAGAGTACATCGGAGTCCCTACTAGGTACACCATTCCCTGGCTTTGGGCAATCATAGGTGCCCTGTGTTTACTTAAGAAGAACAAAGGAGGTTGCTTAAACTCACTTTGGATGAGCATTATGGATATCCAATTCATCAGGTGGGTTGCTTTGGTTGACCTAGGCCAAAGTGACTTTTACAACCGGTTTTTTGTAGAAGTGTTTAAGATCTTCAACGAGTTTAACTTACTCAGCAACTTTGAGGAAACTAAAAGCCAGGTTGGAGACTCTAGGTTTGTTGCTTTTGGCCTTGAGTCTAACTACTTCTTGTCAAATGCAGAAGAAATGATGCTTTTCTGGTTATTTTGTGCAGTGAGTTTTGGCTTGTTTGCTTCTCTCAAATGTGGTTGCAAAAACAACCAGGTTTACCAGACAATACTTAAGTACCTAAAGTACAGTGCTTTGATAAGGCCGTTTGTTGTGGGGTTTCAGGACTTAGTGGCTTTTTGTGTGCTGCAAATGTACGACTTGGAGTTCACAGACTCCTACTCTACAGCTTCAGTAGTGACTTCTATGGTAGTGGGTGTTTGTTTGTTGGGGTTTTTTGTTTGGTTGCCTTTAGCTATTTGGAGAGCCCACAGGTCTTCCCAAGAAGATGCCTTTTCCAACATACTGACTTTGGTGGAAGAGTTCGAAGAGAGCAACAGTGTTTATAGTTACTTATTTTACCCCCTTTCCTTGGCAAAGCGCGGGGTTTCAGCAGTTTTAATAATTACTTTGAGAAGCAGTCCAGGCATCCAAATAGTTGGAATAGGAGTTCTTTCACTAGCCGAAACTGTGTTTGTGATTCTTTTGAGGCCCTTTAACTCCAGGGCTGGCAACTGGGTTGGAGCTATCCAACAACTGACTGAACTGAGTCTGGTTATTTTAGTTGGAATGTATTCTTACAGCTCTAGCGACCTACTTGACCTAGGAACTGTTGCTTTGTTTTACCTCAGCTTTTTGCTGTCTATTTTGAAACTAGTGTTTTGCTTAAGTGCTCCTGAAAGTAAAGTGACTAACGAAAATTCTCAATCAGACAAAGACCTTTACGAAGACACCAACGAGATTGAAAAGTCCCAGTTGCCCCACCAATACTATCATAAAGGCTCCAAAAACACTTCAGCAGAGCAACCAAACAACCCCAGCAAGTTTGTTCGCAAGTCCCAACTGCCTTACCAGTTCTACAACAGCCAAGGAGCTTTCACCAACGCAACTCATGATTAAAGTTAAGATATTGTGTTAAGTAATTAGGAAAAAGACGTAGCCTGAGAGTGTTAGTGAAACGAATGATGTGATGTACATCCAAAACAACACAGCAGAAGTTTCTTCAAGCCCCACTTTAAAAAACTGGCAGATCAGAGTAATGTAAATAGCTGTGGGGGATGCAAAGTTCATTAAGCAAAGGTACGCCATTACAAGGTCATCTCCAAAAATGCCTAAGTTGTACAACCACCAAATAAAAACTACTCCTATGAAAGTAATGACGACACACCTAAGTACTATGACAGTAGCTATGTACCTCTTTGTAACAACAGCTTCTTGTTTGCGTGTAAGCCACATGTTACTGCCTAGGACCATCTGAGATAAGACCACACCAGAGTGTCCCACCATGTACAAAGAGTCAAACACGGGGGCTAGAGGAGCATCTTCTTCTGTGAAAATAGACTTGACTCCAGGTATGCTTCCTAGTATGCAGCCTATGTAAATCATAAGTGGAATTGGGCTGTAGAACTGTTTGATCATCATTTTTTTGAGACTAATCTGTGGGCCTTCGTTAGCAGTTAGGGAGTCGTCTTTGGCCTTTATTTTTTCTAAGTAGTCCAAGTAGACAAGTCCATACCCACCTGAAATTGCGATAAGGTTGAAAAGCATGACTTGCAGAAATATGTAGGTGTTGACTTTGTCACAGGAGTCTTCTCCGTACAAAGGACCATAAGAAGAGCACGCACCGTTCAGCAGTAAGACTGGGGCATTTGTTAAGTTTGCAAATATTAGTAAGTAGTTCATTGAAAACCTCACATGTTTTGGTGGGTTTAAGAAGAAGGTGTGGAGTGCTCCCACAGTAGAGGAAATCAGTATTGCAATGAGTGGCACTACAATTAAAGGCCACCAGTGCGATATTGAGCTAAAGTCTATGCCCTTTGTGATATTGACCAGCACGAAAGTAGGAAGCAAAAACTTGAAACAAGCAGTTGCTGTGATTTCGTTAGACCTTTTGTTGAGGACCTGGAAGTGAGCCAGAAGTGCTCCTGAGAAAGTAACTAAGCAGAGTGGTCCCATGGCAGAGACTGTTGCTGCAAACATGTTGAGCGCTTCCATGGTTTATAATGGCTGCATAATATAAATGCTAAACAAAGCATACGAAACAGGGAAAAAGCTACTAGCTTACCAGCTGATTTCTAAAGTGCTGAACACTCAACTCAATATTGCAATAGCAAGGGCAATGAGTCCAGAAGTCTACGGAGCAGGCAACATCAACTTTGCACTTCTGAGTACACTGATTCTTCACTTTTCTAGGGAAATTTTCAGAAAGGCGTCACTGAGGAGCAAAAGTATCCCCTTTAGTTTAAGTTGGGTTTCAGTTGTGGTTTCTTGGGGGTTGGGATGTGGTTTATTTTTTGTGTGGGGAGGAGACCCCTTGACTAGGTTACTGTTTGTTGTGGCTGGAATGATTGAGGCTTTATCAGAGCCTTTTTGTTTGTGGGAGTTGATGAACTTGAAGGCCAAGGGAAGAGTTCTGGGGGAGACTCTTGGGTTCTTAGTCAGAGGTCTGGTTATTTTGATGCTGGCTGACTTAGGTGTCCAGGCCTTTGGGTGGGGCCAGTTAGCTTACTCGTTGATAGTTTTGGGTTCTTACATAGTAACTACTCCTGTGATGCCTCCACTTGAAATAAGTCAGTTTGAAGAGGAAGTGGTGGCAACATCGAAGGCTTTAGTGGTTATTTCGATTCTTAAGTTTTTCTTGTCTGAAGGCGAAAAACTCACAATAACATACTTAGACATTGACAAAAAAGAACAGGGAATCTACGCTTTGGTTTCAAACTTAGGTTCGATTGTGTGCAGACTTGTGTTTTTGCCCATTGAAGAAATTACTCATAACTTGTTTACTAAAGACTTGCAGAGGGAAGAAGCAATAGAAGCAATAAGGTGGGTGTTTGGACTGATGTGGACTGTTGGCTTGCTAGGTGTTTGTTACGGAATTCACTTTTCAGACCTCTGCATTCAAATACTGTACGGAAGTGAGTGGGCTTCGATTGGGACAGGGTCAACTTTAGCAGTGTACTCTGTGTACATATGTGTGATGGCTATAAACGGAATCAGTGAAGCTATTGTGTTTGCAAAAGCTACTCAAAAAGAGCTGTATCTCAAGCAGTACTGGATGTTTTTGCTTTCTTTGGCCTTTTTGGGTTTGACTTACTTACTTTCGAATTTAGGAGCCCAAGGGATGATTTACTCCAACATAGTAGTTATGAGTCTGAGAATTGCTTTGAGTTGGAAGTACCTGCACGAGCACTTCAAACTCCCTGCAAAGAGGTTGTTGCCTCCTCCACCAGCCTTTTTGTCGACCTTATGTTCTTTTGTAGTTCTGCACTTATTTAAAGGCTTTTTTTCGAACCTAGGGTTTGCAGTGTGTGGCTTTTTGCTTTTAGGAGTTAACTTGCTGGTTATACTCAAACTGCAGAAGGGCTTGCTAAAGCCTAAACAAGTAAAAGTTGATTAAAGTAATTAGTAAATAAAATGGACCCTCATGAGAACCCTGGTTACCGAGACAAGTTGTTGGGGAGGTTTGCACTAGCATATTCTATGAACCAACTCAATATATCTCCGGATTCTCTGGAAAACGAGTTCGAAAGAATGAACAAGAAGATGAAGATGTCCATGATTGGATCGTACGTAATAGCACTGGGGGGAGCTTTGTTTGTTGACAAAAAGTTTTTGCGAAGGTACTCAGGAGAGAGTTTTGGCTGGAGAAGAGGACTGGGGTTTTTCGGAACTATGTTTTCACTGAATGCCTTATTTGTAATGCTGAGCAGAGACCCCAGAAGTAAGGACTTAACTTGGCAAATGGCCTTGAAATACGAAAACCAGGTGATTACTTTGTACCCGGAACTAAGTCTCTACTACAACAATCAGTTCGTTCCATCAAATAATTAATTACAACAATTCTCGATTTGATAGTTCTTCCAAGTCAGCTATGATGCTTCTCACAGAACCTATGCGCTTTTCAATACCATCAAAAGGAGTTTTAAGTTTATCAACTTCTGACTTCAAGCTGTTGTTTTCGATAGTAAGGCGGTCGTTCTCTAGTTTCAGCTGGGATAGTTGGAACTGAAGGTCTTCGAGCTTAGCTGAGTTAGTTTGGTTTTCAGCGTTAGATTTATTTGACTCCTGCATATACTCTAGAATTCTTTGCTCGCTTTGAGACCTTTCTTCTTCAAGTTTAGTTTTGAGTTCAGAAACTTGGGTGTGGAGTCTTGAGTTGGCACTTTCAAGTTGGGTTTTTTCTTGGCGAGCTTGTTTTGCTTCAGCACTGGCCTCTGACAAGCACTTCCTGAGTTCGTAGATTAGGCTTTCGTAGTCTGAAATGAAAGAAGTGATTTTGAGGACTTCGTTTTCTAAATTGCTGTTGGAGGAAAATAGTTCTTGGATTTGTTCTTCTTTGTCTGTGTTTTGTTTGAGTAGTTTTTCAGTTCTTTGGATGAGTTGGTCTCTTTCTTGAGTTAGCATTTGGACAGACTGGGACAAGTCCTGGACTTTAGCTGCAAGTTGTTCTTGGGGAAGTTCTGTCAGTTTGAGAGACTCACTGGAACTTTTGGAGTTGAGTTCCTTTACTTTGGAAATAGCTTCTTCTCTGAGGCACTGTTCTTCTTGGAGTTTGTCCGAGAGTTCTTTCATTTTGCCAAGCAAACTGTTGATTTGGGAGTTATGTACAGAGTTGATATGTTCAATGGTTTTTTCTTTTTCTTCGTTGGTGACTTTGAGTTGTTCTCTGAGGATTTTGCACTCAGCTTCGAGTTGGTGGTTTTCTTGGGGTTCTGCTAACTGGGTCTTTATGTTTTCTATTTCCCGAAGAGTTTCTTTTTGGGTTTGTTCAACCCTTAGAGTTAAGTCGTTGGTTTGTGAAGAGTAACTTTGGCAAGTAAGCGAGTTGATTTGTGAACTCAAACTATTGAGGAGTTCCTGGGCGTCAATGATTGAACTGCGTCTTAGGTGAGAAATAACCACGTCCACCTTGAGGTCTTCTTCTGGTTCTTGTTTTTGGGTTTGCGACTGAGAAAGTTCTTGGAGGATGTTTTGGTACTTGTGGTCTGCTTCTTGCTTGAGTTTTTGGGTGTCTTCTTTCATTTTGCTCAGGGAAGCTTTGTACTCTTCTGTTTTGTTTTGGTAGAAAGTTATTTTTTCGTGGGCAAATTCAAGTTTTTGTTTGGTTTCTTCGAGTTCAGCAGTAGTTTGCAGTTTGGATTCCTGGAGTGACTGCAGTTTGTGGTTCAGCCCTGCAACTTGTCCTTTGAGTTGTGCGTTGTGTAAGGAACTGTCTTCAAGTTCTTGAGAAAGTCGAGAGTTTTCAGCACTTTTAGCTTTGAGTTCTTCCCTCAGATGCACTGTTTCTTTTTCAGAACTTTCCAGCACTGAAGAGTTCTGGATTTGGGTGAACACTCTGTTTTCGTGTTTCAAACTTGACTGGAGTGCTTGCAACTGGGAAGCGTGGCGTTCTTTTTCTTTCTGGAGGGACTCTTCCATCCTTTCAATTTGGGCCTTAAGTCTGGTTTCACCTACGCACTCTCTTATTCGAGAAGTAAACTTAAGGGCAGCAAGTGTGTCTGAGTAAAAAGAGAGTTTGGGGTTAACACAGCACACCAGCACTACTTGACTGGGGTTAGAAGAGTTGTAAATATTTAACACTCTGCCCATTTGCCTACCTATTGCAGTGTCTTCCCAGCTTGGAGAAGTTTGCGTGAGTATGTTTGAAATGGTGTTGAAGGCCCTAGCTATGGGTTTGTGTGCTAGTTGGGAACCTGCTAGTTCTGCAAACTGGATTTGGGAAATCAGTTCTTCCTTTTGGTAGAGTTTGATACTAACGATGAAGTGGACTCTGTCCTTTCCTTCCTTCACTAAAAGTTTCCTGTTGCGCAGGGCTTCGTGCAGAGCAGCGTGCAGGTCTTCGATTTCGGAAATGGAGGAGTGGACTCTAATTAAGTGGTGAGTGTTTTCATCAACAACTCCCACTCCAGTTATGTGGATGCTGAAAGGTTTTCTTTGTCTTGAGTTCAGAGAAAGAATACTTTCCACTGCCCGCAGAATCAAACCTCTTTTTTGTCCTTCGCCTCCTCTCATTGTGAAACTTTTGCCCGCTCCTGATGTTCCAAAAGCTACTATAGCAGCACTTCTGCCCGTGAATAGGTTTGTGACTGGACTTTGGATCCAGTTCTTGAAGAGTTGGGACTGAGAAGTGTCTTCTGGAGCAACGTCGTCGAACTTAAGTATAGTGCCTTTTTGCATAAGTTGGGCTTTGAGCCAGTTCAGCTTCCTTCCTGAAACCTCTTGTTCCAAAAAGGACTTGCTAAACGGCGAGGCCGAAGCTATGACTCCTTTGCTGCAGGCAATGATGCAACTTTCTTCGCCGTTAGCAGGTCGGATTCTGCAAACTACTTTAATGTTTTCGCTCATTTAAATTCTTACATCCTAAAGACTGCGTGGGGGTTCTTGGGAGGCACGTTGTTCAGAGCTGCAAACAAACCCAACCCCAAAACTTGTCTGGTTTGGAAGGGATCTATTACTCCGTCGTCCCAAAGTCTCGCGGTGGCGTAGTAAGCACTTCCTTCTTTTTCATACTTTTCTCTGATCCCCGACTTAAACGACTCTGCTTCTTCAGGTGTCCACTTGTCCTTGTTGGCGTTCACTTCAGCAAGCACATTAGCAGCCTGGTCTCCACCCATAACTGAAATCTTGCCAGTGGGCCACATAAACATAAACCTGGGGTTGTAGGCCCTTCCACACATGCCGTAGTTGCCTGCGCCGTAACTTGCTCCCACTATAAGACTGAGTTTAGGCACTGTGGCTGTTGCTACTGCGTTCACCATTTTAGCTCCGTGCTTAGCTATTCCTTCAGCTTCGTACTGCTGCCCCACCATGAACCCAGTAATGTTTTGCAGAAACACTAGTGGAATCCTTCTTTGGTCGCACAGTTGGACGAAGTGCGAACCCTTAATTGCAGACTCGGAAAACAGGATTCCGTTGTTAGCAACTATTCCTACTTCTTGTCCGTACAAGTGAGCAAACCCAGTAACTAGGCTTTCGCCGTACTCCTGCTTGAACTCGTGGAAACGGCTTCCGTCAACAATCCTAGCAATCACATGCTTGATGTCAAAGGAAGTTTTGAGGTCCACAGACACTATTCCAGCAATGTCTTCAATGTCGTAAAGGGGCTCTTCGAAGTCCTGGCTCATAAATGGTTTGGGGGCCTTGATGTTTCTAACGATGTCTCTAGCAAGCCTAAAAGCATGGGCTTCGTTCTTAGCAAAGTGGTCTGTAAGTCCACTAGTAGTGCAGTGCAAAGTAGCGCCTCCCAAGTCTTCAGCAGTTACTACTTCTCCCGTGGCTGCTTTCACCAAAGGCGGCCCTCCTAGGAAAATGGTTCCGTTTCTGGTAACAATGACGTTTTCGTCACTCATAGCAGGCACGTAAGCCCCACCTGCAGTGCAGCTGCCGCAAACCACTGACACTTGGGGAATTCCCAAACTAGACATTTGTGCTTGGTTGTAAAAGATCCTTCCGAAGTGTTCTTTGTCGGGAAAAACTTCGTCTTGTCTAGGCAGGTTAGCACCTCCGGAGTCAACAATGTATATGCAGGGAAGTCTGTTTTCAATAGCTATTTCTTGGGCCCTGAGGTGTTTTTTCACAGTTAGGGGGTAGTAAGTTCCTCCTTTCACAGTGGCGTCATTGCAGGCAATAACGCAAAGTTGGTTGTGGACACGCCCGATTCCAGCAATGATTCCAGCACTGGGAACGTCTTCTCCGTACACGTCGTGTGCTGCTAGTTGGGAAAGTTCTAGAAAAGGCGAGCCTTTGTCCAGTATAGCATCAATTCTTTCTCTTGCAAAAAGCTTGTTGCGGGCTTTGTGTTTTTGCACAGCCTTAGGACCACCTCCTTGCTTGACCTTGGCTATTCTGGACAAGAGTTCCTCCCTGGCAGCCAAGAACTTTTGTTGGTTAGCTAGGAAGCTCTCTGAAGTTTTGTCGACTTCAGCAGGAATTATGTGGCTGTTGAAGTTACTAAAAAGACGAGTTGCCCTTTTTAACATTATAAACTGAATAGAACTGCTAGGACTTTAAGAAGTAGTAGTTGTGTTTTGAGCCATACTAAAATGCACGATAGAAATGTATCTGAAGCAGGGATTGAGATTGGCAGTGTCTACAGGAGTGCTAGTTGGGTCTTCGTTCTTTGCAGTGAAGTTCCTAGAAACACAGTTGACTAAACTTTTAGTAGACTCTACAGTAGAAGCCCTGCAGGATCCAGAAGTTGAGGAGGAAGTTTACGAGTTGTTCAAAAAACTCCTCCAAAGACTGCTGGAAGACCCTAACTCTAGAGACAAAACCCTTGACTTCTTGGCTTCTGTGCTCAGAACTGAAAAAGCCGAAGACGCTGTACTTAAACTTATGATTGAAACTATGCAATCGCCTGAGTACCGGTCCGAAGGACTTGATGCAATGCGAGAAATCACCCAGTTTGTTTTGAGGGACAAAGTTTTGATTAGAAACGCACAGAACTTAAGTTTCCAACTAGCACTGCTAGCAAAGTACTTCGAAAGTACAAAGCACTTTGAAGAGTTCGCAACTCCCAGGATGTTGAGTTTACCCACTATGAGAGTCCCCAGAATAGACTTCGAGAACCTCCTCAACCAGGATTTTAGGTTCTTAGAGTCGATTGCTCAGAGAGAACAAATACTGAACTTGAGCAGAACCAGAATAAGCATTCCACAACTAGAAATGCCCAGAGCACCCAGGATTTCTTACCAAAGTCCTACTCCACAACTAGCTTCTGTCTGCGAGTCTTTGCTTTTGGATTTGAACCAACTCCATGTAGAAACGCCTTCTGTTCCAGCTCTGCAGCCTCCAGAAGAGCAGCCTTCCTTAGAAAGCATAGAAAGACTCTACATCAAGTATTAAGATTCATGTAGTTAACTAGAATTTTAAAACGTCCTCTACAGAAATGTCCTGGACTTTATCGGAGGAGATTGGGGGCTGGAACCCAGGGTTCTTGGTGTCAAGGGGGTCCTTACTTAGGGTGATTTCAACTCCTTCAAGGTTTCTTTCAATTACAACATCGTCAAGGCCTTCTTCAATTGGTTTGAAAACGTCCTTCACTACTCGTTTTTGGATACAGTTGATTTGGTGCAGACCAGGTTCGTAAGTTTTGATTTGTTCTGCTGCAGCCACTGCTTTCGGGATTGTTGTTCCTGAAGCCTTCAACACAACTGTTTTCATGTTGCTCTTTTTGAAGTTGAGCAGAGCAGCTTTCACGAACTCGCGCACTCTACCTTTGGCGTTAATCAGCACTTCGTTAGGTTGGGCGTTGGCTTCGGAGGACTGCTTAGGAGCTCTCACGTACTTGCTAGCTTCTGGTTCCCCTGGTCTAGTTGATCTAGGAGCTCGGCCACCTCCCCTCATAGGACGGCCGCGGCCTCTAACTCCACGCGAAGAACTGAAGCCGCCTCTTCTGGTGCCTCTAGGAGCGGGTCGTCTGGACTCGGTGCGGGGAGGCAACTTCATTTCTTTAAGAGGAGTCTCTGTAACTTGGGAGTCGGGAATGGGGGCTTGATATCCCTTGTCGGATGAGTCAAGGGCTTTGAGGCTTAGTTTGATAACGACTCTTGTTTTGTTCGAGTCTGCAACTCTTTCGAACTTGTTAACTTGGTGCAAGCCTTTGATTTTGTGCTTTACCAACTCTACAAGGTTCACTGCTGAGGGTATTGCAAGGTTGATTGCTGAAATAGTTGCTTCTTTGTGAGTTTCAAGCAGTCTTGCTACCTCACTGATCTGTCTGGATAGCCCTTGTCCCGCCGATATTGTGACTTCAGTAGACGCCATTTAGATTATAGCCATTGGTAAATATGTTTAGAATCAGGCAAGTGTACATTAGTTAATTAGTGGTAAAAAGAAGTAATAGCTTCACACTTGTTGTGGGTTTTAAACCGCGTTAGCAGTTTTTTCCTTAAGTTCTGTTTGACTTGGGGAATCTCTTTTCTGTACTTAATTTTGGGATGCAGGGGTTTTTTGTGTGGAGTAGGAGGAACTTCAGACTTTTCAAAGCAGTGTTCAGTAGGTCCTAACGACTCGCTGTTTTGGAGTGACAAGTCACAAGTGGAGTTAAGGCGTTCTTCAGCTTTGTTCAAAAGCACTGAAATCTCAGACGAACTAAAACTGCTGGAGTAGTTTCTAGAACTCGACTCAGGGTCCAGTGGGGGTTCAGGGTTCCTGACACGGATTTTGTCAAAAGACTTTGAATCACAAAAAGAAATGTTTTTAAGTTTGGGTGAAAGTAGTTTGGGCTTTTGCAGAGAAAAAACTTGGAGCGAAAGGGAACCTTCTGAAGGAATGCTTCTGGGGCTGTTTTCTTTAGACATGCAGTAGTTCCCCATTATATTATGGAGTACTTGCAAAGAGAGTTGCCCAAGAAACAACAAGCCCTAGAACCTAGTTTTTCAGTCAACTACAGAACTTACTTTTTAACGGGAGTGGCTCTGAGTTCTGTGTGGCTGGCCCAGGGACTTATAAAGCACAACTCAGACCAGGTTGCTAGAATCAACCACTGGAAGAAGTTCTACTCAGTAGTTCTTCCAGTTTCTCTGGTTGGAGGACTGGTGTACCCAGTTGAAATGAAACTTTGGAGTGTTTGTTCTGCACAAGTTAAGTTTTGGCAACTTTCTGTTTTCGAAAAGAATGATATTTACTAATTTAAGTTTGCTTAAGAAAGTAGTGCCTTCCAGTTTTTTTGGCTTCTTCTGGAGCAGAAAGGTTCTTGTAGAAGTAACTAAACTGTGTGTTGCGCAGGCACTCTGTGTTAACACTTTTTTCGTCCAAAGTAACTCCACAGAAGTCACACACCATTTGATACTTGAAGAGTTGTTTGGCGTAGTTGCCAGTTAACTTAGCCCACTCTGCTATTTCTTTTTGGGCAGGTTCCTCAAGGGGAGTATCCTTGGAGGTTCGGGAAAGGAGTTTCCAAATGATTTGGTTTTTGCAGGCGTTGAGTCCTTCCAGAGCAGAGTAGTTCTCAAGGATGGTTCTGACTTCTTCTAGTTCGCGAGGCAGGTCTTGAGGAGAGACCCCTGTGTCTCCTCCTACAGGCTTGTTCAGACACAAGTCCAGTGACTCCTCCAGTTGCCTAAAGTTAACCATGAACCCCACCATGTCTTCTCCAGACTTTTCGAGTTTTTCAGAAACTTCGTTAATGCGGACTAAGTCTTCTTTGATGCCTTTAATGCTGTGAGTGAGCAGAGCTACTTTGGAGCCGTGGGCTGCGTTGAGTCTTTCGTTCATTGCGCAAAATTCGCTTTTGATGTCTCTTTCTATGGCTTGCTTGGTCCTGTTGAAGTCTTCAAGTGCGAATTCAGTTTTCCTCATTTGGGCTTTGAGGAACTCTCTTTTGGGAATCAGCTTTGAATTCAAAAGTTGGTAAATTGAGGAAAGGCGGTTTCTGTAAGCGTGTTCTATAGGGAGTACTTTGTTCTGGAAGGACGACTGCTGGGGTGACTTAACACAATCCTCGCAAAGGGGTTCTTCTTTGAGTTCGTTGTAGTAGCTGAAGGGTTTCGAGTGAGCAAAGCAGTTGTTGACAGACGCAGTGACTTCTTGGGGTTTTTCTTTTGGAACTGGAGAACTAGGACTTGACTTTCTGGACTTTTTAGATCCTGTGCTTGACTTCCTGGACTTAGGTGAGCCAGAGTTGGACCTGTCTGACTTCTGTTTTTTGTTTTTAGGCTTTTCACTCATATTTAGGTATAAATGAACACTTTGGAGGTAGACTACTGGTTCGAAAACTCCGGAGAGCTCCAGGGCAACAAATACATGAAGCCCCAAAGAACTCCAGAAGTTGCTAGAAGACCCAGAGAAGAAAACTCTAAAACACTGCTGGACAAAATATACCTAGAAATCCAAGGAACTCCAGAACTTCCTACGAAAAGACCCAGGGAAGAAAACTCCTACGAAAAGCAGATGCGCAAGCATACCTTTTCCTACTACTCAGGGAATCTTGGAAACCCACCTATGAACCCTATTTTTACTAAAAGGATTAACCAAGAAATCAGGAACCTCAGCAAAAACTTGCCCTGCCACGAAAATGCTGCAATCTTTGTCAAAATGAATGAATCCAACATCCAGGAACTGCAGGCTATTTTAACGGGCACTCTGGGAACTCCTTACCAAAACGGGTTGTTTCACTTCAGCATAAAGTTACCCGATGACTACCCCATGAGTCCCCCTAAACTCAAACTCACCAACACAGGAGGGATTATGAGGTTCAATCCCAACCTGTACGTGAACGGAACTGTTTGTTTGTCGATACTGAACACCTGGGAAGGCTCTTCTGAGGAAAGGTGGAACCCAACCACTAGAAACCTTGCTGGACTGCTGGTGTCTATTCAGTCTCTTGTGATGGACTCCAACATCGTGCAAAAGGAACCTTCATTCGAAACTATGAGTCCAGAATGTCCTGAAAACAAGGCCTACCAAACGATTGTTAAGTACGGAACAATCAAGTATGCTATGGTTAATATGCTTAGGAATCCCCCTGAAGAGTTTAAGGAAGTAATCAAAGCTCACTTTAAAAATAAAAAAGAAGAGATAATAACTCAAGTGTTATCTTACGTAGAAGAGGCTGACCAGTTCAACCCCAACGTAGTGTTCCAGAACAGACGCACTGCAAACGAATTGGCTAGACAAGGCCCCAAAACTGCCTTCATGGATACCGTTACTGACCTTATAGATCTTTTGTCGGAAATTAATTAATAAATTAATGAACTTAACCGTAGAGTATTGGTTTGGAACCTCTGACTCAATAAAAGACTGCTTGGCTTTCCAGAAGGAATCAAGTTTGAGTATTCCTAGAAAAAGACCTAGGAAAGCTGAGTGTTTTCCCCAGTATTCTTCCAGATACGAAACACGGTACTTGACGGCTCATACGAAAATCGAGGACGAAATACAAGCCATAAACTCAGTGGGAAACCTTGGGACGGTTGTGAAATCTGGATATGAACTAGTAGCCCTCATAAAAGGCAAATTGTTCAAAATAGATGTGCCAGACAACTACCCCATTGATCCTCCTAAGCTCAGAATTATGAACCCAAAAAGTCTAGTTGCTACTTCTATATTTTATCTACTCCGCGCTGACGGAAGTGTCCAGTTGTCAATTCTAGATCACTGGAAAGAACTACCCGAAAGGCAACTAATGGAGGATAACAACCTTTATAGAATTCTCAAATGCATTCACTTGGGTTTGATGGGCTCTAGCAGTTCCCTAAAGTTCTCTGAAAGTGAATACAAAGAAATGACTACTAGATGTCAAACTGCTGAGTACGCTGTGACTGAAGTTGCAAAGAACCTTTCTGTTAGTTTGAAGAAAGTAATTAGAAACCACTTCAAAGATAAGAAAAACACGATGATGGGTCAAGTGTTGCATTTGATTGAAGAAGCTGCCAAAGCAAAAAGTGAACCTAGAGAAGATGGCCTATTTACAAAAAAACCGACTAAAAAAAGATTCAAGCCAGTCTTTATTAAGCTTTTCTAAGCTTGTGGATCTTTTGTGCGAAGTTAATTAATTATGGAAGCAGTGGTTTCTTGTATTGGGAATAAGCTTGTCTTATTCGTTGGTACCTAGACTGCGTAGAGGGGTTGAAACTATGCTCTTGTACGGGGTTTCGAGCAGGTTCGTGGACGGAGTAAGCCTGGGAGACAGCAGACCTTTCAGTTCCACTCCTTTCTTTTTGGATTAAGTCTCTTCCTTCACTTACTCTTTCGTCGTTGTAGTTTTCACTAAACACAAACTGAGGGAACCCCAAACAGTTCATTAACTTGCCCTGCAGGTTGAAAATGTGCACGAGGCAAAAAAGCACCAAAATCAGAGGAAAGAACACTGCAAAGTCCTGTCCTAGTATAGGCACAATGTCTATGACTCCCATTACTTTACTGAACCTGGTGTTGTCAACCTTTATAAGTAACAAAAAGTTGTAAACTAAAGGAGGAGTCAGTCTTGCCATTATAAGGGAACACCAAACTAAGTTGGCAGCATCTGTGTTGTTGTGGGAGTACATTCCGTATTTCCCCTTCAAACGGAGTCTGAACAGGGCTATGTAAGTGCTGTAAAGTATGTAAAGCAAAGGAACCAAACACAGAACTTGGGTGGAGAAAGCACCGTGTTCTTCTTCAAACAACAAAGGAACCACTCCTATTGGAGAAGACACAAACAAAGTAACTTCCCCCAACACTATCAAAATACTCATGCACCCCAGCAGCAGCCCTAGTATCCTTGAAAGGAACCCTCTCGCTCTTGTGAACCAAAACCACTCAAGCACTTCCCGGCACCTCTTGAACTTGCCTGTTTTAACTGGCCAAAACTGGCTATGAATAACCTTGTTGGGACTGTCTATGTGTTCAACAATGTCTTGGATTTTAAAAGTGGTTTTGAGATGTCTTTCCCAACGACTCTAATTAACCAATACCATTCTGACCTGTGGAATTCAGAAACAAGTTTTTTGATTTCTTGGTGTAGTTCAACAAGGGCTTCCTTTGTTTCGGGGCCGTAGTCTTGCTTATCTCGGTAAGACTTGGTGCGGGCTAAGCCTGACTGTATAGACTCAGGACACTTTGCCAAAATAGCATCAATGTACTTTCTGAGACTGGAGTCCTGCTTGATGGTCTGGGAGTAACCATTGGCTTTTTCAACAGCTGCAGTTAAGTCGTGCTTATTGTCACTAAGGTTCTGGTCAATCCCTACTGTTTTAAAGTAGTAGTAATTCAAAGTAGCCTTGATGTTGCCGTTGTTCCAGGCGGACCTAGGAATAGCCACTAAGCCATAGCCCAAAAGCATGATTATCAAAAACAACCCCCAGCAATTACTCATTGCTACTAGAAAAGCAGGCACGTTTTGGGGGTCCAGGGTTCCTCGGATAAACAAGTAAATGATGAAAGCTAAACCCAGTGCAGACATCATAAGAATCGTTCTAATTCTTCGGTAAAGGGCTGCTCCAAGCTTTCCGAAGAAAGTGAACTCACCCCCCATCAAGTACCCCTGGGACACTGGCAACACGAACCAACACATAACGAAAAGTGTCCAGTACATAACTTTCCAAGCTGTTTCTAACCAGTTGTCTTGAAGTCCCCTAAGAGTCATTTCCACATCGTAAGGAATCAGCACAATCACTGCAAAGTCCATGTTCCAGCTGAAAAACACAAGCACCAAGACCCACCACTGGGTGCTTTTGGAAGCGAACTTGTAAAGCAACAGCACAGTGAACAAAATCACACACACAAGTAGAACTACCGTGAGCCAATTCATTATTATTTGAATTTAAAGCGAGTGCTATAAGTACTTTGGATTTCTTCAACAATTAGCCTTTCTTCTTGGTTAGCTACCAAGTTTATGATTTTGTCCCCGTTGACGTAGGAGTTCCTTCTGATCCTCATGATGTAGTTTTCAACGTCACTTGGAAAGTCGAAGTTAATTACTTCTACTACTTGCTTGCAGTTGAGTTTCCTTGCAAAGTACTGAACTCCTGGAAGAACAACTATTTTAGCCCGGCCGTCTTCAAAGAGCTTTAGAAGGGTGTTGGGTTTTTCCCCCATGAGTCTTTTAGTTATCTGAACTACTGCTAGTTCTTCAGACAAGCTATCAGAAACCTCCTCAATTGTTTCTTCGTTGCAAAAAATAATTTTAGGCTTGGAGTTCTTGTAGCACAAAGACTTAGTAACCTCTAGTTTTTGTTCTAAGGAGTCCACTTCGATCACAGAGTGGGAAGTTTTATTGAGGAACTCTTCCAAAGTGTTTAGTTTGACGTAGTAGTACTCAGGACTCAGAGTCCTCATTGCTTCTTCTTCAAAGGACTCTTCATTTATTCCAAACCACCAAAACTTAGTGTTGCGGTTAAACAAACTACTAAGCACATCAAGGGAGTAGTCAACACAGAAACACACACTGGGCGAGTCCACACAAAACACTTTTAGGTTCTGAGTGTTGATGAAGTTTTTCTTCATCATGTTGTAAATCCTTGCAAATGTTCCAACAACTATATGTGCTCCCCTTACTTCTCTTCTGCACTGTCCGTACTCCTGGTCACCTGTGCATATTGCAATTCTAATGTCTAGGTGGGAAGTCCATTCTTTTAAGTCTTTGTAGAGTTCAGTAACTAAGTACTTTCTATGTTGAATAAGGATGAACTGGGTACTTTCCAGATCAGGTCTGAGTTGCAGAACAACTCCAAGAAGCAATAAAGGAGTTTTGCCAGTGCCTGTGGGTGCTTGGATTTTAACACTTGACTCAGAAAGTATGATGGGCAATCCAAACCTGACTGTCTCAAGTGGGGAGTCAATTTCCTTTTCAGGTATTTCTTTTAAAAGCATTTGGTCTCTAACTACTTCTCTGTAGGAGTTCAGAGGACTTCCTTTCCAATTGGTTTCTATTCCACTTGCTCTTTCAACCATTTAATAACTAGTTGTCTAGTTGACTTATCTAGTTTGTATTTAATGCAAAAATACAAATTGCAGCCATTTTTGGGTTTTAGGGAGAAATGTGCAATCCGAAGGAAGCTAGGTTTGGTGGTATAATTTAATGTTTAAAGGAGTTTGTGGGTCTTAAGGCCAAAGTAGGTGAGTTAAGGAGTTTTAAAGATTATGGAACTCCATGATTTAGTTTGATTATCCGTCAGAGAGGAGTAACTATAAAAAAATGTCAGACTCAGCAGCACGCTTAGTTGGAAACCAGCTAGAGAAAATAGGCTGGGGCAGGTACCAGAAAAAGTTGTTTTTAATATGTGGTTCTGTAAATTTCATGTAGGCTTGGATGTTTGACCAGATGTGGACCACGAACCTTGGGTTCATAATCGAAGACTCAGGCAAAGATTGGAACTTGGATGAATCTGTTAGGGGATTCATTACTTCCATGTACGTTTTCGGTATGTTTTGTGGCTGTTATGCCTGGGGAGTGCTGGGGGACAAATTTGGGCGTATGTTTGCTTTCAAAAAGACCGTCTTGGTGGCGGCTTTGGCAAGCTTAGGTCTGACGTTTTCAGTGAACTTCGAAATGATGATGGTTTTTTTGTTCATATTGGGTTTTGGAATGGGAGGCGAGTTGGCCGTAGGAGGCACAGTTTATTCTGAATTTTGTCCGCCTAGCAAAGCTTGGACTTTGACTATTTTGGCCACTTGTTGGGCATTCGGAGGCGTGGTTTCTGCCCTAATTGCCTTAATTATAGCGGAGACCAACACTACTTCAATAAATGACTGGAGGTTCCAAGCTGGCGTTTCCTGTGTTTTAGAAGTTTTTTTCTTTTTAATAAGACAAATATTGGACGAAACTCCCAGTTACTACCTCAGTAAGGGTCAAGTTGACAAAACTAACGAAGTCCTTCAGAAGATTGCTCGACAAAACAACAGAGTGGAACAATCCCCCACCAATGACCTGCAGTTGCTTGACAGAACCACACCTGAAACTGAAGAAACTCCAGAAACCCAAGAAGAGTCAGCTTTTGAAATGATGAAAAAACTCTTTGGACCCAGATTTATCAAAACTACACTGATGTTCACCATAATTTATTTTGGGTCGATATACTCGTACACAGGAATCACAGTTTTCATGCCTGACTTATTAGAAAACAGTGGCAACAATCTCAGCGGCAACAAAAGCCTAGCAGGGGTTGTCTTATTGCAGCAAGGCTGTGGAATTCCCGCTATCTTGCTTTCAGCATGGCTAGTTGAAACTAGGCTGGGAAGACGCATGACTGTAGCTCTGCCTTTTGTTTTTGCAGCAGGTTGCACTTTCTTGTTTGAAATTGCTTTTAACTTGGCCAGTGTAAGATTTATTTAGACGCTTGCTTTTTCCTCCTTGATAAACTTCTTCATGATGATGAGTTTTGCAGCCTTGTACACCATCACTCCGGAGTCTTACCCTACTGAAATCCGCAACATAGGAAACGGGTGGGCAAATGCCCTTGCAAGACTAGGAGGACTCTTAGCACCCCTCACTGCAGGACCAATTCTTGACTTAAGCGGTGGTTTCAGCATTTGTCTTGTGCTGTTTTCACTTCTGTTTGGAGTTGCAGGAATTGCAGGTCTCATGCTTAAAGAAACCAAGGGCAGACAGGACGAAGAAATCAGCGCGATCTGTAATAAATCCAGTTTCTAACAATTGTTTAGTTAATAAATGCAGGCCCGCATTCTCAGTTCTAGCGAAGAAATACTTTCAGCTCTCGAGGATAAAGCCCCTAAGTACATCAAGGCTTTTTACAACTCTAGACTCGGAGGCATCATTCTTGACCCTGCCTTTATGAGTGTCCCTATTGACGACCACATGGTCCACAGAGGGCATTCTGTGTTTGATGTAATTGGTATTGTTGAAGGACGCGTAATCATGATGGACCGCCACCTTAGGCGCTTCGAAGCCTCTGCAAAACAAGCTAGAATTGAGCTTCCTATGAGTACCCAGGACATGAAGACAGCTTTACTGGACTTAGTAGCGGCTTCTAAGTTGCGCAATGCACAAATTAGGTGCTGGATGAGCACTGGGCCAGGGAGTTTAGGAGTGGTTCCAACGTCTGGAATGTCTACACTATACGCAGCAGTTACTGAAGCAGATTACATGAAGCCCTACGAAGCAGGGTTTAAGGAATTCACAGTTGGAGTTCCCTTGAAACCTAAGTTCCTTGCAACAATGAAGTCCACTAACTACTTACTGAATGCTTTGTGTGCAATGGAAAGCCTAGAAAAAGGAGGGCGTTTAGGAGTGCAGTTGGACGACGAAGGCTATGTCACTGAAAGTTGCGTTGCCAACTTAGCATTTGTACTTCCAGAGCAAGTACTTGTGACTCCTCCCTTCGACAAAATACTCAACGGGATTACTATAGAAAGGGTCATGCACCACGCCCAAGAACTGGTTAAAGAAGGTAGACTTTCTGGCGTAGAACAACGCCAAATCCACGTTTCTGAGGCCAAAAAAGCAGTTGAAATGCTCCAATGTTCTGCAGACCGCGTAGAAGGAATAATTGAGTGGGACGGAGAAAGTATTGGCACAGGCGAAGTAGGTCCAGTGACAAAGTACATTCAACAAGCTATGTTGGCGGGAAACCTCGACCAGAACTTGACAGAACCAGTTCCCTATGAAAGATTTTCTTAATGCAGCTCTTAACTTAAAAATCATGTTCGAAAGCCCTTATAAAGAAATTAGGAATTACTTAGTCAAGTGTTCTAGAAGGTCAGGCTTAACCAAAAATGCTAAGTTAAAGCCATTCGCAATAATTCATCTGATTTTGGCGCTTTAAAGGGAAGAAATGCTGTGAAAATCTTTGGAAACACTAATTTAATACTTTAGTTGGTTATTGTTATAACTCTGTTCCTTTTCAAAATCAAAATTGTAGCGCTTTTCTGCTTGGAGCTGCTTGGCCTTCAGTTCTTGTTTTATTTCTATGAAAAAGTTGTCGAATTCACACAAAACTTCAAGGTTGCTTCCTTGTTGGTTCTGGTCCTTATCCTTCATTTTATTAAACTTAAGTCATTGGTTAAATTCTAGTTAGAAAACACAGCACCTGTGCATGTTTTTCTTGTAGGCTTCTCTTTCACGAAGCCGCGCTCCCCAAACAAGCCCGCCTAAGTTAACTACTTCACTGTCTTCGTAGCTTTCAAAGTACACTTCAGGTTCCATGAGTCTGTTGGTTTTTTGAGTCCCTATGCAGTCTAGAATTTGTGTATCTTTGTAGGAGTCTAGGGACTTAGCGCTTTCATAAAAAAGCACTGTGGGGGCTATTTTGCCTCTGAGCATTTTATCGCAGACACTTTCCCAAGACTTTATGTACTTCACTTGGGTGTCGTCGAACTGAATCCAAACATTGCGTCTGATGCTGAAGAAAAAAGCAATGTAGTGGCCCAGGGTAAAGCAAATCATTCCTCGCAGAATGAACCTAGGGTGCTTGCACTCTGAAGCCTCGAAAATGTGGGTGACAAACAACACTGGAGATATCATGTTCACTAACCACTCAATGGTTTCTGGAGTGTGGTCTGCCCAGGTCAGTGACACTGCTAGGTTCTAACTAGTCCTTACTTTAGGGAACTTTACACAGTGGTTTTCTACCCTAGAAGTACTGCAGAGTTTGCAAGCTGAGTCTTCAGAAACTGCTCTTCCTATCAGTTCGTCCAACATCAATTCAGGGTTGCTCAGGGAGATTTCCATCATTTGAGTGATGTAAAGTCGCAGCAGGTACTGAGTTGAGTTGCTTACAGAGGAACTTCTGCAGGCACAGTGCAAAACTTGGTTGAGTTTGAAACCAAACACTTTGTGGGTTGTGCAGTTGCAGTTTTCAGAACTTTTTTGTTGATGCAAGTAATTCAGAATAGCTTCAAAAGCCTCTACAGCGTCGCCAGTTGAGTTGGCATTGAAAGCCTTGGTGTTGGAGGCAGTTGCTTCCAAAGCTATGCGGACTTTCTCTACGTTCAAAACAGGAGATTCGCTGTACTGATACTGGATATAGAGGGACTGGAGTTCACAAAACAAACAGAAGGAACTTGAAGCACTGTGGTGGCAAGAGTCTTTTTTGAATTGGTCCCTAAAAGAAGGCAAGTGCCAGAGCGACTGCAACACTACGTTTAAAAAGCAGTTGTTGGCTCCTATATGGTTTTCTAAACCTCTGCAAGCAGTAGCATATTCATCCATCTTATAATTAAATGTTCAAAAAACTAAAAGAAGGTTACGGGTCGCTGTGGCAAGCAATAATTCGGCCTCCCAGAGAAGAGTACTCAAGTGAAGACCTAGGGCCTTCGCAATTCAACCTGCACGGAAGGACATTTCAAAGAACAGACTTCACAATCACCAACGCAAGAGGAAACAAAATCTACGCTTCGCACTTCGAACCTGTTGAAAGTGAACGAGTAACTGAAGTGCTTCCTTGTGTTGTTTACTTACACGGCAACTGCTCTTCAAGACTAGAAGGACTAGCAGGGATCCCTGTGCTGATGCCGTCAAACATCACCTTGGTGTGTTTGGACTTTGCAGGCTGTGGCATGTCGGAGGGCGAGTACATCACCCTCGGGTGGAACGAAAAAGAAGATTTGGGAGTCCTTGTAGAGCACCTGAGGTCAGAAAGGAGAGTAGGGGCCATTGGGCTTTGGGGACGCAGCATGGGGGCTGTGACAGCTATTTTCTACGCAAGTCAGGACTTCGGGGTGGCAGGTTTGGTGCTGGACTCGCCTTTTTCGTCGTTCAAGAAGTTAGCGATGGAGCTCTGCAAGAAGTACGCACGGGTTCCTGGTTTTGTGATGAAAAGTGTCTACTCTATGGTAAAAAAAACTTGCATGAAGAAAACAGGCATGAACTTGGACGAACTCAACCCTGTGGACGCTGCTAAGCAGTGCTTCTGCCCTTCGCTCTTTGGAACAGGAAACGACGACGACTTCGTAGCGCCAGCTCACTCCAAAGAAGTCTACGAAGCTTACGCAGGCGACAAAAACATTTTGTACATGGAAGGAGACCACAACTCCACTCGTCCTTTTGAGTTCAGTGGAGCTGTTTCTGATTTTTTCTACAGAGTGCTTATGTGCGACGCCCTTCCTAGTGTAGACTTGACTCAACTCGAAGGGACTTCTGAGATTCCTGAGTTCATTGAAAGACGCTCAATTCAAGAAGACAACGAAGAAATGGACGAAGAAGCCATGATTAAAATGGCAATTGAAAATTCCTTGAAGGACTCCTAACTTAATTCTTTGTACATTAAAATAAATGGATTTGGCTCAGATCGATGAAATTTTTGAGTTGATGGGGAAACTCGAAGGAAAGATTCCCGGACCCAAGGTGCAAGAGTGGATAGACTCCATTGCCGAACCTGAGTACGGCTTAGTTAGTTCCCTCGTCAAAAACTTCTTCAACGAAAAGTCCACTTACACTGAAAAGTTTCTTAGAATTCTGCGGGTCTTCTGCCAGTTTTCACCCGAAAAAGTAGGGCCTCAACTAGACAATGAAGAGTTCAAGGAAGCACTTAAAAGGTACCTAGAGAAAAAAGAAACTGAAGAAGTTTCCTATGACGCCTTTATAATACTTGCACAGCAAGAAGACCTAGACTGCAGCTTAGCCTTGGCCAAGCAGTGCTTTGACTCCTTGGAGTACCTTCAAGACGAACTGGCTTGCAAAGCTGTGCTTTCGATACTAGTGCGGATATTCATCCACGACCAGCAGATCATGGTGCAGTGCTGCAACCAACACAAGAACGCCCGCCACTTCGGAGAGATCCTGTTGCACATGATTAACAGAAGTGAAGACAAACTGCTGGAGGACTGCCTGGAGTGCATCAAGAACTTGCTTAAGTGTGAAGACACCATGGACACTTTCTTCTACACAAACGACTTAAAGACTCTTTGCGACATTGTTCTTTCACACCTTTCAACACTTTCTGAGGAAGAACTTGTTAAGCCCTTGCTAGAAGTTATGCTGGCACTCTTGGAGAACCCTAGTTTCTTTGCTATGGAACACCGAGTCAGCGACATCAAAGAAGTTGTTGCTACCTTTAAAGCTCCAAGTTTAACTATAGTTACTGAAGAAATACTTAACGCTATGATTTAATATATTACTGAAGAATAAATGTTAAGTTTAGTTTTCCTGATAGTTGGATGCCTAGCACAGGACCAACTCAAGAAAACCAAAATGAGTGCTTGCTTGGTGCTTTCTAGGTACTACTTAGAAGCAAACCAGGCAGAACTTGACTCAGTTATAAAGTCTTCTAAGCACCAAGAAGACCTAGTGCTCAACAAAATGCTAGCAGACCTTCTGGAGTACTGCTTTCACTCCATCACTCAGGAAGAGGCCCTAAAAGTCATCAGTGAAAAAGACTCCCTTGAGTACAACCACTCACACTTGATGGAACTAGACCTCCTTCAGTTCAACGGAGACTTTCCTCCCGAACTCACTGACTCACAGAAAAACTTGTTCCAGAGCTTATCAGAAATGCAGCCCGAGCCCCAGCCTGAGGTAGTGACTGGTCCTGTTTTTGGGTGGGGTTACTTGTTAGTTGTGTTCCTTGTGATCTTTGGTTTGTTTGGTTTTGGAATTAAGCTTTTGTACAGACCGAAACCTCAGAAGAAAAGCAAGAAACAAAAATAATAACTAAGAATGGCAACTGTTTACTTCTACGGCAAGCCAACAGCCCGTGTTAAACAAGAAAATGTTTACTTAGGCAACTTTTACCCAGCTCCAGTAACTATTGAAGGAATTACTTATCCTACAGTTGAACACTACTTCCAATGCCAAAAGTTTGAGGAAAGTTGGAAGTTTTCAAAGGTGCTAGAGTGCAAAACTCCAAAGGAAGCCCAAAGAACTGCTAAACAACTAGGCTACGACAGGGAAGAGTGGCAACACAGAAAAGAACAAGTTATGGCTACAGGCATCAGGGCTAAGTTCAGCCAGCACTCTGAACTAAGACAAGCTTTGTTGAGCACTGCGCCTGCAACTTTAGTTGAGGACTCCCACAAAGACTACTACTGGGGAGGTTCTTTGGCTGGGTCTAAAAACAGAATGGGTGTTTTGCTCATGCAACTCAGAGACCAGTTAGAATAATTTAACTTGAGTTTGTGAGGTCTTTTGGGTAGGATCTCTTAGTGTAAGTCTATAGTTCCTTTGAGTCATGAACATGCTAGTTTCGAGTTCAGGAAGCTGGATGATTTCTCCGCATAACAGTCTGTGCAACTTAGGTAGCTTTTTGGCTTTTCTGGAGTAGTCCCACCCCCATTTGTACACCTGAGCCTGGGTGAGGCCTGTTTGCACTGCTAAGTTCTTTATGCACTGTTTTTCCCAGAAGTTCCCTTGCACAAAAGCTGTTTCGAGTATTTTGGTTTGTTTTTCCGTTTTTCGGGTTCTTTGTGGCTTTATTGAGCTGCTTTCAGTAGAAACTGAGTCTTGGGACTTTCTTTCTTTGACGTTGCTTCTTAAGTAGTACTTTTTAGTCAGGATTTTCATTTAATTATAGTTTCCGAGTCAGTCATGATTCTACTTCTGAAGGTTAAAAGCTTTTAACTAAAGTACTACTGTTCAGAAGCGTTTTATCCCGTGAAAAATAAACGATGCCTAGAGTTGAGTGCGGTGATTAGATGGGTATTCTAAAGTAGTGCTCTTGGACTGATTATTACAATACTTACTTCTTGAGTTACTGGCTCAAACTAATGTGTAAGGCTTTAGTTAAAGTTATTTTGCTAAAGATTCCTTTTTAAGGAAGTTTTATTTGAAAGGGGGTGGCTTTGAAAAAGAGCACAAAGAAGTTCCCCAGCTCCACAAAGTTTTGGGTTGCAACAGCATGAAGAGCCTTTACATCTGAACGCTTCCATCAGAATGTTAGCAACTAGGAAAACCTAAAACGCGAAAGAGAACTGTTTCCGACAGTGCATAAGTTTTCTTTTCCACGGAAAGGAAGTCAGTAGCTCAGATGGTGTTTGAAGAAGACTCTTAGTTGCTAAGTAAGTATTAAAGGAACAAAGTTAATGTGTAAAATCTGTTAGATGGTGCACTGTTACTACAGAGAAATAGAAGAAGTAGAGTGCGAGTGGGAAGGGAATCCAGAAGACCTAGCTGGGCACTTAGTTAATTCACACGGGATTTTTTCACATTCTAGTTGCAAACATAACAAATTTGCTTTAGAGTTGATGATGGACCCTGAGTCTTACGGATTCAGATTCGTAGTGCTTGACTTCAATAAAATCAGCTGCATTTTTGAAGAGTATTTTGACGAAGACACTGAGTTAGTGTCAGTTTTGCTCAGAGCCCCAGAAAGAGTTAATTACAAAATCAAACTCCATGGCGCCAAGTCATCTTTGGAGTACGAAGGCACCACGCAGGTTTTTGAAGACCCTTCTATAGAGGACAACTCCAACTGCCTCCAAGTCCACGAAAAACAACTGTTCCAGTTCTGTCATTTAGTTGATAACGAAAGAAGGTATAAAGTTATTTTGATGTTGAAGGACTAGCTGTATAACTTAAGTGTTGCAAAAATTATGGAAGAGTCGCATTACATCATTCTTTTGCTGAACTTGTGTGTGTTGATCTGTGTGGGGTGTTACTCGTTGAAGGAAAAGCTAAAACTCCAAGTAGCTCCTTTGCTTTTGATAAGTGGGCTTTTGTTGAGGGTGCTTGGAGCTTACTTAGGCAATCTTAAAGATGCAGTTGAGATGGTGGATCATCTTGATCCAGAACTCATACTGCTAAGCGTGATGCCTGTGCTCATATTTGAAGCAGCTTTAGGTACTGAGTGGTACACTTTCAAAAGGCGCTTCGTGCAGTACATATTCTTGGGAACAACAGTGGTACTTGTGAATTCCCTATTAACAGCAGTAGCTATAAAGTTCATACTAGGGTATGACTACAGTTTCCAAGAAGTTTGGCTGATGGGAACTGTGCTAAGTGCCACTGACCATGTTGCTGTGGTGGCACAACTCAAAGAAATCAAGGCTGAAAGGAGGTTTGAAAGTTTGCTTGAAGGAGAGACCCTTGTGAACGAAGCAGCTGTTTTGGTTTTGTTCTTAGTGCTGATTGAAGAGATCTCTGGGGATTCAGAGGGAGGCATTGGAGAAGGCATAGTGCTGTTTTTGCGCGAAGTTGGGGGAGGACTGGCAGTGGGGTTTTGTTTTTGCTTAGTTGTGGGGTTTCTTTTGCACAGAATAACTAATGACATCTACAGAGAAGTGAGTTTAACCCTAGCAAGTTCTTACCTGTTGTTTTTCATCTGTGACGGGTTGGGGATTGAGTTTTCAGGCGCGATTTCAGTGCTGGGGTTCGGGTTGTTTATGTCAGCTTACGGAATAACTCTAGTGAGTATAGTGGTGGAGGAGAAGCTGCATTCTTTTTGGGAAATACTGGGCAAGAACACTGAAGGAGTAGTTTTTGTGATTGGTGGAATGCTTCTGGGAATGCAGGTTACTGAGCAAAAGCACTTGGAAGTGGGTGACCTCTACAAGTTAATAGGGTTGTTTTTCTTGGTGCATGTAACAAGGGGGGTTTCTATTTTACTCCACTACCCTGTTTTGAACTACTCAGTTAAAAAGGCTTTTGCAGTGAACTTGAAGCAGCTAGCTATACTGACTTTGTCAGGACTGAAGGGAACTATATCCATAACTCTAGCACTGATAGCATCTCACCATGAGCACCTGGACAAAAGGTTCAAAAGCCTGGTTTTGTTTTTTGCTTTGGGAACATCTGCACTTACTATATCTATAGACACCTACTTAGTTAAGTTGTTGTTTAGGAAGTTCAAACTAGAAGGACTATCTAGAGTGCAAGAAAGCATGATGATAGGAGTTACTTCTGCCATCACTCACGAAACCTTTGAAAAACTAGAGTCCCTTAAAAACAGCAAGGAGTTCTACTCTGCCAACTGGGGAATGGTCAATGACTTGGTGGGTCCTATGCAGCTGCTCAAAGGCGTAATGAGGAAGACTCCTTCTGGTCTGCAAATCCTTAAAGAAAAACCCAAGGCCTCTTTTGAAGAACTTTTGGCACTGTACAACAGTTTCTCTGAGTTCTCAAGAGAAGAAGTACTCATAGAAGTCAGAAGGAGGTTCTACGCAATTCTGAAGGGAGTGTACTGGCACGAGTTTGAGTCAGGGCAGTGCTTGGGAACTACTTACGTGCTTTTGAGGGACACTTGTAACTTGGCACTGGACAGTGTCAACCAAAGTATGGAGGACTGGAAACTACTTGAGTACGAAATCCTGAACTCTAAGTGGCTGAGTGTTTTATTTATGCTTTCAAAGTTCAAGCTAGTTGGAGGGCTTTTCAGGAGGGCAATTTTCCACAGAATAGTGGAGGCTTATGACGCAGCCAGTACTTTTATCAAGTGCCACCAAGAAGCCAGGGAACTCATATCTGAAATGAAACTTAACTCAGACCAAAAAGTTTACTCAGTTATTTTGGAAGAGTCCGAGAACCAAGTAAAACTTTGCAAAGAATTTGTGGAGAACCACATAATTGAAGCCTACCCTGAAATAGTTTCGAACATCCACAGCAGACAAGCCTGCAAAATGCTAGTTCTTTCCCAAAGAAAACTCATCGAAGAAATATTTGAGCAGGGAGTCATTGAAGAAATAGAACACGAAAACCTGCTGGAAGCTGTGGACAAAACTTGGAAGTCGCTTAAAATCAGCAGTACTTCTCGACTACCTCCTTTAGAGCAACTTCTCACTAACCGCTTCACCAGTGCTTCTGAAGAGCAAATCAGTGATTTGTGCAATGCCACTGAGCTGAAAACCTTCAATGCAGGAGACTTGCTTTTTGAAGAAGGCCAAGAAACCCAAAACGCGTTTTTGATTTTCAGAGGAAGAGTTCTTGAAAAGGGTGCTTGGATCAACCAAAAGCTCAAAATAGGAAACATTGTAGGAGTGCAACACTTACTGCCGGAGTTCCCAGTTACTTTAACTGCAGCAAAGGCTGAAACCATAGTAGTAGCAGCTGAACTGCCTAAAAGTGCTTTGCAGCAGACTTGTTTCCTCCAAGAAATCTACACTGAAGCTTCAGAGGAGATCTTGATTTACTATAAAGAAGTACTTCAGCTGGAGGAAGCTAAAGAGGAGTATATCTACACTGTTGTCCAAGACAGCAAAGTAACCTTACTCGAAGTAAGCGAGTTCAAACAAGCTAAGTCAGGAGGGATTCTTTTGTCCGGCAACTTGTCAAATACCTTGATATCTCCTACTTTGGTTTACCCAACAGATGAGTTTTTGGAGGTTGTGGAGTTTTCAGCGCTGCTGGAGTTCCCCACTGAACTTGGAAAGCAAATTACTCTTAGCAAGACTTTAGGACTTGCTTTTTGTAATTACTGCAAATCTAAGCTACTTAATAGGTTCACTGCTAAGAACTACTTGGACTTCGGCCATGGCTCAAACAAGTTTTATTCAGATAAAAGGACACGGCAATTCAGCGGTCCTCTTCAAAACCTCACGCTAATTCGTAATTCGTTATAGTTAGTTCTTAATAAATACTGTTTTGGGGTTTGTGAACTCTTTTATTCCTAGTCCACCAAGTTCTCTTCCAAGTCCACTGTTCTTCACTCCTCCAAAAGGAACTTCTACAATGCTTTTTACAGGGCTGTTCACAAAGCACATTCCTGAATCAATCCTTGGAGCTATTTCTCTTTCAGCCTTTTCTTTGTTGCCTGTAAAAATACTTGCTCCTAGTCCATATTCAGTATCGTTTGCTAGTTGGATTGCATGTTCTTCGTTCTCTGACTTTATCAAACAAAATACTGGACCAAACATCTCAGTTCTAAAAGCTGGCATTTCAGGGGTCACGTCGGCTAAGACAGTAGGCTGGATCATTGTGGCTCCTAGTCTTTCTCCTCCGTAGACTACTCTTGCTCCCATTGCCACAGAGTCTTCTATTTGCTTCTGCAGTTGGTCTGCCAGGTCCTCCCTAGCCAGTGGTCCTATTTGTGTTTCTTGCTCTGTTGGGTCTCCGTAGCTCCACTTAGCAACTTCGTTTGCCAGAGCTGACTCAAACTGGTCATAGACTTCCTTTGCAATGATTGCTCGTTTGGGGGAGATACAGGTACACCCTGTGACTTGCAAGCGTGCAGTTACCAAAGCACTCACTGAACTCTGAACATCAGCATCTTGAAGAACAATGAAGGGGTCTGAGCCTCCAAGCTCCATAACAAACTTTTTCATGTGGGAAGCAGCTAGACTTGCTACAGCTTTGCCAGCACCTACAGAGCCAGTGAGACTGACCCCCTTAATTCTAGAGTCTGCAATTACTTGTTTAACTTGGTCAATACTTAAAAACAAGTTTTTAACTTCGTGTTCAAGTCCAGCCTGAGTGGTGATTTCGTCAACCTTCAGTGCGCACTGGGGTAGATTCTCAGCGTGTTTGAGAATGATAGTGTTTCCAGCCATCAGGTGGGGAATGGACATTTTGAAAGGCATCCAGAAAGGAAAGTTGAAGGGCATGATTGACAAAATAGGACCCAAAGGTTGGTACTTAACATAGCACTTTCCGTCGGGCAGACTAAAACTCTCATCGGAAAGCAAGTTCTCAGCATTCTGGGCATAGTAGTCACAGCACTCTGCACACTTGAGGACTTCTGAGATTCCAGACTGGAGAGGCTTGCCCATTTCAATAGCCATAAGGTGAGCAAGTTCTTGTTTCTGTTCTCTCAAGATCTGCCCTAAAGTAGTTAGTTTCTGAGCTCTTTCTGAGAAACTCTTTTGAGAAAACACTTTGAAGGAGTTGGCTGACTCAGTCAAAGCAGCTTCTACTTCAGAAGAACTTGCAAACTCAAAGTTCTTGTAGACTTGCTGAGTGAAGGGGTTCTTGGAAACAAACACTCTTGCCATTTGACTATTTACACTTATTCCTTAATGAATATTGTTTTAGGGTTTGTGAACTCTTTTATTCCTAAGTCGCCGAGTTCCCTTCCCATTCCACTGTTTTTGATTCCTCCAAAAGGCACATTCACTATGCTTGTCACAGCATCGTTAATGAAAACTAAACCTGACTCAAGTTGGGGAGCTATTTCTCTTTCAGCCCTTTCTTTGTTGCCTGTGAACAGGTTTGCTCCTAGGCCGTAGATGCTGTTGTTAGCTATTTCAATTGCATCCTTTTCGTTCTCTGCCTTTATTAGGGGGAACAGCGGCCCAAAGGTTTCAGTGTGAAACACTGGCATTTCAGGAGTCACGTCGGCTAAGACAGTAGGCTGGATCATTGTGGCTCCTAGTCTTTCTCCTCCGTAGACTACTCTTGCTCCCATTGCCACAGAGTCTTCTATTTGCTTCTGCAGTTGGTCTGCCAGGTCCTCCCTAGCCAGTGGTCCTAGTTGTGTTTCTTGCTCTGTTGGGTCTCCGTAGCTCCACTTAGCAACTTCGTTTGCCAGAGCTGACTCAAACTGGTCATAGACTTCCTTTGCAATGATTGCTCGTTTGGGGGAGATACAGGTACACCCTGTGACTCGCAGCCTAGCAGCTGTTAGTTTTTTGACAGCTTCTTCTACATTAGCATCTTGAAGAACAATGAAGGGGTCTGAGCCTCCAAGTTCCATAACAAACTTTTTCATGTGGGAAGCAGCTATGCGAGCAGCAGACTTTCCAGCACTTACGGACCCAGTTAAGCTTACTCCCTTGATTCTGGGGTCTCCAATAACATCTTCCATCATGTCAGTACTTAAAAACAGGTTCTTGAACTCATGCTCAAGTCCGGCCTGAGTGGTAATTTCGTCAATCTTGAGTGCACACTGAGGAACACTAGCAGTGTGTTTGAGAATGATAGTGTTTCCAGCCATCAGGTGGGGAATGGACATTTTGAAAGGCATCCAGAAAGGAAAGTTGAAGGGCATGATTGACAAAATAGGACCCAAAGGTTGGTACTTAACATAGCACTTCCCATTGGGGACATCATAAGTTTGGTCAGCCAGCAAAGATCCTCCATTTTGGGCGTAGTACTCGCAGCAACTAGCACACTTCATAATTTCAGAAACTCCGGAGCTGACTGGTTTTCCCATTTCAGTAGCAATAAGGTGAGCAAGTTCATTCTTGTTTTCCTTCAAAATGTTGGCTAGGTTCTGGAGTTTTTCTCCCCTTTCTGAGAAACTTGACTTTGAGAACCTTTGATAAGCTGAGTGAGAGGCAGAAATCGTCTCCTCTACTTGGCTCTTGGTGGCGTACTCAAAAGTCTTGTAGACTTCTTGAGTGAATGGGTTCTTGCTCATATAGATTCTTCCCATTTTTATGCTTTGTCGGAGTTCTTACTAAGTTAAGTTTGGTTTAAATAAATGAAAGACCAAAGAAACAACAACGGGCTGTATACTTCAGGAGACGTGGTATCTACAGGACACCTCCTGCAAACCCAACAAAACAAGTGGAAAGTCCAAATGAGTCGCTTATATTACTCTGGGTACTGCAAGTCCTTTTACGTATTGCAAATCATAGGTTGCTTAGTTTGCATAGGCTGGACAATGGTGAAGTTTGGAGAATATCCAACTGAAAAAGCTTTTCTGTGCATAGAAGTAGCACTGAGTTGCATGATGGTAGGAGAAGTAGTTTGGAGAGGTTACATGCAGAACTGGCCTACCTTCCTCAAGGAGTGGGCTAACGTGGTGGACTTGGGAGTAACTTTTTTGGTGCTGGTGAGTTTAATTGTAGGGTACATTTTAGGGGGGCTTTTTGGGGACTTGGACGAGTTGGGTGGAATGATTTTGCTGTTGTTCAGAACAGCAGTTATTTACTTCAGACTAATCTTTTTCGTGAAGAATATGCGCAAAACTGATATCAGCATCATTGACTTGAACGAAGCCAGTGAACTCGAAGAAAGGCAACACACTGAGAACGGACTCCAGAACTCTATTCTTTTAAAGAACCAACTGCCCAAGCAGGCCAAGTACGAAATCCAGAGTGAAGAGAGTGAAAACATCCAGGAAATAAGTGTTAACGAGGAATAGTGTACTTAAAGTCCGTTTGTTATTAAACTTCTTGCACGTAGTGGCGTTCCTCCGTGTACTTGTCTTCCCTTGAAGAGGTTTTTTGGTATTTAGCAAAGTACTTAAACCTGTTTTCAACTATCCTAGCAACAATGTCTCGAGTGTCCAGCTGGCAAGTGCTTTGAACTTCTCTGTAGATTCCAAGTTGTTTAGGTATTTTATAGGGGTCTTCGGTTATTTCAATGCTGCCTTTTCTGAAGTTTAAACAGTTTCCTTTACGAACAGTTCCTTGCACCACTATGTTTATGTTGAACCCTGTGATTAGGTCTTGAGTTACGTCCCAGGGAGCTCCCATAACTACTTCGTCTACGTACTTCATAGACAACACGCACATTACTCTGTCGTGCAGAGACATTATTGGGAAGTTGGACCCTTTGTGTTCGTTGACAGTTTGGTCGTCGTGAACGCCTACAATGAGGTAATTGCCTAGCTCCTTAGCCTTTTTAATTGTTTCTAGGTGTCCTATGTGGAACAGGTCAAATGTACCGTCAATGTAAACTACTGTGTCACCAGGTTTAGGTTTGCTTGCATTTGAGAACTCCGCAATGCGGCGACTTGTAGTTAAAAGAGTTTTTTGGTTAGTTTGGGAGTCTTGGATAAAAGTCTCAGTTTGCAAAGTGAGTTCTTTAGAAGTGGTTGGACTCTCAACCTTTTCCCAAACATCACGAGTCATGAGCAGCAACTTGCCAACTAACTGGGTGGTAGAGATCCCCTCTGTCCTCTTGAATATTTTGCACCTACCTTCTTTTTTTAGTACTGACATGCAGTCGTTTCCATCTTCATTCAAGGAAAGGTCGTCGCCATGGGCAGCGTATAAGCAATTCAGCGAGTCTAGAAGCTCAATGCTAGGTGAGTAAGGAGCGTCCTCTACAACTTCATCCACCCACTTGCAAGCACGGAGCATCGCGTACCTTTCTCTTTCGTTCATAACTGGAGGTCCTTTATTGCGAGTGATCTCAAGATCAGAATGCACCCCTACAACTAAGACCTTGCCTAATTTTCTTGCCTGACGAAGGGCGTTAAAATGGCCAGAGTGCATAAGGTCAAAGCATCCATCCATGTAAATTCGGTTAGGGTCAGCAGTTCTTTTTTCCTGAAAGCCACTAAGCAAAGGAGAAGGAGTGGCCAACTCATTTAAGTGATTCCTAAACGAAGTTAGGAACTGCTTTGTAAGCTGAGAAACTTCTGAAAGGCCACTGGAAGACTCGCAGAACCTCAGAATGCTTCCTTGGAGCTCTTGGCTCTTCATAACCTCTAAACTGAACTTGGCGAGAAAATTGAAGAATAAGACTTGACTCTCGAAATGAATTTCGGCCATTATTATCTATTACATTATTTTTAACTAATAGGGTTGAGGGTTTGGTACTACCATGAGTAAGTTTAAGAAGAATGACTCCAAAACGAATGCACCGGGCAGTATTAGGGTAATTAATATGGAAGTTGATCCGCAGCTGCTAGTTTGTATTTTGCATAGACTAGAAGAAAACACAGAACTGCGCCAAAAACTACTGCAGTCCAGTGCCCTAACTTCTGACTTAGAAATAGATGTTGAAAACATCCTAGCTAGGTTGTCCGACTACGCATCAGAAATCCCAAGGTCCCTAGCAGGGCCTAAGAAAGTAAGGATTTACATGGCGGCTTGCATGGACATCATCCACTCTGGCCACTTTAACTGCATGCGTCAAGCCCGTGCCTTAGGAGACGAACTAGTTGTTGGGGTTATTTCGGATGAAGAAATCCGCAGGTGCAAAGGCCCTCCTGTGATGGCTCAGGACGAACGCTATGCCATGGCAGCTGCTTGCAAGTGGGCGGACACTGTGATTGACGGAGTGGAGTACTATGTGACTCCTGAAATTTTGCAAAGGGCAGGATGTGACTATGTGGTCCATGGAGATGACTTAGCCATAAGGAAAGACACTGGAACAGACGCTTACGCTGACGTGAGGCAAGCTGGCCTCTTGAAAGTTGTGAAGCGCACCGAAGGAATTTCTACAACCGAAATGGTTGGCAAGATGCTTTTGATGACTCAAGGAGAAACTATTGAGTCTGAGTCGTTGCCAGCTAGTCAGATCTCACACAGTCCCTCGGCTTCAAAGTTCTTGGCTACTGCAAGACGCATAACGCAGTTCAGTTCCAACAAGTCGCCTGGTCCTGGGGACAAAATAGTGTACATTGACGGAACCTTTGACATGCTGCACAAAGGCCACGTTGAAACACTTAAGAAAGCAAAGGAGTTAGGAGACTACTTGATAGTTGGAGTCCACGACGATAAAACCGCTAACTTCCACAAAGGCAAGAACTACCCCATCATGAATTTACACGAAAGAACTCTGAACTTGCTTGCGATGCGCTACGTGGACGACGTGATCATGGGGGCTCCTTGGGAAATAACTCAAGACATGATCAAAACCCTGAACATAGGTCTAGTGGTCCAGGGAAGCAACCACAAAAACGCAAGTGACGAGAACCCTTCTGAGGATCCTTACAGAGTAGCTAAGGAGTTGGGCATTTACGCTGAGGTGGAGAGTGAAACCATGATTAACACTGAGGACATTGTTGACAGGATCGTGGCTAACCGCCTTCAGTACGTCCAAAGAAACAAAAGAATGGTTGAGAACGAAGTCAACTACTACGCCCACAAGCAGTACGTTGCAGAGATTTAGCATTAACTATTTCTTAACTCAAACGTATAAATATGGTTGAGGAAAAGGTTTATAGGGCTCTGTCGGGACCCAAGATGCTTGGGATTATACTAGGGATTATCCTTTTAAATGCTGTGTTTTTTGCTTTGTGTTTTATTATAGAAGTGTATGTTTTGTTGGTAGCTCCTTCTATCATATTTCTTTTGTGCTTCATACTTCTTTGCGGTTTGTTTTCACTGGATCCTAACCAGGCTGTAGTTGTGCACTTTTGTGGCTACTATAAAGGGACTATCAGGAAAAGTGGCCTTTCTTGGTGCAACCCTTTTTATGGGCGTAAAAAGGTTTTTATTGGGCTCAGGAACATGCAAACTGCAAGGATAAAGGTTAATGACTATAAGGGTAACCCTATATTCATTTCTGCAGTTGTTGTTTGGAGAGTTGGCGATACTGCACAAGCTACCTACGAAGTGGACAGTTTCGAACAGTTTATGAGCATTCAGAGTCATTCAGCTTTAAGGTTCGTAGCAGGTTTGTATCCTTATGATGCTGAAAACGACGACGAAGTATCACTTAGAGCTAGCAAAAGAGAAATCAACGACAAACTCATCGAACAATTGGAGGAGAGACTCAATAGGGCAGGCATAGCAGTTGAAGAAGCTTACATAAGTGATCTAGCCTACTCCGAAGAAATTGCTGCAGCTATGCTAAGGCGCCAGCAAGCCGAAGCTGTTATAGCAGCGCGTAAAAGCATTGTTAACGGAGCTTTGCAAATGGTTGAGTCAGCTATTTTGGGGCTCGAGAAAAGAGAACTTATACGGTTAGACAACGAGGTCAAGGGAAAACTCGTAAGCAACCTTCTAGTGATTCTTTGCGGAGAAGACAACGCCAAGCCTGTGCTTAGTCTTTAAACAAAGCCTATTACAAGATAGTAGAATAAATTATAAGATGGTTGAGGAAACTGAATACACAGCTTTAACAGGTCCCAAAATGCTTGTAGTGGCACTAGGCATACTAGTTATTGCAATAGTGATTTTAGTTATTTCGATTCTTACAAAACTCTACTGGGTGATTGGTATAACTGGAGCTTTGATCATTGTTTCTTTAGTTATGTTCTGTGGTTTGTTTTCACTGGATCCTAACCAGGCTGTAGTTGTACAGTTTTGTGGCTACTATAAAGGCACTATCAGAAGAAGTGGCCTTTCTTGGTGTAATCCTTTTTACGGAGGTAAAAAAATATTCGTGGGACTCAGGAACATGCAAACCACAAGGATAAAGGTTAATGACTATAAGGGTAACCCTATATTCATTTCTGCAGTTATTGTTTGGAGAATAAAGGATACTGCAAAGTCTATTTATGAAGTGGACAACTTCGAGCATTTCATGAGCATTCAGAGTCATTCAGCTCTAAGGTTCGTAGCAGGTTTGTATCCTTATGATGCTGAGAGTGATGAAGAAGTATCACTTAGAGCCAGCAGAAGGGAAATCAACGACAAACTCATTGAAGAGCTAGAAAATGGAATAGCAAGAGCAGGCATAGCAGTTGAAGAAGCTTACATAAGTGATCTAGCCTACTCCGAAGAAATTGCTGCAGCTATGCTAAGGCGCCAGCAAGCCGAAGCTGTTATAGCAGCGCGTAAAAGCATTGTTAACGGAGCGTTGCAAATGGTTGAGTCAGCTATTTTGGGGCTTGAGAAAAGGGAAATCATAAGGTTAGACAACGAGGTCAAGGGAAAACTCGTAAGCAACCTTCTAGTGATTCTTTGCGGAGAAGACAACGCCAAGCCTGTGCTTAGTCTTTAATTCAAGCATTAATTAACTTAGTCGATAAAGGTGTGTAAATGTCAGAAAAAGCTATTTGGAAACAAAAAGAAACAGAATCCATATTTTCAGGACTTAGGTACATAATCACAGTAAGCCACATAGTGATCAGCTTAATATTTTTGTTCAGATCACTGCTGTACACGAGAATTTTTTACCTAGACGCAGTTCTGGCACTGATATTTTCTTCTGTACTAGTTTCATACTGGCTTATCAAAAAAGACTCAGTCAGAGTTAAAAAGCTATCAGTAGTTTTCTTCTGCGAAGTCTTTAACTTGATGAACTTGTACCTGAGGCACTGTTTGTTCCCAGGACACAGTAATGGGCTGATAGTAATATCTACTTCCTTTATAGTATACTACGAAATAAAAGTAATCCAGTCTCCTAAAGTGGTCCTAGGAGTTCTGGTGAAGCACGTAGGACTCTGGCTGGGTTCTGAGTTGTGGAAGCTCTTCAACAACATCTACGAAGACATTCCAGCACTTTACTGTTCGCTAGTGTTTATATACTTAGTTTACTGGAACGAAAAGTCCCGGAAAAAACAAAGCTTGGAGCTCTTCCAAAACCAAACTGAAAGAGAAGCACTCCAAAACCGACTTTGCGTTCTGATTGAAAACATGCCTGAAGGTTTGCTTCTTCTGTCGCCTCAGAACGAAATACTGCTTCAAAACTTCAACATTCTGGAAATTTTTCTTCCTGATCAAAACATTCTGCAGACTATAGCTGGACTTAACTACACACAAGAAAGGAGGTTGTTTTTCAATAACTCTGTGAACCCTTCTCTTCTAGACGACATAAAGAAGTGCTTTGAACTAGACCTGAATGAAGAAGTTACTTTAGGCATCACTGAGTACATGAACAAGAACCTTGAGTGGAAAGCCAAGAAAATACAGTGGGGGAACTTCTCTGCTGTTCTTTTAGTTGTCAAAAACATAGACGAGCTTATGAAACTCGAACAAGTCTCTGCAGAAAACCGCTGCAAAAACGCCATTCTTAGGTCAGTTTCGCATGAACTCAAGACTCCTACCAACTCTATTTCAGCACTCACACAAAAACTCATAGCTACAGAAAACTTAACTGGCAGCTGCCTAGAAGAGCTTAAAATAATAGGAATTTCAACAAGTATGCTTTCTTCCTTAGTGAATGATTTACTTGACTACTCAAAGATTTTAGCAGGCGTTTTCCGCATAGAAACTTCTGAAACTCCAATTAGAGATACTTTTTTAGAATTAGTTCAACTTATTGAGATCCAAGCTTCCAAAAAAGGAGTTAAACTTTTTCTGAGACTTGACCCTTCACTGCCTCAAACAGTACTAACTGACGGAAAAAGACTCTGCCAAGTCATTCTGAACTTACTCAGCAACGCAGTTAAGTTCACTTTCAAAGGCGAAATAGAGCTGTGTGGATGGGTTAACTCCAGAAACAACTTAGCTGTGTCTGTGAGGGACACTGGAATAGGAATAGCTCCAGAACGCCTTAGAGAGCTTTTTGGTTTATTTAACCGAGTTCACTCACCCGAAGTCACAGCAGAGGGGTGTGGACTAGGGCTCCATATTTCAAACCTACTTGTGAAAGAGTTAGGAGGTCAGTGTATCGAAGTTTCTTCTGGACTGGGTTTAGGTTCTGTATTTTCCTTTGAGTTGCAAGTTTTAGGACCGGCTTGCATTGTAGAAGCTGACGACTCAACAGATTTGCCCAATGAAATTGAGCATCCCGTCTATGTTTACGAGTTCCAAAGTTCAAAACAAAGGCCAGACCTGATGGTTGTAGACGACGACTCCTTCAACAGGTACATAGTAGTGACTCTGCTAGAGTCGCTGAATCTGCAAATTGCAGAAGCTTGCAATGGTAAAGAAGCAGTAGAAAAAACAAGGCATTTTGACAGAACTGGATGTCCTCTTAAACTGATCATAATGGACTGCAACATGCCTGAGATGAACAGGTGGGAAGCTACTGAAGTTATCATTGAGGACTACAAACACAAAAACATCAGCAAGTTGCCCTTTATAATAGGCTACACTGCTTTCTCAAGAATAGAAGAAATCACACAGTGCGAAAGAAGCGGAATGAAGAAAGTCTTGATGAAGCCCGTGAATGCAGAAGTACTTTTGAAAAGTGTTGCAAGTAACTTAGTATAACTAGTAATTATGAAAGGTGAACCTAAAAAACAAGGCGGAGGCAGGTTTGGCTGGGGGAAAGCTGACGGAAAGTCAGACTTAGAACTGCGTTCAGAGCTCAAAGGAGACCCCAACTACAACAGCGAAGACGAGGTAGTGTACCAGGCTTACGAACAGCCCTCTGTAGAGTACTCGCCTATAAGGACTCCTCTGCCTGTATATTCCCGACCTCACTTTGCTTTTGACTCCACAGAACTGAAAATAGCAGCACGCACTAAAACTGAAGAAGTCTTTAAAACAGAGTCTTTTCCTCCCTTTGTGCAGTGGGTGAAGTCGCTCAAAAACCCCAAAACTCACTCTGTGATTTTAGGAAGAGTAATTCAAGTAGCTATTGAAGTAGGACCTAGGGAACAAGAGTTGGCTTTGGGGTTGATTGAGCTGCTGCATTCTTCCCGGACTGTTTCCTCCACCCAACTCAGAAGGGCCTTCGATAGGCTTTACAGAGAAATCCAAGAAATCCTTACAGACGTGCCCAACGGAGCTGAAGTGCTCCTTGAGTTTTTGGTCCAGGTTGTCCAGTCTGGACTTTTGGAACAAAGAGCTGTGTTCAGAGTGCCTTTGGAAGTCTACAACTTAGGCAGAGGTGCTTATGTTTTAAGAGAAATTAGGGTTGGAAACACAGTAGTAGGAGATTTAGTTGAGAACAACCGAGCTCTCAAGGACAAAATAACTGGAGTACTGACTGAGTACTACGCCAACGGAGTCATTTTGGACATTGCAGAGTTCCTTAAGAAGGAACTTCCCCAAATCACTGGCCACCTTTTTCTGAGGAAGGCTATAGAACTCGCCTTTGACAAAAACAACTCCCAAAAAGAACTCTGCAGCAGACTGCTGTGTGAAGTCCAGGGAACTTGTTCTCCTGAAATGTATGTAGAGGCCTTTGACGACCTTTTGTGGAACATCCACGAGTACTGCATAGACGTTCCGCGTGCAGGTGAGATACTCGCAAAGTTCATGGCAAGAGCCGTTGCAGACGACTGCTTAGCTCCTAAGTACTTAGGGGATGCTGAGCTTAGCGAGCCCGACATCGAGAACCCTGAAGTGGAGGTTCTACAGAGTACCCAGAACCTTTTGAAGCCTTTGGACTCGTTTACTACTTTACAAAGTGTTTGGCGGCCTGACGTGGTTTCTAACACTGACTACAAAGAAGAGTTCCGAACTATTGTCCAAGAGTACTTTGACAGTCAAGACGCCAGCAACGCCAAGGAGTGCCTGAAAGGACTTTGCTGTCCCCAGTACATGCACGCTTTTGTGAAGAAGGCCATTGAAATGTCTATGGACAAAACAGACAAGGAACAAGAAGATACTATTTCACTACTGGTCTTTTTGGTAGAGCACGGCGTGGTGTCTCAAGCTCAACTAGAAAAGGGACTCGAAAGAACCCAAGAAGGCATTTCTGACCTCCAACTTGACGTTCCTAGAGCTCCCGAAATACTACAAAGGTTCTTGTCGCGTTTTAAGTAATTATAGATATAAATGGACGAAATAGACATTACAAAAATCAATTTCCAGGGAATTTTGCATAAGGATCCTCAAACTGGTGAGGAATTTATCCAGGGCCAGTTTTATCGCGGAGACCAGTCAATCGTTCTCATAGACAAACTTCAGGTTAAGAGCATCGAGCATATAAACCAACTGCAGAAGCTCAGTTTGGCATTAACTAACTTGAAGCACCCCAACATTCTAGAGTTCAAAGGCTACACGCTCGGAGGAAGTGGCTCAGCAGCTTCTTATGCAATGTTTGTTATGGAGTATCCACAAAATGGTTCTTTAACTGAAGAACTCACTGGAAGACTTAGCGCAGGAACGGCTTTTAGTGAGAATGAGTTAGAATACCACTTTAGATACTTAACTCATACATTTGCAACCATTGAAAGCAAAGGATACATCCACGGAGACATCCACCCTGGAAACCTGCATCGATTTTACGGCCAAGGAGTGTGCTGGTTCAAAGTAAGGATGTCTCAGTATTGCAGAGAGTCAGGAAGGAAACCTGAGATGAAGCCTTCCAATTCTAACTACTGGAGTCCTGAAATGCACAATGGAACCTCTAGTTCACCTTTGAAGTCGGACGTGTATGCCTTAGGACTGGTCTTTTTGGAGATGGTTTTTTTGCAGAGGGATTTTGATCACTCAGACATAGAATGGGTTTTAAGTTACTGCAACTACAGTGAAATTATTAAAAACATACTAAGGGAATTTCTGCATCCACATGAACGGACAAGAAAAACCTTTATAGAAATATTGCAAAGTGTTTTTGGAGATAATTCTGTGCAGATGAGAAGCAGGAAAAGGTCTTCAAGTCCCACTGAAAAGAAAACTACAACCAAAAACACTCAGTCTAGATTGAATGCCAACGGTATGCGCCAACCTGGAAACTTTGGTTTTCCTAGTAACCAGTATAGTGGTATAAGTAACCCTTCAATGAAACCTCTGACTCACACTGACATTAGTTCTCGTGGACCAGTTCGTACTCAACTCCCCACAAGTGCCAATAGAGTTGTTAGTGGGCCTCAAGATCCTAGTGGGACTGATGGCTCAATGCCTGTCCAGCCACCAATAAGCCACAATGGAGCTACTAGTGGTAATTTGGGGTCTCAAAAACTCAATGAAACTGGTTATAATGCCTCGATGAATTATGAACAAACTAAAATCCAGAGTGAGGACGAGAATCCAGAATTTTATGCTATCAAAACAACTATTGAGGTTCTTGAGAAACAAGTTAGGGATTCAACAACAGTACCAAGTAAACCAGAACTTCTTAAAATAGTTGAGGAGTTCAAAAAAACTCTTGCTCAAGAACCCACTAACGGCTCAAGTCAGAACTGCGCAAAGTGCCACTCCTCCCAAGGATATGTAAATGTCTGTAGTTGTGAAAACATCTTCTGCCGAAAGTGCATATTTGATATTATGCACCATGAAAAGTGCTACTGTGGAAAAAAACTAGACAGAAGAGCTAAAGGATTAATCAAAGAATTAAAATGTACCTGTCAGTTTTGCAGTAAGGAACTTGAACTTGAAAGAATTCATCAAGTTTCTTGTGGGTGCTTATACTGCCATACTTGCTACACAAACGTTTCCGAATACTTAAAGAGGCAAGTTGAAGTCCGATCAGTCTCCAGAAGGTGCAAAGTGCTCTGCCCGATCTGCAATAGTCCGATAGGTTTAGCTAATTAAGATGAAAAGTAATGGAAAAGTAATAAGAATAGGACTCCTAGGACCCTCGTATGCAGGAAAAACATCTTTACTTAACAGGTTCCTGAACAACCAGTTCAACTCTGCTTATGAGCGAACAAACTCTGTAGAAAACTACCGGAAGTGCATTAGCGTTGACTTGGAAAACTCAAAAGCCTGGGTGTTAACTGAACTGATAGATGTGTTTGGAGTGGACCACCCACTTCTCCTTAAAGAAGACCCTTACTTCACACAGACTTTCAATGCTGTTCTCCAAAACCAAAACTTCGCTTCTAATGACTCACAAGAAAACTTCTTGTACCAAGAAAGACCTTTGCACGCAGTAGTAGTTGTGTTCGACCTCACTGACAAAAAAAGCTTTGAACAAGCCAAAAACTTACTGAGTTGCTTCAGCGAAGCTGAGAAACAAAGAACCAATGAGTTCTTCACTGAAAAAATACTTGTAGGCAACAAAGCTGACTTAAGCGACAGAGAAGTAAGTACTGCTGAAGTACAGTCAGTCCAGGACAACTTTGACATAAAGTACTTCAGAGCAAGTGCTTTGTGCAACCTCAATGTTGATAAAGTGTTTAGTTACATAGTTGGTAAAGTTGCTAAGAACTTTGAATTCAGCCAAACAGAAGAAAGCCACTACTTAAGCAACGAAGAACTAGCGGTGAAGAAGCCCAGACTGTGTGGGTGTTCAGGAAGGAACCCTGGGTGTGTGATTACTTAGCTCCATACTCTATATTTAATAACTAATTTTGAATGGAAACTACTCAGTCCGAAGGCAACGAAAGCTCTTCTGGAAACATCGTAAAAAACTTAAAGGAAATAATTTTGTCCAAAAACTCCCCAAAAAACACAAGGGTCAAAAGTGAGCTTTTGGAGTCTCGCCCTATAGAGAGAAAACTACTTTCAGAAGAAATCACTCGGTTCCTCAAACCCAACTCCCCTTTTAAACTGAAGTCCACCCAACACCAAAGCAACTTAGTGCAGAAAACTCGGAGTGCTTCAATTTACCAGTCACCTTTTACAGAGATGTCAACTAGGTACATGCAGAACCCTCGTTTCAAAAGGTTCCAGGAACTCAAGAACTCTCCAGAGCCCAAAGTTTCAAACAGCTTCACGCCTTCTCCTGGACTCAAAATAGAAACCATTAAAGCCTACCGCAAGTTTGAAAACCTAGACTACCTCCAAAAGTACTTTCGAATCCATAAAGAAATTCCTACTCAGGTTTCTCCTAAAAAGCTTTTTTTAAACACTCCTAAAGTTTCGCACTTCAACCAAAAACGGAACTCAGTCCAGCCAAAGACCAAAAACTCAGTCGATTTTCCTAAAATACAAAGCAACAACTTGTTTGGTCAGTCAAGAGGCAAGAAGTACCGAAGAACCTCAGTAGCAACTACTGCCAAAAAACACCAAGTTTCCAGTTCTTTAGACATGGAAGTTAGGAACAGTTTTGGCAGCCACCTTTAATAATTGTAAGTTGTGGTAAATTACTTATTTCTGATGAAGAACTTCCGAATCCTAGATGCGAACAACTTCGACCGCTTAACTAAAGTTACTACAACCTTAAATATAAAACGAATAGCCTTAGTGGTCTGTGCAGTGTATTTTTTGATTTGGATGGCATTGCCTTTGGGGCTTTTAAACTTAATTAGTTCAGTGTACACAGTAGGACTTGTGGCCTATATACTTGACTCCACACTCAGAAGGGCCTGTGAACAAGCAATCGAACTTAAACACTATAACTTGAACTCCCAGAACTTAATACACAGTCTTCCATGTCCAGTGGTTTACGTAAACACAGAATTCAGGGTTCTTTACTGGAACCAAAAGGCTGAAGAGCTTTTATCAGCAGAGAAACTCAGAAAAGAAGCTTTGTGCGACTTAGTAGAAGAAAGATCCCAAGGAAGAGTTAAGAAACTTGTAGAAAGGGCTTTTTCGGGTCAAGTGCCTCAAGAAGAAGTTTCTATTTTCAAAGGTCCAAACTTGCTCGGGACCCTTTTTAATGCTTCTGTTGGTAAGTGGAAAGAGTCATCTGTAGTTATGATTACCATAAACCCGATATCCCAGTACTTAGGCCAGAGAGAACTAGTTTACCAAGTTTACTCAGACTTGCTGAAAGAAGTTGTAGAGCTTAACAAAGTAGTTGAGAGTTACCACAACAAGCCAATAGACAGAAACCTTATCTGCAAACTAAGAGAACTTTTGTTGTTTGCAAGAGGAAGTGTGTTGCTCCAGAGTCACTTCAGAGGCCAGATAGAAGTAGTTTTGGAACACTTCAACTTAGACAAGTCAGTGCAGTCAGTAGTGGAAACTCAGTTTATAAAAGCATTGGACAAAGGAATTGAACTCTGTTACTCTAAGTCCCAAAAGATGCCTACCTCTTTGCAAGGCGACTACATCCTGAACGAGTTACTAGTAGCTACCCTTTTAGACTACTGCATTAGCAAAAGCATAAGTGGCGGAAAAGTCAGTTTGGACCTTAAGTCGTACACAAGCGCCAAGTACCTTTTTGTGCAGTACAAGTTCACTTTTTCAGCCGAAAACTTATCAACTCCAGAGTTAATAAGTACCTTCACTGTGCGGGGGAACAATATTCAGAGGAAGTCGTTTTTGCAAATTACGAGGGAGTACAACATGAACGGAGTGTGCCTTACTATGTTTGACTCAATGCTGTTGATAATGCGAGGAGCTATAATAGAGTCCAATGTTAGACCAGAAATAGGCAATATGGTCACTATAGTTATGGAGATCCCTTTCAAGCCTTCGTCTCATAAAGTCAAACATCCGGTTTTGAGACTCTCGCCTTTCGCGCTTGAAAAGTCTGAGGATTGTGTTGTTTGGAATCCCAATAAAGACGCTTTCCAACGGTTTTACCAAATCCTTCCAAGAGCTAAAAATGATTTTCAAGAATCCAAAACTCATATGGGTGTGTCCAAACAAGAGAGTGTGTGTGTCGAACCCAGTGCTGAACAAGAAGACACCAAAGAAGTTTGGAGAATTATGCAGAAGTATAGTCGATAAAGTTAATATCTTTCACGTAACTTTATTATTAGTCTTTCAGTAACTGGCTGGCTCAGCAGGTTAGGCTTGGTTCTGTAGGGACTGTTTGAGTATTTTTGAATGGCCCTTTTGAGGACTCTATTAGAGTTAGGGCTGCTAGAGTGGCAGTGTTTGAAGGACCTAATTCTTATAGCAGGAGGGTTAACTTTTTTCTTGGAGTAGTTGGCTTTGATCTTTTCTATAGTTTGTTTGTCGGGGAACCTTAGGTTGCACCTGCGCTTTGGCTCATTAAAAATGCCAGAATCTCCCATAATTAATTAGAGTCTTGAAGCGTAAAAGTTGTAGAGGTCCAGTCTTACTTTGGAGTACTCTAAGTACTCGTAGTTAGGAGGAGTGAAGTTGCACGCTGCCCAAAGGGCTCCCATGAAGTTCACTGCAGCTTTGCAAGCTTGGACTTGGTTAGTTAAGTCTTCTTCGTTGAGGTTCGACTCCTGAGCGTAGGTGCCTACTAACTCAGACTCTTCTGAAGGACTGAGTTGGTCTTCAGGAAAGTACTCGTATACTGACCTAGAGTAGTCAAACATCGAGTCTACAATGTAGTTTGCTAAGTCTATTCCTGGAAAACTTAAGTCTGCGTACTCAAAGTCGATTATAACTAACCCGTTATAGGTTTTGAGTATGTTTTGGTAAGAAAAGTCGTTATGTGAAAAAACCAAGTCACTTTTGGGAAGCAGTGAAAAAACCCCTTCGTGGGCTTCTGGGTCTGTGAGGATCTTTAGTTCTTCCAGTTTTGGAGAGTTTTCGCCCAACTCGTAAGTTTGGGATTGCTTAAGAAACAACTCAGACCAGTTTTCAATGAAAGTCTGAGTGGCTGGCTTGCCTGTTCCAGTTTGCACCTGGTGGAAGTGACTAAGCACACTTCCTACTTGAGTGGCATAAGCACCCATTTCTTTTCTAGACAAAGATTCCCCTGGCAAAAACTGTTCCACTCGGAACCCCTCTCCTTGAGCCAGCAACTTAGGGCCTAAGTTAGCATCTGAAAGCATTTGGAAGTTCCTTCTTTCGAGTTGTTCAGACACAAGAGGTACGCTGCCGAATTCTCTGAAAATCAGGGGTTCTTTGAAAGGAGCTGAGACTTTGTAAACTTTGTTAGTCCACCCACTAAGCTGTTCAAGACTTATGGTTTCGTCAGGTAAGTTTTGGTAGTCCTGTATATTTTCTTTTAGCTTCTGGAAAATGTTCATAATGCTTGATAAACTAGGTTCGGCTTTAGAAGTGGTTCTGTCTTACTTAAGTCTTACAGAAACAGTTTTGATGGAAAGGGTGTGTAAGTCTTACTTTCAGTCTTTGAAAAGACAACAAGTCTTTTTGTGTAACTTATACTTTGCTGCTGCAACTTACGAAGACTTTAAAGTACTTGCTAAAAAGTACACTCAAGAAGCTTACTTGTATAAAGGAAAACAAATCTGTTTTTTCACAAAGGACTCCCAACTGTTTAAACTGGACTTAGAAACCCAGGAAGTAAAGTCTTTTTGTTTAAAGTCAACTCTGAAATTAAGCAGTGTAGGGGCTGAATGCCTTTTGCCAGACGAAAAGTTGTTTCTTGCCGGTGTGAGTTTTTTTGGAATATCTAAGTCTTACCAACTTGACCTCCAAACTCTAGAGTTCCAGGAACTCCCTTTCCCAGACCCTCCTATTTACGGCTCCACTGCTGTTTACTACAACTCAAGCATCTACTTTTTTGGAGGTTTTAGAATCCACTACAGAGGTGCTTCTAAGAACTGTTGTCGGTTTGACCTGCAGACTCAGATGTGGAAGTCATTTGCTTCTTTACCTGAGTCTTTGAACCACAGTAGCTCAGTGGTGTTTGAGGGTTGCTTTTTCATAACTGCAAACAACACAGACAAGGTTTTTAAGTATCAAGTTAGCACTGGCACTTACACAAGTGTGCTGAGTGGACTGGGCTGGGGATTTAAGTTACTGTGCAGGTCAGACGAGGAATTACTTCTGCTAAAAGGCAATGCTTTTTGTGAGTCTAAAAACACTCAGAACTGGGAAATGGGGTTTTTGGAGTTTAGTTTTTCATGCCAAGTGCAGTGTGCACCTAAAAAGTATTTTTCTAAAGTGTACTTTGTTACTGACCAACTTTATGCTTTTAGCTATGTAAATAAGGAAGTTAGCTTAGTGCTTAATATAACTTAGACAGTAAGCGGGAAATGTTTTGGTTGCACTCAGCAACTAGTTTGGGGTTGTTGACTGAATAAATAAAGTGGTTAACGTCAGTAGGGACTTTGAAAAGGGCAAAGCTTCGCCAGACTCCTTTTCGACTCTGAGGCTTCTTTGGGGTTTCACGGGCTGCACTGAGTTTTCTGTGCTCCTTTTTAGCAAAGTAACCTTTGAACTTAGCTTCAGAAAAAGACTCTTTCAAAGGCTTTTCGCTGAGATTTTGTTGTCTTTTTTTAAGTAAAGTACTTTTTACTTTAGAAAGTTGGCTTCTGCGACTTAAAACACTTGGAAGTTTTCTAAAGGGTTCTCTTCGAGTGTCTTCTAAAAGGCTGTCTCTGCGGTTTTTGAGGTTTCTCAAACTTATAGACATTTAAATTATTCTAAATTGTTTCTATGATTTACAACCATATTAATGGGAAACAACTTAACATGCAACGAAACTTGGTGCTTCAAACAAGTCAAGTTCACTTGTTGTGAACTTAGTTTTTGCGAAGATTGCTTACTCACTCACATGCGAACTGAGTCACAGCACCTTGCAAAGTCAGTGTCCACGCCACTGCAACTGGTTGCTTTAAAGTACCACACTCCGGACTTCAGAACCCTTGTATTCGAAGCTCTTTACAAGTCCAAACCACACATAGCTAAGGTCCAGTACTGCAGTTGTCTTTCAGAAGTAAACAAACGCCAAGAAGAAGCAGCTTTGCAGCGCAGTCTGAGACACCCTAACATCTGCAGATGTCTGAAAAGCTACATCGAAGGCCAAGCTGGGGCTTACAAGTTAGTGATTCTTATGGAAAGAGGCCTCAGTGACTTAGAAACTGAAGTCCACAAAAGGAGTGCCAAGGCTGACTACTGGACTGAAGAGGAGTGGTTCAAGCACACTAGTGCTTTAGTGGATGCTTTTGCTTTGATGCAAAGACACAACTTAGTGCACAGGGACGTGAAGCCTGGGAACATACTGGTGTTTAAGGGGGGTCTTTTGAAGATCTGTGACTTTGGGCTGAGTATTGAAGGCGAAGAAACCATTTCTAGTTGTGTGCTTAACGTAGCAGGCACAGCTAACTACTTCAGTCCTAAACTCAAAGAAGCCTACGATGACATTTGGAAAGGAAACAACAAAGACGCTATAGTTTCACACAACCCTTTTAAGTCTGATGTGTACTCTTTAGGACTGACTTTACTGCAAATGGCCACTTTGAGAGTTCCTAAAAGCCTAAACTCAAGTCCAAGCAAAAACTTCACTCTTAAACAAAGAATCCAAACAGCAGTTACCAGAATATACTACTCAGAAAAAGCCAAGTCTTTACTAAAAGCAATGCTGGAGGTTGACGAAGCCAAAAGACTAGACTTTTTGCAACTGAGAGAGTGGCTAAAGGACCTAGACTCCGAAAGCGAAGAAGAAACACAGCCACAAACAATGATAACTAAAAGCGAAATGAGTCCTTCCAAACTGGACACTACTCAAGAGACTGAAAGTTTCGAGTCCTTTTCAGAGTGTCTAGAAAACCTTTCTGAAGACCTCCAGAGTTTGTGTTTGAAAGTAGTCAACAACACCTCCAAAGCTCTAAGGTGGTTTGCTCCTACTGAAAGCAAGTGGCTCAGCAAGGTTTTGGTAAACATGGAACACTTGGAAGTTCTGGAACTTAACAACTGTGAGTTGCAGGCCCAAGGCATGGAGTTGCTCCAGCCAGCCTTTGCACACCTCACTAAACTAAGGTTGCTTGCACTTAACCAAAACCACCTGGGACCCTGTGGGGCTTACTTCTTAGCCTTGGCTTTAGACAACTTAAGTGAGCTTAGGATTTTGAGACTTTGGGGAAACAACTTAGGCAAGAAAGGCATTAAGTCTTTGAGTGCTGCACTAAACAACTTAGAGAGTCTGAGTGAACTGTACTTAGCTGAAAACGAGATAGGAAGTGAAGGAGCTAAGTACTTAGTAGACAGTTTACCTGGGAACTTAGAAATACTTTCACTGAACGAAAACACCTTGCAGGACTTAGGAGCAAGGTTTTTGAGCGAAGGTTTGCGGAAACTGTTCAGTCTGAAGAAACTGTACTTAGAAAACAACAAAATAGGTAACATTGGTGCTAACTACATTGCTAAGAACTTGCCAGGGTCTTTGACAGTTTTAAGACTAAACAGGAACTTTCTGACTTCAGAAATAACTCAGGTTGTCAAAGAACTAAAACCTAGAATTAAAATACAAATTTAATGTAAATTTCAATTAATTAAAAAAGCAAACAACAACATCCCCTTTGTTCTTCACCAGGAGTGCTTCTTAAGGAACTCCTGTAAGACAAGTTACCGCTGTGTGGAGTATCAGCGTCAAAAAACGCAGTTTCACTTGCTGAAAAGTAGCCACTGTCGATTGTAGAAGACCTTTCTTTAGATATGGTGAACCCTTTAGTACTGCTTTCGAAAACTACAGATATAGCCTTTTCTCCTAAGTACCTAATCATCATTCCACACAACGCAGAGTCCCTTCCGTGGATTATCAAAGCACTTCCAGGCCTGTAACTTATGCCCAGCTTTTCAAAGTCGTTTTTGATTTCAGAGGGTTCTCTGAGTCCATTGGCGTCATCCAGTCTTATGGCTATTCCATTTACATGAATCACTTGCTGAAAAAACGAGTCCTTTCTAATCAACTCTGAGTAGGAAAGCACAGTGGTGTAGTTAAACGGAAGGAAAGGCGAAGTTGTGGAAACAATTTCAGAAGGAGGACCTTCTTCTATTTCAAGACCTAGTTCTCCCGCTGAGTGGAGTCCTCCTACCAGAACTTGCACTTCGTCGAACCCAGCTGCTCTGAGTCCCCAGAACACCCTGCTGGCTACTCGCATGTCCCCAGAGTCGTAGCACACAATTCTTTTTTCGTAATCTAGGTCCAGTTTCCTAATAGCTTCCACAAATTCTTCATAGACATCTGGAATCCTAAAGAGGTGCGAATGGTCTATGTGGTACTTCACAGGGTAGTTGGGAAGCACGCACTGGATAAGAGTGTATTCAGAAGGGTCTAAGTTGGAGAACTCAAATATCGAAATGAAGGGATCCATTTTGTTATTTTTATACAGTTAAGGGCTTGCGGGAGTTCGCTTTGCTAAGCAGGACCACTTGCAAAACTTCACACATAAAATATTAAAAAGGCTAGTTTTCTCTGAGTTCATAGAAGCCTCAAAACTAAATTTGGAATCCCTAATGTCTGTTTTGTTTAAGGGTTCGCTTGGAGTTTCCGTGCATTCTTTCTTGGGTCCTTTTTTGGGCTTTTTTTCTTTGGGGTTGATTGCACTGGTGGAGGTCATTTCACTAGTAACTTCATTTGATTTTTCTGTGTTCTTCTTGATTCTTTTTCGTCTGTCAGCTTTGAGCTTTTTTAGTATTTCTTGACTCTATGTTAAACTTACTGTTGGCAACTTCAAAGCTCTAGCGTTCTGGATGTTCATTTTTAGATAATTATCAGGTTACTCATTTTTAGGTATTATGTAAGTTAAAGTCTCTGGGTCGGTTAAAACTAGGTCGTACTCGGACTCAAGCACTTGAGTTGCCTTGGCAACTAGTGGAGTTAGCTCTGCACGGAGTTCACCAGACTCGTAAGTGCTTAAAACCTTTTGGGAAACTTTTTTGTCCCTGCACAGGTCACAAAGGTTGCCATAAGCAATGAGCAACATAGAGTTAAAGTCGTAAAAGGGTTCTTGTTTGAAGAGTTTGTACTTCTTCCAAACGGGCCTGTAAACCTTTTTAGTAAAACTCAAAAGGTTACTGAGTACTTCGTAGTTACTACTGAATGCTTCAATGAGTTGCAACAGCACTTCACTTATTTTCTTAAGCATAATGAACTCATATTCAGGCAGAAAAGCATTTATAAGTGCAAAAACATCGTTGGTTTCAACTTTTTTCAGTTTAGCAAACTCAAAAGTGTCACTTAGTAGTCCAAACCTGTCTTCAACAGAAAAAGAACTTGCAACTCTGCAAAGGCTACTGAAGAGCTCTTTGCTGTACAGCACTCTGTAAAAACCCCTAGTCTGGTAGTTAAGTTTCAAAAAACTAGAAGGCTGGGGCAACTTTATTTGGGTTTCTTGAGTGGACAAAAGTATACTGTGCAGACTAAAGTTTGAGTCTAAAAACTTAACAGGAATTTCCCACAATTGGGTAGTTTCTGTTTCAGAAAACCTTTTCTGGGAGAGGTTGTAGGTGGAGTCGTTTAGTTTTTCAACGGTTAAGTAAGGAAAACCTTCTTGGCTAGTCCAAGTGTTCATGATTTTTCCAAGTTCACAAGAAGAGTGCTTAGCTAAAACTTCCCAAAGCATCTCAGTAGTAGTGTTTTTGTAGGCATAAACTCTCAAGTACTCCTGAATTCCTTCTTTGAACTTTTGTTCTCCCATGAAATCTTCAAGCATCCTCACTACACTGGCTCCTTTTGCGTAACTTATAGCGTCAAATATAGTTCCGATGGTGTTGGGGTCGCTGCATTCTATTTCTATAGGGTGCGTCCTACTTACGTCTTTAGCTTGTGCAAGCGAAAACACGTCAGGCAAAAACTTAACCCAAACTCTCATGTCAGGGCGAAGATAATCCAAGCACTTGTGCTCAATGAACCTAGCAAAGCCTTCGTTGAGCCAAATGTGAGTCCACCAGTCCATTGTAACTAAGTTTCCAAACCACATATGAGAAACCTCGTGACAAACTGTCCTTGCGTTTCTGGGAAAGGTTTGAAGGTCTTCTTGAGGAGTTTTTTTGATGCAGTTAGAGTTAAAAGTGATGGCTCCCCAGTTTTCCATAGCTCTCATTTTCAGAGTGGGTACTGAAACTAGGTCTAGTTTTTTAAGTGGGTAAGGAATTTCAAAGTACTCTTCAAAGTACTCCAAGGCTTCTTTGGCCAAGTGCAGAAAGGGTTCTGCGTAGTGAGGAGTGGGTGTGTACACACTTACAGAAACTCCTCGGTTTGACTTAGTTTGGATCACCTCCTCCTTTAAAACACTCCAGTGAAGCAAGTAGACCGGCATCAAAGGAGTTTCTTCGAACTCATAAAAAACTCTTCCGTCTTTGTAGTGAACGTTTGTTGCTTCTGTGTTGGAAACTATGCAGTAGTCCTCTTCTACACTTGCTGACAACTTGAAAACGGCTTTTTTGTTGGGCTCGTCAAAGCAAGGAAGTGCCTGTCTGGCATAGATTGGTTCGAAGTGAGTAGAAGCCATTGTTTGGCTTGAAAGGTAAAACCCTTCAGAACTCCAGTTGAGTTCTGCTCCGAAGGTAAACAGCAGTTTTACTTCTCCACTTAACTCTTCCTCAAACACAACAGCAACCTTGTCGAACTTTCCCTTGAAAAACTTCAAGTCAGCTGTTTTGGGGAACTGCAAACTAGCTGACTTCAACTGCAGAGGGTCTGAAGAATGTATGTGGATGCCTGACAAAGGCTTTTCAAGAACTAAAGTAACCAGCTCTTGCCCGGTGTAGCTCCCTTGCTGCATGTTGCTACTTAGTACTTACATGTTTAAGTCGATGCTGTAGTGGAGGGGCTTCACTTCCTTAAGAAGTTTGATTTCTTCCATTGTAGTATAAGAATGGAAGAAGAGTACAGAAGGTTCGAGTGCTTGATATGCTTTGACGAGGCAAGGGAACCCATAGTGACTCCTTGCGGACACCTTTACTGCTGGCCTTGCATTTACAGTTGGCTCCAGCAAAACAGACAATCCTACACCTGTCCAGCTTGCAACTCAGGAATCAGCATGCAGTCCATCATTCCTCTCTACACAAAAGAAAACGAAGCTCTACCAAACCAAACCATGCCCCCTAGACCTCCTCCCCAGCGTTCTGAACCTGTGAGGAACTCTTCTTACAACCCTTTTCGTAACTTGGGAGAAGACTTCGGCTACGCTGGCCCTGGAGAAGGCGTTAGTGTTTTTGCTGGGTTTGGGTTCTTCCCTACCATTCAGTCTTTGCTGGGCACATCTGAGTACGGTGTTGGAGATGCGCTTAACCCGCATATAGACACCGTCTCGCAGAAAGAAGCTACAGCAGTTTGTGTGCTTTGTTTGTTTGCCTTGTTAACTTTTGTGTTTTTAGTTTAATTAAGTAAAGTCCCAGTGCAATAATGGCTAAATTCAAACTTACGAGACTCGAAGTCTTTAACCAAAATTCAATCCAGAGACCCAGACACTTTGCAATAATTCAAATTAATTAAATAATGAAGGTTCTGATAATTGGGGCCGGACCTGTAGGCTTGACTCTTGCTAGGCTTTTGTCGCAAGCCAAGGTATCTACCACTGTTTTAGAAAGACAACCTACTCTAAGTACTCACCCTTCTGCACACTTTTTGCACTCAAGCTCCATGGAGGTCTTTCACCAATTAGGAATTTCCTCGAAGATAAGGGAGCAAGTTAAGCCTTTAGACCACTGGCGGCACTTTGTGTACTGCTCCCACTTGACAGGAACAGTGTACCGCAAACACGACCACTACTCTACAGCAAGAGCACTTAAACAACAAGCACTTACACGTCATCCCTCAACTAACATTCCTCAACACAGACTGCTTAAGATTCTGGGGGAAGACCTGCCCTCTGATATTGAAGTTGAGCTTGAAAGGGAGTTTTTGAGCCTCAAGCAAGGAGACAGTGGAGTCCAGGTGAAGTGCTTGAACGGAGAAATGTACGAAGCAGACTACCTGGTTGCTTGTGACGGAGCTGGAAGCCGAGTGAGGGGAGTTCTTGACATTCCACTTGAAGGGGACCCTAACTTGCAGAGTTTTTTGAACGTTCACTTCTACTCTAAGTCTTTGGGAGAGATTGCTAAACAAAACCCTGCAATGCTTTACTTTGTGTACAACGAAGACATAGTGAACGTTTTGGTTATGCACGATGCAGACGAAGGAGAGTTCATACTGCAACTTCCTTTTTACCCTTCACTTCAAAGACCTTCAGACTACACTAATTCAGAGTTGTGTGAAATGATCAACCGAACAGCTTCACCCACAACTAACTTAACAGACGTCAAGATCAGTTCTGTGAAGCTTTGGAGAATGTCAGCTAGGTACTCACTCAACATGCAAAAAGGAAGAGTCTTTTTGGCAGGCGACGCTGCTCACCAGCTGTCACCTGCAGGTGGGTTTGGACTTAACACAGGGGTAGGGGATGCTTACAACTTATACTGGAAGTTTGCTTACCCTGAGTTGCTGCCTACTTACAGCCAAGAAAGAACACTCAGAACTAAGTACATAATTGAAGCTAGTGGCCAGAACTACAGAAAGACTGTAGATATTGCTAAGGCTTTTGGACTGGACCTCAACTACGCCAAAGGGTTTCAAACGCTTGCAGAGTGGATGCCTTTAGGGAACGTGTGGTTTAACTACGGAATGAAACTAGGCCAAAAGGTGTTACTTAAAGACTCCAACGCTAAAGAGTACCTAGCTCACGAAGAAAACTTACTGCAATTGCTGTACCCGAAAGAAGACCTAGAATACAGCTACCCACAAGGCTTCTTTGCCAAAGGAGGAGGTGCTCTTGCGCCTAACCTCAAAGTTTCACTTGAAGAAAAACAAGTTGACTTTAGGGAACTGCCCAAATCAGTTCTGGAAAAGCAAAACAAACCTTTGTTTGTTCACTTAGAAGGACAGAAAAAAGCTGAACTTCCAAGACACCCAGTTTACACACTTCCATCCCCTAACACAAGCTCTTATGTGATCCGTCCAGACGCTACTTTGTACTCCCAAACTAAATAATTAAATGGAACTCTTACAACAAGTTGAAACAGAACTAAGTGCTGAAAAGCAAAAAGTAGATTCTTTGTTTGAACAACTAAGCACTAACCCCAACCACTCCTTAATACAAGCAAAAGCCCAGCTTTACTCACAAAAACAACTAAAAGCTTTTGTGCAGCATGTAGTGGACACAGAAGACCTTCCCGGAACTGACTTTTGCAACAAGTGCCAAGAACTAGAAACTGAGTGCTTGAACCTTTTCGAAGAACTCAAAGCCAAGGAAGAACTCATTCTCAACTTAAAACAAGAAAACTCCAAACTAACTCAAGAAACCCTAAACCAACAAAACACTTACGAAGAAGAAATAGCAGACCTAAAGAACTCTCTTGAAGGAGCACAACTTAGAAACCAAGAACTCAAAAAAGACCTAAGCACTTGTTACGGAAAACTAGAAGAAAGCCTTTCTAAAACAGAAGACTTGAGGGAAAACACAGGAGTTCTGGAAGAAAGAAACAGGAACTTAGAAGAAGAACTAGACAGTCTTAAAAAGACCCTTATGCACAAAGACAAAGTCATCAACAGCTTAGAAAAAGAAATAACTGAAAGGGCAGAAGACTTCAACCTCGAAAAAAACGAAGAAGTCAAAGAACTCAGTGTGAAGAACTCCATCCTTCAAAAAGCCCTTAAAACCTATGAGTCCCAAGTTGAAGAACTCAAGCAAGAACTCGATAACTCAGCAGAAGCCTCCAAAGAAGAGTCAGTTAAGCACGAAGCTAAACTAAACAAACTAGAACAAGAGAAAAAACTACTCCAGGACTCACTCAACACTCTGAAAGAACAACTCAGCCACAAAGAAGAAACCCACTCCATGAACAACGAACAAGCCATTAAAGCCAAAGCCGAACTCCAAGAAGAAATGGCCACCCGGATATTCGAACTCCAACAACAAAAACTCGAACTCGAGCAACAACTCCAAGACTACAAAGACGACCCGGCCAACCCCGACTTGGGATCTCTCCATGACGAATTGTCAGAACTTGGAGACTACTTCAGCCCAAACAGGTTGTCGCTGGGACAAAGACTCAGTTTCGAAGGCAGAGAAGAGCTTGAAAAAAGGCTTACGGAAGCCCAGCAACAAATCATAGAAGCCAAACTCAGGTATGCTGAGGCTGAAATGGAAAAAGACGCTATGAAAGTTTCTAAAAGAAGCGGCAAAGTTGAAGAACACCCTAAGAAAAGGTCTTTTTGGAAAAGGATTTTTAAAAGAGGGAGTTAATCATGAGGATTTGTAGTAGTAATTGATAAATGGGCTGGAAAGACTACTTGTGGAAAGACCCTCCAAATTCAATTTACGAAGGGACCCACTCAAAGTTGCTTAAGGTTTCTAGGTCAGTCTCTCTAGTTATTATGTTGTACGTGTTTTTGTCACACTTGATAAGTTACCCAGTGCTTTTCTTTACTTACATGACAAGTTGGGGAGCAACTTCTACTATGGTTTTCTTTGCTTTGGCTGTGTTGACTATGAAAGTTCCAGCTTTGGATAAAGTAGTGTTTGTGATGCATTCCTTGGTTTGGTCTTTAGAGTGGGTTATCACAGTGTACTTTTGGGGAGCAATTGCTCCAGTAGTGGGTGTTTCCACTGACCAGATAATTGAGCAACTGGAGGTACATGGCGTTCCTTTGCTACTGATACTATTTGACTTTGTGTGGAACAGAGTCCAGATCTTCAGACAGTACTACCTTATAGTTTGGAGTTTCATACTTATTTACACAGTATCAGTGAACTTACCTGTTGCACTTGAAGTACACGCTGTGTACCCAGGAATGACTTATACTAATGTTTTTACTTACTTAGCTATGTTGGGGATTTTTTTGCTGTCTTTGGTTTCTCTAGAACTAGGAAGGCTAGTTAAAAACAAGCAACTTCAAAATCTACAAGCTAAAAGCGGGGCTTTGAGTCTTTCACTTGCTCAGTCCCAGCTCTAAGTAATCTTACCATTTAAATCCGTAAGTGACGTAATCACTTACATTTATTAATGGGCTGGAGAGACTATTTCTGGAAAGACCCTCCAAATTCAATTTACGAAGGTAGCCATTCAAAGTTGCTTAAAGTATCTAGGTCAGTGTCCTTAGTAATCACTTTGTCTATTTTTCTATTCTTCTTCATAAGCAACCCTGAAATATTCTTTGTCTTCTTGACGAGTTGGGGTGCAACAAGCACCATGATATTCTTTGCTTTGGCCGTTTTGTCTATGAAATTCCAGAGTTTAGACAAAGTGGCTTTTGTGGTTTACTGTGTAATTTGGTCAATGGAGTGGGTGATTACGGTGTACTTTTGGTCGGCGATTGCTCCGGTGATAGGAATTACAGAAGACAACATTGCTGAAAACATACTACTGCATGCAGTTCCCCTCCTGTTGATACTGTTTGACTTTATTTGGAACAGAATCCAAATATTCAGACAGCATTACCCAATAGCATGGGGAGTGATTATTTTATATATGCTAACAGTGAACTTACCGTTTGCACTTGAAGTGCACTCTGTGTACCCAGGGATGACCTACACAAATTCTTTTACTTACTTAGCTGCAGTGGCGTGCTTTTTGCTGTCTTTGGTTTCTTTAGAACTGGGAAGACTGGTTAAAAAGAAACAGTTTGAAAGAATTCAACAAAAAGAAAACCTACTAGAAGACTCCCTAACTCCAGAAGTAGTCTAAGTCCTTAAGTCTTTATCCTCTAAATAAACCTTCATATTTTTGAGTTTGCTCACACAAGAGTAGTACTTTTCAAGTAGTTTTTCTCGGCAAACAGAGTCATTGAAGCCTTTGGTGTCTACACAGGACTTCCACTTTTCGTAGGAGTTACTGCACTTGGTTTCTTGGAGTTTCATCTCTTCAAAGGTGCAGGGCTTGGCTTTGTGGGAAGTTCTTTTAGGAACCCAAGCATCGAAGAAGTTCCAAGACATATTATTAGCATTACTAAGACTTAAACCCTAGCCTTTTCCTCAGAGGCTCTCGTTTGTTGATTTCGTGTTTGTAAAGCATCTGAATGTAGTAGGAGTTAAGTTGGCTTTCAATCCAAATGTGCCACCTGTGGAAAGGAACGTCGTTGTCCAAAGCCTTTTTGTACAAGCTTTGAGTAGGGATTACGCATATAGTGTCCATGTAAGGAGAGTTCATTTTCACAGCCTGAGTCACCAAAGTAAAGTACTCTTCACTGGGGTCTTTTCTAGGGGGTTCGTACTTTTTGCGTAGGTAAAATACTTCTTGTGGATGGGTAGTTGTTAGGTTTTTAACTACAAAAAGGTTTTCTTCGTCAATGGGTTCTTCGAGACTTGCTAGTTCTGAGTTGAGGGAGAAGCTTTGGGACTCTTTGTGTTCTTTGAGGGATTTGTGGCGTGCTTCTTCAGCAAGTCTTAGTTCTTCTTCTAGTTTTTCTATTTTGGAACTGTAAACTTGGTTTTTTTGGTGGAGTTGTTCATATGAAGCTTGTTGGTGGTGTGTTTCTTCTTTGAGTTGTTTGACTAAGTCTTCGAGTTCTTTGTTTTTGGTTTCGAGTTTTTCTTGTTTGGACTTGAGTTTAAGAGTGTCTTCTTGGTAACTAGAGTTACTTGCTTCTAGTTTACTTTTATCTTCTTGTAGTTTTTTGACTTGTCTTTCTAGGTCTACTTTGTACTTGGTGATTTGCTTGAACTGTTCCTGGAACTCTTTTTTGAGTTCTTCAACTGAGTCTTTTTGGGAGTCAGTGGTTTCTTTAGGTTTGTTTACTTGTTGAGAAAGTCTTCTGTTTTCAGCTGTGAGAATCAGCACTTGTTCTTCGGCAGTTATTAAAGCTTTGTTGATTTCTTGGTGTTTGGACTCGTGCTGGTCTAAGTTGTCGCTGAGGTTCTCCACTTGGTAAGTTAAGTGTTGGTTTTTTCCTTTTTGATCTTCTAAAGACTGATAAACATCTAAGTAGTCGTTGTAGAGTTGTTCGTTGTTTTCAAGAAGCATCTTGGCAATTCCTACTGCAGCTTGGAGTTCTTTTTCGCGCTCTGTGAGTTCTTGGATCACGTCTTCTAGTTCGGAGATGGGGTCTTCTCTGTGCTGGTGGTTTTTTCCGCGTCTTTCTAAGAAAGGCAAGTTGAGTTGGATTGAAATGGAGTCAAGCATCTTGCGTAGGTGGAGGTGGTCTACACTTGAGATGGCCTCAGCTGATAAGTTTTCCATGTTATTAATAAATGGCAAGTTTGATCAAACGTTTAGGAACCCATACTGAAAAGTTGCTTTACGAGATCACGATTCATTACATAGACTTGTCAGTTAAAGCCCCAACTTCACTCAAGATAAGTTGGAAAAGAAGTAATTTCTAGAAAGGAAACAAAGTCTCCGAGACCGAAGAACCTATAAACGCCGCTGAAAACACCCGCAGAGTTAATGTTGACCAAACTCTGAAGATGCTTAATACGCTATACCAGAAAACCTCGGGAAAGTTCCTTGAAAAAACAGCTGAGATCAAAATACTAGGAGAAACAAATGGCAAAAGCAAACAAATTGGCAAGGTTTCTTTGAACCTAGTGGACTTTATGGAAGTGCCTGCCAGCGAACTAATACTCCCTATTGAGAAGTGCCCCGACAAAAGTGCTGAGATCTGTTTAAGTATTAAAGCCGAAAGAGTAGACCCAGAAGAAGAAACTATCCAAGACATAATCGAGGGTTCTTTCGAAGAAGAAACTAAGGACAACAGAGCTTCAAGTTTAAGCAGCGAAGAACAAAAAAGAGCTTCTGAAGAAGGAATCCACTTCCAACTTGACATGCTTCAAAAAGAAAACTTGGACTTAAAACAACAACTCACTAGTGCAATTGAAGAACTCAAAAGAACCAAACAAAACTGCCAAAACTTAGAAAAAGAAAAACTCAAAATCCAACAAGAACAAAAAGTAAACCAAATCGAAGAGTAACTGTTAAACAGCCAACAACTCTCTGTAGAAGTTTCTAAACTAAAAGCTGACATCCAACAAGCTATTGACGAAAAAGAAGATCTCAAAAAGGTCATTGCCCAACTAACTCTGAAAAACAAAGAACTCTTTCAAGAAAAGTAATTGAAACTTAGTGCCAAACTAAAGGGTATTGAAACTACACAAGAAACTCAAGAACAAACTAAAGAAGAAGCAGAAGAACCCCAAGGACTTTCTGAAGACGAAGAAGAAACCAAGCAAGAAGCAGCAGAAGAACCTCAGGAACTTCCTCAAATGACTTCTGAGTTGGGAACTCGGCTCAACAGACTAATGCGGAGGTTCACTGTCCAAGATCAGTAATAATAAATGGCTAAGTACCTGGGCAGAATAGGTGCTAAGAAACAAGTGTTTTCTTTCGACATCAGTGTGCACTGGCTCCAGTTGCACCTAACGCAACCAGTGAAAGTTAACATTATATGGAAAAGAAGTAAGCTTTACTTAGGAAAAAAAAGAATCGAAACTAAAAACCACTACCCCTTGTCACCCTCGTCTGGAAGTGTAGAAATTAATGAAACATTAACTATGATCAACACTCTTTACCTAGACAAAAAGGACAAGTACCTCAAGAAAAAAGCAGTCATCACTGTCCAAGCAGTCATTGACCAAAAGTCCCGCAAAAAAGTAGGACACCTCACACTTAACTTAGCTGAGTGCCTTGAAAAACCCCTTTGTGAAAAAGAACTTAACTTAGAAGGCTGCCCTGATAAAAAAGCTAAAGTCTGCATTTCTACAGGTGCACAAGCTTTAGGAGAAGCCCAGGTCGCCGACAACATCAGTGAAGCTTCAGGAACTGTAAGTATGGGTACTGAAGACGACTACCAAGGACAGTTGTTTTCAGAACAAGACCTTTCAGAGTTCGAAGACACCAAAACACAAGTGGTGCCTGGTACTAAAGGAAGACCACCAATGCTTAAGAAGGTCAAAGAAGACAACAAAACCAAAGAACTCCAAGCACAGGTTTCTTTGCTTGAAAAAGAAAACGAGTCTTTAAAAGCCGAAAAAGAAGAGTCACAGGTCGAACTAGGAGTTGTGTACGAACAAATCAAAAAAGAACGCAACAGTCACTCTGAAACTGTTAAAAACCTCAAAGAAAAACTAACAACTTACCAAAAAGAATCCAAAAACTGGAGTGACAAGTATACTAGAAAAGCCCAAAAACTCCAACAGCTAAAAGACCAAAAGGCCCAACTAGAAACTAAACTAGAAAACACTCAAGAAAACCAAACAACCTCTGAGCAGTTAAGAGAAGAATTGCAAGAAGCCCAAGACAACCACTTGAAGTTTTCACAGCAATGTGAAGCACTACAACAAGAAAACGACAGCTTGCACGACAGTCTAAATCACATGCAAAACCAAAACTCCAAGCTGAGAAACGACATAAGTAGTCTCAGAAAAGAACTCGAACAACTCAGAAGCACCCCTAGGTCCCTCGAAAAAGACTCTGCTTTCAACAGGTACAAACAACAAACCGAAGCTTTAATCAACAACCTGAAAAAAGACATAGCTAACAGAGAAAACGAAAAAGAACACATTCTCCAGAAAAACACTGACCTACAAACCACCCTCAAAAAGTCCAAAGCTGAACTAAGAGACTGCGAAGAAAGCTACAAAGAAATGGTAAGCAGTCTTGAGTGCGAAATTCAGTTTGTAAAGCAAGAAAACACCCAACTCAAGTCCAAACTCAAAGACTTTCAAGAAATAAGTAACTCAGACAAGGTTGCAAACCTAAAAGAAAACAAAAACTTAAAAAAACAAATAGAAGAACTCCAAAAAGCACTTAACGACTACGAAAACAAACAGTATGACAAAGAAAACATCCAGCAGTCTGTTTCTAAACAACAACTACTCAATCAAATCCAAAAACTAGAATCCAGAGTCAACCGCTACAAAAAAGAACTAGGCTCCAAAAACACCGAAATCCAAGAAATGTTTACTTTAAAGTGCAACTTAGAGTCCGAAAACTCCACTTTAAAAGACCAACTTAAAAAGGCCACTAACTCTGAGTTCTCAGACCCAGCCAACGCTGTTTTGCAAGAACAAATACAGTCCTTCGAAAACTACATCAGTCAACTCCAAGAAAACCACTCCTCAGAAAAAACCCAACTTAAAGACCAAATAAGCATACTAGAACACCAACTCGAAATAGTTGAGTCCAAGAAAAACCAGTCCACTGAGCACCTTGAAAAACAACTCAACAAACTCCAAGTTGAAAACAAAATGCTGAAACAACAAGTAAACGAACTCCAGAATGAATTTGAAGAACAAGAAGACTCCAACTTACAGTCTATGGAGCAACAAAACCTTAAACAGTGTATTGAAATGCTCCAAACTGAAAACAAAGACCTCAAACTCAAACTAGACAAACTCCAAAAAACTAACAAAGAAACCGAACAGAAATACGTGGACTCCAAAATGGGTTGGGCCAACTCAGACCTAGAAAAAGAAAACCTAAAAGGCAAGTATAAAGATGCCCAGGAACAAATAAGAGAATACTCTGTGCAGTACACTCAAATGGAAGTCGAACTTTACAAGATCAACGAAAGATTCGGACAGACACTTAACTACACAAACGAACTGGAACTCGAAATCCAGAACTTAAGAAACCAACTCTGTAAAAATTGTAAAAAGTCTAATTAACTCTATCTAACTTGGTTAGCAAAAGCTTAATCCCTAAAAAAGGCATAAAGAGGACAGTAATTGAGAACATAAAGATCCCAAGTAAGTTGCATAGCAAAAAGTTAATCACAAACAAAATAACTACTCCCGGAAAAGTAAGTATTTTCAAGGAAACTGATTTATTTGCTAGAATCTTTTCAGAAACTCTGTAAGCTTGTCGAGCAGCGAAATAAACTATAATTAAGGCACACCCTGGTAAAGAAAGCACTACTATTAAAGGGTAGTAAATTTTTTTGTACTTCAAAATGTGGTTAGCTAAGTCTTCACTGATCTCGCCTACTCTCCAGTTTTCAAGTTCGCTGATAAATACTATTCCAAACGCAAACGGAAGTATAACCCAAGTCAAGCACAGAAACACTACTACTCGCCAGGGTGCCTGATCTAGGTTTTCCCCAAACTCACATTTTAAGAAGTCGTGGTCATCGTCGTAGAGTTTTCCACACCTTATGCAAAACTTAGTTCCACAGGGGCACTTCACTTCGTTGCAGCCGTATCTTTTTTCAATGAAGTTAGTGCAATTAGGACACTTTTTTAGATTGTGACTTCGAATGTACTCGCTAAGGCTCTGGTCAATTAAGCACTCACCAGTGTGGGCTTCTTGAGTGCACTCAGGACATACTTGGGTTGAGCAAGTCTGGCAAAAGACTCCTTCTGAAGAAACAACTGCAAAGCCTCTGCAGTTAGGAACAGGGCACCAGTGTTTATTAGGGTCAGAGTCTACTTCAGCGTTGAATTTAAGCTCGTCTAGTCTGGCTTTAGTTTCTTGGTCCAAGACTAGCTGGGCTACCTCTGAAATTTCTGAGTTGCAGCATTCATGCATAGGGCACCCTATTTGTAGTACAGTGTTGCTTTCAATTCTTTGAATGAAGTAAGATTTCAAGCACTCAGTGCAGAAGTAGTGTTCACAGTTAGGAATTATTAAAAACTCTTGTTTAGGCTTTTCTTTCGTGCAGATTAAGCAACCGCTAACGGAGTCATCAGAAAGAACTTTGTATTCCATTTATCAGCTAATTAGAGCCTCAATTCCTGGACTAGTTTCCATTAAAATCGGTAATTAAGTTTAGTCTAAATAATATGAATAAAAACTTAAGTTAAAAGACAGAAAAAGCACTAGGTTTCCCAAGAAACCCCTAACAGTTAAAACCGATACCATCAGAACAGCTAGTTAAGTTGTAATCTGCACCATTAATTTCGCCATAATCGAACCTTCTAGACGACAGTTTCAGTATATAAGAAAAATGCACTTATAATTAACTAATGTTTGGAGGAGGGTTTCCTTTCGGTGATTTTTTTGGCGGACATGCAGGCGGAGGAGGTCCTGACCCTAGAGAGGTAGACAACGAGAAGTATTACAAAATACTTGGCGTTGATAAAAACGCTACAACTGCAGAAATCAAAAAGGCCTACCGCAAATTGGCAATCAAGAAGCACCCCGACAAAGGAGGCGACCCCAAAGAATTCCAAGAAATCTCAGAAGCAGCTGAAGTCTTAACAGACGAAGAAAAGCGAAAGATCTACGACAAGTACGGTGAAAAAGGAATAAAAGAAGGCATGGGAGGTATGGGAGGCCATGACGACCCCCAAGACATTTTTGACCTACTCATGGGCCGCAGAGGAGGTGGCAGACGTGAAGAAGGCCCACGCAAGTCCCCTGACGCAGAGTTCACTATTGAAGTGACTTTGGAAGAGATTTACAATGGAGGCTCCAGGAAAATCGCAATCAACAGAGACAGATGCTGTTCTGAGTGCGAAGGAAAAGGAGGCAGCAAAGTCAACGAGTGCAACGAGTGCCAAGGCAGAGGGATGGTTAAAAGAGTAACTCAGATAGGACCTGGAATGTACTCTCAATCTACCGGGCCCTGTGACAAGTGCCGAGGCAAAGGCAAGTCAGTAGACCCTAAACACAGGTGCAAAAAGTGCAAAGGCAACCAAGTCATTAAAGAAAAAAAAGTCATTGAAGTCACTATTGACAAAGGAGTTCCTAATGGACACAAACTGAACTTCCACGGAGAAAGCGACGAACAACCTGGAATGCTTCCTGGGGACTTAATCGTGATTTTGAGGGAGAAGAAACACCCAGTCTTCAAAAGGAAAAAGGCCGACTTGATTATTGAGAAAAAAATCAACTTGAAAGACGCTTTGACAGGGTTTGCCTTCACCATTAAGCACTTAGACGGCAGTGAAAAACTGATTAAGGCATCCCCAGGAGAAATAGTGAAGCCTGGCGATGTTAAAACAGTGCAAGAGCTAGGCATGCCTCTTATGAGGACTCCTTTTAAGTTTGGAAACTTGTTTGTGTACTTCGAAATAGAGTTTCCAGCCCCCAACACATTCAGCGAAAGCGACTTGCAAGAGTTAAGGCAGATACTGCCAGGAGAAAGCATGGAAATAGAGCCTTCAGGAGAAGTCTTTAGCACTATTCCGTTTGAGAAGTCTCACATTACTGAGAACACCACAAAGATCCACTCAGACTACGGTGACCAAGAAGACGACGAAGACGACCCCAGAATGCGGGGACAAAGAGTGCAGTGCTCAGGAACTATCTTTTAATGATTAATTACTGTTTTGGAAAAAAGAAATGCTTGTTACAGTCAAGTAAGGCGGCATGGAGTTGCGCTCTAAAGGTTTAGGCTTTTCTTGTTTCTTGTGAGGTTTTTTAACTCTTGAAGGTGAGCGGTTAGTAGTGTCCAGAGTGTACCTGAGAGGTTTGGGTCTTTCTTTGTACTGAGTTAGTTGGGAGATTATGCTTGAAAACTTTTTGGACTTTTCATCTTTGCTTTTGGAGATTTCTTCAAGGAACTCGTCTTTGTAGTGGGGACTGTGGCCGCGGGCTTCCCAGTTCCTGTTGGCTTTTTTCATGATTTCTTTTAGGTAGTTTTTGTACTTTTTGCCTAATGGGTCGTCAAAGTTGATTTTGGACTCTAAAGAACTTGAAGGGCGGGGTTTATAGACCTTCCTTTTGGGTTTGTGATGGAAAGGTTTGTTGTACTGAGTAACTAGTTTTTGCTTCTGAGCTAGTTCATCTGGAAGTTTAGCTTCGGGGTAGTAAGACACTCTGAACTTAGAGTTGTTTTGGGGACTGGAGTTTTGGAAATACTTGAACCCTGTAAAAGAGCTGTTAAATTCTGCATTTCGCATCTGAGCGAGTTCGTACTTAGAGTTGAGGTGCCTTACGTAGGTGTGGGCTTTGCCGTACGGAGCGTATAAGTACTCTGAAGTGTTTGAGTCGAGTTCTTTCATTTCGTCACAAGGAGAAGAAGTAGACCTTCTATGGTTGTACAGGCTAGTGCTTACAGAGTCCATATTAACTGTAAATGAAAGTGTTACTGATACTAGCACTTGCAGTAGTAAGCAAGGCCCAAGACCCACAACTAGCCAAAGCAGTGTTTACTCGCAACTCACTAGGACTCCAAATGACCCAAACAGTGCACCCTAAGGACGAGCCTTCCCACTTCCGCCCTAATAAAGGCCCTGTGTACAACCAATACGTGCTTGACAACAACAATAACAGAATCGAACTTGTAGAAGTGACTAAGGAGCCTGAAAGTAACAGTCCTTACTACCACTTAGTTCTTTACACTTGCTTTTACATAGCAGCAATAGCTGCTGTTGGAATGATTTTATTCTATCTTAAGCCTAAATAATGATAACTGGTCAAGAGAAAGAAATTTCAGACTTACAAGCAAAAATAAAAGAGTGCGACAAACAAATCGAACAACTCAGGGAACTAAAACCTGAAAGTTTTGAGAGAAAACTTGAAAAAGTTTATAACGAAAGACTTAACTACGAAAAAAGCATAGACGAGCTAGTCAGAAGTCAGTTTGAAAGGGAGAGTTTGAGTTTCAATGCTAAAGTTAACCAAGTTTTAAAGGAGTCTTTTGAAGTTGAAGAGCAAATGGAAAAAGAAGACCCCAAACTCATTTTTGAAGAAACTCAAAAAACTATAAGCCAAATTAAACAAGTCCAGGCTAGACTTAGTGACTACAGTGTAAACTGCGAAGAGTCAGAACTAGACTCCGAACTCGAAGAAGTCAAAAAAGAACTAGAGAGAAACCCAGTCACTCCTTGGTATTTAAATGGTTAGTTAAGTCTCCAGTGGCACCCTAGTTTAGGTAACACCTTCACATGACTCTGTGGTTTAAAAGTGTTGGCTTAAAAGCTGGCAGATCTGACTAGGAGATTCGTCGGACCAGAAACCTTGTCCTACCTTTTCATGAAGGACTTGAGTGTTTCCTTGGTTTTCGAACTCGACTTTAAGTTGTTGTAACTCTCCAGGAAGGATCTCCACTGCATCTTTAGCAGTAGGAAGCAGCTCAGCCAAGGCCGTTTCTAGCTTCTGCTTCTTGGATGAAAATCCTCACCTTCCGCAGATGTAAACTTTTGCTTTCTTCCCCTCCATTATTTTTTATATTTAAAAAGGTCAGAATGAATTATTCCAGAAATAACAGAAAAATACTACCAATTGCAAAGTTTAACTCGTTTGACGGAAAAGTTGCCACTAAGATTACTACTGACAAAGCCCAAAAAAGCTTCCCTGAGTTCTATGAAAGGAAACTACTAAGTATGGTCAAAAGGGGAGTTCCTACTAAGGTGTCTAAGACCAGCTATGGAGTCATAAAGGCTTACGCCGCACACACCAACAAAGGAAAGTTCAAGTCATTGAACGAGGACAGAGTCACTATTTCACTCAATGTTAGAAAACCTGACTCTTTTGAAGGAAAGTGGCCTAAGGTTTCTTTTTTCGGAGTATACGACGGACATGCAGGGCCTACTTGCTCTGAGTTCCTCAAAGAAAAACTGCACCACTACATATTCCAAAACCCTAGCTTCATTGAATGCCCTCAAGAAGCCATTACTTCGGCCTTCCAAAAAGCAGAGCACGACTTCACGCTACTTGCCAAAGAAACTCGCGACAGGTCTGGAAGTTGTGCTTTGGTAGCTTTGTTTGTGGAAGAAATGTGCTATGTTGCCAACTTGGGGGACTCAAGGGCTATTCTTTGCACAGGGGATTGTGTGTACCCTCTTACATGGGACCACAAACCATCCAACAAAAAAGAACAACACAGAATCCAAGCTTTTGGAGGAACACTTTACCAAGCAGGCAATAGACAAGAACCTCTCGGGCCTCTAAGGGTGCTTCCTGGTAAGCTTTCTGTCAGCAGAGCTATTGGAGATATAGACGCTAAACTAGTGGAATTTGGAGGCATTCCTGGAGTGGTTTCAGCTGTTCCTGAAGTTAAAAGCTTCAACGTTTCAGCTGAAGACAGATACTTGTTTTTGGGCTGCGACGGAATCTATGACTTCTTGAGCAACGAAGACTTAAAAAACATGATTTCAGAGAACCACCCCAAAAGATCTGTAGAAAAAGTTATCTTCGAAGCAGCTCTCCAGGGGTCTTGCGACAACCTCACAGGTGTGCTAGTTACCCTGTCTAAGTTTTAAATATTGTTAATAACCATAATCCCGCTAAAATTCCCTGCATTTATAAACAATGGCCACCAGAACTTACTTCGACATCTCAATTGGAGGACAAACTGCAGGACGTATTGTTTTTGAACTCTACCCTGATGTTCCCCAAACTGCAGAAAACTTCAGGTGCTTGTGCACCGGAGAACGCCAAGGGCAGTCAGGCCGCCCTTTGAAGTTCGAAGGTTCAGGGTTCCACAGAATCATTCCCAACTTTATGTGCCAAGGAGGAGACTTCACCCGCGGTGACGGAACTGGTGGAGAGTCCATCTACGGTTCAAGATTCAGGGACGAGAACTTCAATCGCAAGCATACAAAGCCAGGACTTCTCTCCATGGCTAATGCAGGCCCCAACACTAACGGGTCACAGTTCTTCATCACTACAGTGCCTTGCCCCTGGCTCGACGGTAAGCACGTTGTGTTTGGTGAGGTTGTTGAAGGAATGGACGTGGTCAGGGCCATGGAGCAACAAGGGTCTCAAAGTGGTCGTCCCCGCTCCCCCATTGTCATCACCAAGGCTGGTCAGCTTTAACTAACGATTATGGTTATTATTCCTGCTTCACAGAAGTTTTCCAGTAGACTAGCATCTGAAGCACTATGGTTAAGTTCAGAAGCGACCCTACTCCGTAGTTTAGTAACAAGAACGAGTCGCTTAGTTCAATAAAAGTAGTCAGCATCCTTGCTGCAGTTCCTGCAAGGTTCAAAAAGTTAGTGATGAAAGAAAGTTGTCCTGTGGACTTGTTTTTGAAGTTTTGGTAAATCTGTGTGCCTTTAACTACCAAGTTGATTCCTAAACCTATAATGGGCACTAAGGGCCAAAAGTTCTCAGGCATCACTTCGAGGAAAAGAGGCAAACACCACCCTCCAAAGAAAAAAATCACTGCTTTCAGAACGTGTGACTTAGAAACTTCTGCAAAGCTCCAGTAAAGCACGCACTGCAATAAGCACTGCACTGTTATTATAACGTTTTCTCCGTAAGTGCTGAAAGGTTGCTGCATATGCACATTGTAAGAAGTCTGCAAACTGAAGCCTAAAGTTTCGAAGTAAAAAGAAGTCAATGAGATTCCTTCAACACTTTTGCTTGCTAGAATCTTTTGGATTTGTGGTAGTTTCAGCATAAGTGACGCAACTACCATTCCGTAACCCAGTGCTTTAGAGAAAAGCAACTTCAAGCACTCTAAGTCGTAGTCGCCTGCTGTGACTTTGTTGAAGCAGTTCTGTTCTGGAGACACTGCCCAACTCAGTCCTACTAAAAGCAACAACAACCTCATATCTATCAAAATATGGGGTGCTGCGCCAGCAACATAGAACAACCACCACTTCCTAAGATTGAACTCTTAGAAGAAGAAAAGAAAATCCAACAACAAGAAAAAACAATGCTTTTCTTCGACAAGTACTCCAAAGAAGTGGAACTCCAGCTCAAGTCCAAGTCAACCAAGGACAAGCTAAGCACTCCGCAGCTGAGAAGAGTAGCTTTCCACCTCAAGATCGACAGCAGTGTTTTCCAAGACCCTTCCAAGCCTGAGTTTAAGTTCCTTAACCTCTTCAGGTCAGAAGGATCCCTTTACGACGTGTCTGTTTTGTCGCTCTACGGAATCATGATAGGCCAAGGCACTGTTGAAGAAAAAGCAAGTATCCTGTTCGATCACTTCGATGCAGACGCATCAGGAATGATGAACAAAGAAGAAATCAGACAAATGCTTGAAAAAATGATTGAAATAAGTGTGGACAAGGTCCCTCAAATCACCATTATACAGAACGTTCTGACTGAAGAAGCTAAGGAAAGCTACGTGAAACTTTTGCTTTCTGCCAAAGACAGCTTCATCGGGAGCTTAACTGAGAAGATCACCGGAGAAGGCGAAGAAATCAACTTGGAAGGATTCATTCAGAAGATTAAAGCAAGTGAAGACCTCAAAAACATCCTCTGGGCCAAAGGAATGAGGACTGCCTTATTCTATGAGGCCAAGAAGCTCGGCAACTCTTCAGTAAGTAATTAAAAATTGGAGAGAAAAAAAAATGTTGAAGGTAGCTATTTTAACCATAGGAATCTGCTTAGGGGCCGCCAACTATCTAGACTGCATCAAGTCTACTTTGAACCCTGAAAGTTATGATAAGTGGCACAGTGACTGCAAGGAACTGGAGTTGCCCCCTATCAAACCTTATTTAGTTTTGGCGAGGTCTCTTGTAAGCTCATTCCAGCTTGCTCACTTGAACGAAGAATGCAGCGAATCACCAAAAACCCTCATTGAAACAAGGTACTGCGGGCACGAGAGAATGGAGAAGTACATTGTTTCGGTAGTTAAGGATATGAGTCATTTCATAAAAACTCATGAACTCCACGACCTAGAGGCCATAGAGAAGCTCCTTATAGGGTACGAGTACTATGAAATCGTTAAAGAGTTGATGTCAGACCCCTATATTGTGAGTGTGATTCTTGGACTAGAAGCCCTTGAAGTGGATAGTGACCTAGTAGCTGCCCTTTTGGACATTTACTCAAGGTTCGGAAAGCACTTTAAGCTTCAAAGCAACTCAGACGAAGAAATCCCGAAAGATATGATTAAGATGTGGTGCTCACTTGACTACTTCAAATGGGGTTTAAACAGCTTGCTGTTTGTCTACGACTTAGAAGACTCGGAGTACGCTAAGATCTACCTGGACATGGTGAGTCTCTCAGACGAACTAGAAGACCTTAAAGAATGCAGAGAGCTTATCTAATTAACCTTAAATGGCTAAAGTCAGAGACTTAAAAACCCTTAAAGAGTCCAAAAAGCCCAAACGAGAAACTCCAGAACTTGAACTTCAAGTGCAGCTCCTCCAAGACGAACTCCAAATTGAAAGAGAAAACACAGAACAGTTAAGAACAAACCAAAAAAGACACTTAGAAAAACTGATTAAAATCGACAAAGAATACCAAAGAGTTATAAAAGAATACCAAAACAAACTAAGTGGCCAAGTCTGGAGTGCACAAAAAAACCTTTTAGAAAGCACCTCTCAAAACCTAAGTACAATTGACTCACTGAATTCAGAACTAATTCAAAAACTCCAAACAGTTCAGTACAAAACTGGACAAATAATGCTAGACCAGCAACAAGAAATGCTAACTGACTTCAGTTCTCACTTTCAAACCAAACAACAAGAAATCGGACTTACCAAAGAAGAAAACCTCAAGAAACTAGGAAACGCCCAAAAACGAGAAGAAGAACTCACCTCCAAAAAAGAACAAGCAATAAACCAGTTTAAACTGGCTCAAAACACCTACATTGAACTCGAGAAAAAAAACCAAAACATCCAAAGAGAACTTGAGTTCATAGTCAAAGACAAACAGAACTTTGACTTCCAATTAGAGTACCTCAGAAACGTTAACCTCAGACTCAAAACTAAACTAAGCGGGTGGTCCTCTACTCCTAGTTTACTCCAAACTTACCAAAATGAGCACCCCACTCAAATTCAAGACACCCCCAAAAACCCCCAGTCTGACCAAATAAGTACTTTCAAAAAACAAATCAAAGAAGAAAAACTCAACCTCAGGTACGCCAGAAACCTACTAAACCAAGAACTCTCTAAGCGCAACCAACTCACTAAACTCCTGAAATACAGCGTCGAAGACATACGCTTAGAAATCTTCAACCTCATAAAGTTCCATTCGCCCCAAAAAAGCACTCAAAGTCAAATAGACAAAACTAAGTACTTGGAACTTTTATTGTCGAAGGAAAAAGCAATAAGTCTGCTGTATGACAGAGCCTTTCCTCACGGAGTGGTCGACTCCAACTATAAGTTCGGAAAGGAACTCATACCTAAGTCCCTAAGTTTTAAAACTTTCAGAGTCCCTTAAAAAAGTTTTTTTGAAAATAGTCAATATTAATACCTGCAGGGCAATACCGAGTGAGGCCTGTCCTGGAAGTATTCTGAAAAGACAAAAAACCTTACAAATCATAGTGCCTAAGGGGCGGGTCTCATTTTTAGTTAGTTAGTCTTGTTCTGCAATATCTTCAAAATTCTGGTCGCCTACTAGATCAGGAACATCTTCTTCTTTGGCACTTTGTTGCAAAAAGTCTTTTAAGAACTGCATGTCTTTAGGACCTAACTGAGGAAGAATTCCCGGCATAAGGTCCTGGATGCCTTTGACTTCTCCGTTGCCACTGATTACAATCAAGTTATCACGGATGTTAGCTTGGACTTCTGGGTTTGTGAAGTGCATAACGTTATTATTTTCCATGAACATATTTGCCTCTTCTATTCCTGGCAAAGGCTGAGATCCTAGTTTTTTCATTGATGAACGCAACTTTTTGTCGTCTGCACTAGACGTTTTGTGGACTACTTTTTTCTTCCGACGCATGGAACCTTTTCCACCTGTGCGGGTTTGGTTGCCGAATTTTTCAGCAAGCCTGGTACGGGCATCTATTACTTCTTGGTCTTCCATTTATATACCACACTTTTAAGATGAAGCTAGCTAAGTTATGAGCGCCCTGCAATTCGGACAGGTGTTTTTGAGTGAAAGCCAAGGTGACAAGCAGTCCTTGTGGAACTCGTGTCCGCATTGAAGCTGGTAGACGTGATCCCCTCTGAAACTTTCGTAGCATATGTAGCATCCTTCAACTGAGCTGTTAACGAGGGTAAGACTTTGGACTACTTCTGGTGGAGTTGGCCTGCAGAACTCTGAGAAGTCTTCAGTATCTCTGCTTGTGGATTACCATCGCTTTCAATCCAGTTATTAACAGCGCGGACTATTTGGTTCATGATTTGCGGGAAGTTTTTGTGGGACCTAAACAACCTGCGTACGTTATTGAAGAAAGCTTGGAGCTGGTCAGTGAAACTCTGCATTGTTTGGAGATCAGAAACAGAACAGCCGGGGTCAAAAGTGGGGACCTCTGAATCTTTCTTAGACTTTGGGGCAGATTTTTTGGTAGTTCGCTTCCTTTTGGCTTTTGCTTTACTAGAACGACTACTTTTTGAAGCTGAAGTGTCTTTTAGGGCACTAGGCCTCCTCTTATTATCATATTCGCCTTTATTTGCTTCTTGTCCATGCGTTTTTACCATATAATTGTAAATGAAATAAATATTAGAGTTTTAGTGTTTAAATGCTTTAAATTGGTTTTTAACCCGTAAGAACTTCTCAGAGCCCAAACTAAGTGACTCTAAGCGTGAAACTGTAGAAAAAAGGTCAACTAAATTATCAAAATGAAAAATATATAAGAGTTTATCAATCGTGTGCTTTGCAAATGGTAACACCATAAAACTTTTTGACTGTTGAGACAGAGAAATGGTCAAAGCTTTAATGTTTAAGCACTAGTTAATCACCTATTCTTAGTAAAGCTAGTTTTAGTTTCGTTTTCAGTTCTTCTTTTTCGTCAGTCGTCAGTTTGGAGTAGTCGCCTGAACCATTGAGTAAATTAATGTGTGTTTTCAGAAAAGCTATTTCGCGGTCTTTTTGTGCTAGTTGGTTTTGCAGGTTAGAGACTTGTACTTCTGGAGTTTCTACAGTCTTTTTTCTCTTTTTGCGCTTTTTCTTTGGTTGTTGCGGCAGTCCTACAGGTAGTTCTGGCTTGGGTTCTTCTTGGGGTTGTTTGGTTTCTTCTTTGGGTTGCTTTTTAGGTTTGGGAGGTTCTTTGGGTTTGGAGTCTTTGGGTTTTGGTTCTTCTTTGGGTTTAGGTTCATCTTTGGGTTTTGGTTCACCTTTAGGTTTTGGTTCTTCTTTGGGTTTTGGTTCTTCTTTGGGCTTTTCAGTGGTTCTTTTTAGAGAAGACTCAGGCTTAAGCACAACCATTGTCAGGGGTTTTTTGACTTCTTTAGGCGATGGTTCTGCTTTTTTGGGCTGTGGAGTCTCTTCTTGCATTAAAGAGTTAATAAGTTCTTCTGCAGCTTGCTGCGAAGGGTCTTGGAGTTTCTGACTAAGGAACTCTTCAATGCTCACTAAGTTTCTATCCCTAGCTAGGCTTATTGGAGTTTGGCCTAGTTGATTTCTAGCATAAACTTCGACTTCTGTATTTACTAGCATCTCTACAAGTTCTAGTCTGTTGAGTTTAACTGCAATGTGCAGTATGTTGTTTTTCTGCCAGTCCAGGGCTTTTAAGTCAAAGCCTGAGTTAAGTAAGTGCTGGATAATTTCTAAGTTTGCACAGTGAGCAGCGAGCAAAAGGGGGGTGCATCCTGAGTACTCTTTGTTGAGGCCTCCTCTTCCTCCTTTTGCCTTCTCTTCTTGGACTCTGTAATCTTTTCCTACTTCAGAAAAGTTCTCAAGAAGCCAAGTAACTACTTCGGTTCTTTCGTTCATAATGGCTGCGCAAAGCACATTCCCAATGACTGAGTTCTGTTTAAACTTTGAGTACCCAATGTGCCCAGTTTCGTGAAGACTTCTTCCTTGAGCAAGAAGGAACTCCAGCATATTGACTTGTCCAGCCACAGCAGCCATTGCAATGTAAGGAGTGGGTTTGTAGTTTTTGAGGAAGCCGTCCACAAAGGAGTTGTTGGTGAAACCTTCAGAAACTGAAGCAGGAGGGTAGTCAAGAGAAACTTTGTTTTCTAGCAAGTACTGAGCCACTTCCAAGTTTCCAGAAAGGATGCACCAAACCAACCCTTCTGGGTACTCGTACCATTTGTTTTGGGTCTTTTTGAGGAGTTCTATGATAAACTTGGGGTCTCGGTTCAGAAAGAAGAGGGACTGTAAAAGTCTTTGAGAAGTCAGACCTCGACTACTAGAGTTTTGGCGAGATACCATATTAATTCTAGTAATTTATAGATGTTAGCTTAAAAAGAAGTAACCCAAGCACATGCCAACTAAAAAGCTAATGCCTAAGTGAAACAAGGAGTACCCCTGGACAGCTTCACCTTTCATAAAGGACTCTAAGTCCTTTGAAAACCTAAGTTTATGGTTGGCTTTTTCAATGTCGACTTTAAGTCTGTCGATTTGCTGGGTGATTTCACTGCTTTTTTTGGTGAGTCTTTGTCTTTCTTCTTCTAAGTCTTTTTCAGCGTCATTGCTTGTTTCGAAGTAAAAAGACTCGTTAAACGACTTTTGGGGAGACTCAGACTTTACTATTTCTGACCTTAGTTTGTGGGCTTCTTTGTACTTTGCCCAATCAGCAGAACTGATTTCTCCTTCAACAATCAGTACTTGGAACTTGTGGACTTTTTTAAGGGCTTCTTCTGTGCGGACTAAACTAAAGTTAACTGTTGTTTGCGAGTTGGGAGAAAGTGTTCCTTGGCAAGGAGCAATATTAAAGTGCGTGGGGGAAGTAGTTTTAATCTTGAAGGAAAGGGTGCTTTGCGTTGTGTTTTGCAGCACAAGAGGAGTTGGGTTTGAGTCATCGTACTTAAATTCTAGCTTCTCAGAAGGGTCCAAAGTCACCAATTGCTGTCTGTATAGAACTTACTTTTCCATTTTCTAATAATTATTTATGGGTTGCTGCAACTCACACCTAGAAACTCCTAGTGAGCTGAGTAAGCCTAAGAGCTTTATCCATCCTTTTTCAAGGTTCAAGTCGGAACAACTACTTGGAGCTTTCAGTTCCTGTGCTTCTGGCGGCACAATTTCTGTAAAAAAATTCCAAGAAGCGATTTCGTCGTTAGGTGGCTTTTCGAGTTTGTACCAAACTACTTCTTTGAAAAGTAGCAATGAATTCGACTACTATGCAATATCTTACATCGGCATTGTTGAGGGAAAAGCCCATATTACTCAAAAAATCAATTTGATTTTTGATTTGTTTTCAGATGGTTTAAGTTTTACTAGCACTGAGAAACTTGCTTACAGCTTAGTTAATGCAGTTGCTGAGAACGCACATATAAAAGGAGAACTGCTTACTCCCAAAGAAGAATTAGAAGTTAGCTACCAAAAGGTGCTGCTAAGACTTAAAAAGTTGCTAGGAGGGAAGTTAACTCGGGAAGAGTTTATTCAAAGGTTTTCTAAGCACAGTGAACTACTGAATGCACTCAGCTTGAAAGAAATAGAAACTTGGATTGAATCAATTACTCCAGAGTTTTGTAAGAAAGTTTTTTGTGAAGCAGTGTGCAAACCACTCACACACTTAGAGTACCATTTTCTCTCTACTGCAAACCGAATGTTTGACTCCCTACAAAGACCTATTTGCCTGCCTGTTTTAGAATATTCCCAAAGCCAAGTGTTTTTCTGCCTAAAGAAGTCTGTTTACCCTCCTGTTTTAGAATATTCCCAAAGCCAAGTGTTTTACTCCTTACAAAAGCCTTTGTGTTTGTCTATTTATTATATAACTTGCACTCAATACACTAAACCAAACATTCCACTATTAGCAACTTACTCCCAACTGACCCAAAACACTTTTGAACCCAAACCCCTATTAGAGCCCCAAATACTTTTAAGTTTCAAAGCCGATTCCAAACCCCTAGTCTCAGCAATCCAGTGTATTGCCTTACAAGTAACCCAAAAGCCTTTACTAGAAACTTTCGAAAAAAGAGTTCCTCAAAAGAAACTCTTGAAGCTCAGAACTGACATTAAAGACGAAGAAAACGAAGTTGTTTACAAAACACTCATGAAGAAAAAAACAATTGACATGAAAAAAAGCCAACCCAACTCAGCCAGACCAACTATTTCCAGGTCAATCACCCAAGGAGCCCGCACCATCCAATTTGGAAAAACTCCACAAGCCAAAACTCCTAGACAACAAAACTTCACATTCAAAAAAACTCCACAAGTTAAGCAAGCTCCTGAACCCCAAGAAAGAAAAGAAATCGTCCTTAAACTCAACATGGGTCCCAACAAAGTTGAGGAAGTTATGATGAACCGCGATGAAAACCCTTCTAAAGTCGCCAGTGACTTCGGCCGAAGGTTCAACTTCAGCAAAATGGAAGTGAAGCGCCTAGCCAAAGACTTGCAGTCTCTTAAAGAAAAAATGAACTCTAAAGAGTAGTTATTTAAAGTCTATTGGGCTCGCGCCCGACGTCTTTACACGTTCAACTATCAGCATGCATAATTATTTCTTACCTTCCATCGTCTTCAATTTCTGTGTAAGCAATACCGTTTGTCTCTGAGTCAGGTTCTTCGCTGGAACTTAGTGTGAGTGCTTGGGACACTGACAAGTTGTAAAGAGGACTGAAAGAAACCTTTACTTTCGAAATCTGCAATGACAAACTAAGTGTAGTTTACTATTGAGACCTAGCTCGGTACATCTGGGCCCTTGCCATGTGCACAGTGGTTACTTGTCGTGAGAGACGCATCATTCCTCTGCACGCGTTTATTCCTCTCATTTTTATTAAGTCTTAGTAAAGGAACGATGCCACTGTTTTAAGAAGTATCTCTGCGTTCACTGGTTTTGAAAGCACTTTCGTCATTCCTGACCTGTAGCACTCAGCTGTTTCCGTTGCTCCTGTGAAGGCTGTATAGCCAAGCACTACTGGCATTCGGGTGATCTCTCCGTTAGTGTGCATAGTTTTGATAGCTTCTGTGGCTTCCCAGCCGTTCATTTCAGGCATGCTGCAGTCCATAATCACTACTTTGAGCGAGCTTCCTACTTTGTCGAACTGCTTTACCTTTTCAACAGCTTGTTTTCCGTTATAGGCTTCAGCAATGCTTATATTGAGTGACTTCAGCACAGTAACCACAATGTGTCTGTTGAATGATTCGTCGTCAACTACTAGTACCTCTACCTTCCTTTCAGACTTCACATTGGTGCAAAACTCGTAAACACGGACCGGACTGTCTATTTCTTCGCTGTCACTGAACTCTAAGTCGTACTCCAAAGCACTGGACTCTCTGAATATTTCTATTTCGAAAGAAAACACTGACCCAACTCCTTGCCTTGACTTAACTTGGATTTGCTGTCCCCCAAGTTCTTTAACTAACAAGTTAGAAATATGCAGTCCTAGTCCACAACCTTCTGCACTTACTTCTGAAGTATGCACTCTGCTGAAGAGTCTGAAAAGTTGTCTTTGCCTTTCTAAAGGAATCCCTATTCCTGAGTCTTTTACTGAAACACTCAGCTTGTTTCTGCAGTTCATCCACAAGCAAACTTCTATTTCTCCTTTAAAAGTAAACTTAACTGCGTTGCTTAGTAAGTTCAGCAGTACTTGTCGGAACCTTTTGTCGTCACTGAACCCAACTTCAGGAACTAGTGAGTCTATTCTAGAAAACACACGCACTCCTTTTTTAGCAGCTTGGACTTCAACTAGTTTCACTACTTCTTCAATTGCTCTGCCGATGCTAAACTCAGTTTTTTCTACGTTAAACACTCCAGCTAGCATCCTGGAGTAGTCGAGTAGGTCGTTGATTAATGAAAGTAACAAGTTAGAAGATATTTTGATGATTTGTAAGTTCTGGTAAACTTCAGGCTCTAATTCCTGCTCCATAAGTTTGTCTGTGAGACAACAAATAGAGTTAGTTGGAGTGCGCAACTCATGGGACACTGAACGCAAAATAGCGTTTTTGCACCGGTTTTCAGAGGAAACTTGTTCGTACTTGATTATTTCATCAACGTTTTTAACAATCAGAATCAAAGCGTGTTCAGAACCCCACTCGACCTTTTTAGCTTTCCATTCTAAGTAACTATGATCGTACAAAGTAATTCCCAAAGTCACTTCTTGGTTGAGTTCTAGCTCAAAGCAGCGTTTTATATCTCCAAAAAGTAAGCTTTCGGAATCTCTGAAGTAGAACCTGCGTCCTTGTGAGTACTCCAATGTCCTTACAGCTTCTAACACATCATCAGTTTGAAATATACTTACTACATTGATGTTTTTGAGTACAACTTCAAACGAAGACGAAAACAGAATAAGCCCTCCAGGCATGTTTTCAATAAGTACCGAAAGTCTTTTCCTCATGCTTTCAAGCTTGGTTTTCTTCCTGTATAAGTTAAAACTTTCTTCTTTGCGGGCTTTTTCGTTTGAGTAAACTAAGTACACAAAAATAAAAGCACAGTAAGACACCGGGATTTCTCTAGGGCTTTCAGTGATAGTTCTAACTAGGTTTTGGCCAAACCATAGCAAAGCATGCTTTAAGAGCAAAGCAAAAAGTATTGCTTTGTTGTGGATAACCCTGACTTCAAATATGATCAAAAACAGAGTAGAAGCGATCATCAGTTCCCGACTTTGCCCAGGAAACAATTCGTTTTTCATAACTAGGTTGACTATTGTAAAGTATTCGCAAAAAAAGACTACAAAGAACTTCTGGTATTTTATTGATTTACTGTTGATTTTCCAGCATAGTCCAGTTGTCAGCATAAACATCACAAGCAGTGTTAAGTTTTTTACAGGGTCTATGAACCCGTATACTACTCCAACAATCACTATTATTCCGACTCCAACTTGTAAAGTTGAAAGCACGTTCCTCAGTTCTCTAAAGGTTCTAAAAGTCTCTGTCTGTACCCAATAAGTTCCATAAGGCATATTTATTATAATCGGTAGAAGCTTAATTAAATCATATAAACATGCAAAATTACTCACCTGAAACTTTGTACTGCAAGTGCTTACCTTTGGCTTTTCTTAAAAAACTAGGCACGTAGTTTTTGGTGTCAGACTTGTTTTTTTTGGTAAGGTTAGGCCTAGTTCTAGGAGTCATTGGGGGAGAAGTTACTTTCTTTTTAATTCTAGGCGCAGGCAGTATTCCAGGTTTTGTTTCAGTCATTTCTTGGCTACTAGAGGCTTCAGGGAGCAAGTAAGCAACAGGGTTGTCGTGTGTTTCAAAGCAATGGTTTTCTAACTGCTTTTGGAGGCTTTCAGCCTGTTTTTTCAGGTTTTGGTTTTCAGTTTTGCACTCATTCAAAGACTTTTGCAACTTAGGAACTACTTCTTCTTTTAAGTGGTCTCTTTCAGTAAGTAGTTCTTTGTAAGCACTTTCGTAGAGTTCCAGTTTTTGCTGCAAGTCTTGTTTGGAGCACTCTGGTTCTTCTTTAATATCTTCAGAAGAGTCCCGGGTATCCTGTAAACTTTTGACTTTTTTGCGGAGTTTGGCGTTTTCTGAGTCTTTTGCTTCAAGTTGGGCTTTTAGTTCTGTGAACTCAACTTGTAAATTTGAAAGTTGCGTAATGAAGTAGTGGTTGTTTTTTATGAGGTTTTCTCTTTCAGCTCTGTACTGCTTGAGTTCAATCATTTCTTTGATGTGGTTGTTTTCAAACTGGGATGATAAACTTATTGAAAAGTCGTCCTCCATTTATGACTTAAACCCATTTACTGCCTATCTTGTAAAGAAGCACACCTGCACAGGCAATTAAAGGCCCGTATATAATTCCTAAGCTTCCGAACTCATAAAGTCCCAAACCAATAGCAATAGCTACTAAGTCAGGGTTAACTTCTCTAACATCTTTTTCGTAAAAAGAACTGTCAATATAGTCTTGTAAGAACCACTCTACACTCAAAAGAACGCAAGCTTTAACATACTCTCCTCCTATGCACAAGTAAACTATTGTAGGGATGTTTATAACCCAAGCCGGAAACACTGGGAACAAAGCTATGCCCGCAGAAAAGGCTGCAAAGGTATACTTGAGCGACAAGTCCAGCAAATCATATATAACCCAAGTTATAATGAAATGCGACACTGCACACTTACTTATTGCCGAAAACAAACCTACCACAGAAGCAGTGAAAGTGTTGCTGATTTCTTCTTCTATGTTTTCAGGAAAAGGAATCGCATCAAACAGCTTGGAAATAAAGGTTTTTTCTTCCCGCAACAACAAGTAAAGCAGGGTCACAAATATAATTGCTTTTTCGAAGGTAGAAGATATAGACATTGTTAGTGAGAAAATGTTTAAGTAGAGTTGGTTGCTCAAAAACATTGCTGCTTTTAAAACAGCGTTGTTAATTCTGTCGCTGTAAAAAGTGTAAACTTCTATGATTTGGGCACTTGAAATTCCACCGTAAGCTAGCCACTCGTCAACTAAGCCTCTGTAGCTCTCAGCAAGAGGACCTATGTAAGGAGTGTCTACTAATGTGTCTAGTATGTAGGAACACTCTAGGTCTTCGCCCATAGGCACGTCTTCTAGCAAACTGTTAGTTATATCCACCAACTCGTCCTGGCCCAGTCTTTCGTTCACTTGGTCTATGAGTTGTTGGACCAGTTCAGACCCTGTGAGCTTGGAAAGTTGATAGTAGAGTGTTTGGCTTTCTTGCGAGATTTCTAGAATCATGCACCCAAAAGCCAAAGAGTGGATTACAAACACTCCCAAAATAACTCCTAGAATCGTTCCTATGGTAACTATCGAAACCAAAACTTCTGAGTTTTCGTTTATAAACTTTTTGTTGTTGATGAGCAGAGCTAGGTCAGCTAAGAACCTAAAGAAAAGGTCCATCAGGCAAAACACTCCGATGATGATGGGCTGGAACTTCAGCTGTATCTTGAAAACAATTAAGTACATCACAAGGATCAAAGGCAAGTAGTAAGACTCAAGAGAAAACTTGTAGTTCTTAAAGTCCAAAAAGAACTTTAAAGCAGCAGAGCAAAAAGAGTTACTAGTGTAGGAAAACGAGTAGGGGTTCTCCAAGTGGTGCTTAATTGAAGAAAGTGCATAGTCTTTTAAAGGCTTGATTGCTAAGGAAGAAAGCACACTCAGTATAAAGATATCCATGTAGTTTTCTAAAAGCATGTACACTAAGTACAAAACGTAGTAACCCAGTATACTTGCCAAGAAACTTGCAAAGAACGTTCTGAAAAGCTTAGGGTCTATAAGTTGCGATTCCATTTTGGTATAATATGAAGTTGTTGCTTTTGCTAGGAATTGGGTGCTTAGGCTTTGAAGTTTCTATTAAAAAATTCGGAGCTCAGTGCTTCGGCCAGGAACTAAGCGAAGGAACCCTGTACGTAGGAGACGTTAGCATGAAAGAAAAACGTCCCGACTTCAGACACCTCAACATTCGCGTGACCGATAAAGAAGGCGCTCCTTTAGTTGAGAAGCTCGGCGTTAACTCAGCTAAGTTTAGCTTCACTTCGCTCCAAAGTGGAGTTCACAACCTGTGCATAGAGAACAAGTCTAACTTTGAGCAGAATGTGAACGTAAAAGTCCAAACGGGAGCTGCAGCTAAAGACTACAGTGCTATGGCTTCCACCAAAGACCTCCGTGAAAGCGAAGTTAGACTCAAAAGAATCCAAGACAGCACCAAACAAATCCACAAAGAAATCCAGTACATAAGGGAACGAGAAGAGCAGATGCGCAGTACTAACGAAACTATCCACATGCGGGTGATAGCTTACTCAATCTGCACCTTGGCACTTTTGGGCGGACTTGCTGTAGTGCAGATGCTTTACCTCAAAAAATTCTTTAAGTCTAAGAAAATGATTTAATCTTCGCGCTTTTTCATACATTTCCCTCTAATAAAATAAGAATGAAAAGTAGGTGGTGCGGGCAGATTCGTAGGGATTTAGGCACTCTATAATCATATGTTTTCTGCTAAGCCTCACTTTTCCCTCCACTCCGCCTCAACTGACGAGTCCAGTTTGCTGTGCAATGAATGCCTAGAGTTACCTTCTAGGCCTGTAATTGAGCCTCCTTCCTTGCCTGCTCCTCCCCAACTGCTTTCCCGGGTTACTTCAGTCCACCCCTTTAAACGCTGTATACTGCTTCAGTGGGTTATGGAGGTAGCAGCTTCTTTTTGTCTCAAAAGGCAAAGTTACTACCTTGCAGTGGACCTGATTGACCGCTATCTAGAAACATCACAAGTTGGGAACGACAAGCTCCAGCTTGTGGGGGCAGCTGCGTTGTATATTTCTTTGAAGTGCGAAGACACAGAAGTTGTGAGTCTTTACGACATGTGCCGCACAACTGACTTTGCTTTTACTCAGGAACAATTGGTAGTTATGGAACTTGATATGCTTTTTAAGCTAGACTGGAAAGTGTACTCAACTACGCCTTACTCGTACCTGAGTTGGCTTATGTGGGAGTGGGACCTGTTTTTAATGGAGAAGTTTGAATGCAAAAGCCTCAAAGAACCATCATTGAAGAGAGAAGCTTTGAGAGACATAACTCTGCAGAAAAAAGCTGTGGTTTACCTTCAGCCCAACTCTACTTCTAACAGGCGTTACCACTACTCAATGCTTTTGCTGGACAGCTTGAACATGCACTACTACTCAAAGAACTTTCAAGTGGGGGAACTAGCAGTGGCTTTGCTGTTTATGGTTACCAAAAGGTTTTTTGAAGAAACGCAGTATGGGTTGTTGAGTGACTACATGGCAAGTTACTTCTGTAACCCTCAAGAGTCCCTGAACGAAGAAATAGCCCAAGGAGCTTTGATCCTATATGAAATGTTTTCAGAATTTGTTTACACTACAACTCCAAGTGTTGACCTGCACACTTTAATTAGTCACATGGAATTTATTCATGAATTTATGCTTGAACTGCCCGAAGTCTCTTGCTCTGCTGAAGAAGTAGACTCTTTGGCGTCCCACTACAAAGAACTTGCAACTCAAACATACTCCCCTCTTCCAGCTTCACTAACCACATACTTAATTAAGAAATGCTAAACTTAGAAACTCTTTTTAGCAGCTGAATGGGGTTTTCTTCTTTGGGGACTCCTAAAGTTTGGGGGTACTGTGGAGGGAGCACGGGCAAGTTGAAGATCCCTGCATACCAAAGTGGGTCGGGAAAGACTTTTCTACCTCTGCATTCTTCAAAAGGCCTGTACATAGGTGCTACAAACATAAACTTAGGAAACAGCAGTATCACCATTCCAGCTTCATACTTTTCAAAGTTTCCACCAGTGATTCCTAACTGGGATATGCATTCTATGTAAGCCTGGGAAAAGTCTTCTCCTTTCAAGTCTTCTTTGAGTAAGTGAATCACGTGGTCAAACTCATACTCTTCTAAAGTGAAAAAGGAGTCAGGCGAAGTTACTTCTCCAAAGAGTTTTTGAAGTGGAATATGAGGAATGTCTTCGGCTGGCGGAATAAATAAGTTCAAGTGCCCTAAAGACAAGGGTTGATAGCCCCTTTCTTTATAAGGCAGCACTTGATAAAATCCCACACCGTTGAGTTCTTTAACAACTTGATACCACTTTTCCCAGTCACTTTCAGTAAGCAAGTGCTGGACCCTTACATTGATAGTGTTAAGCCTCAAAGAAGAGTTCCTTGAACACTCCAGTCCAAAGTCAATTTCACTACTCGAAAAGCCGCGACTACTCAAAAGGTTCCCACTGGTTCCCTTGATGTAAACAGGTTCTTTAGGAACCTTAGGCTCAACTATTTCTCCGTCCTTGTAAACAGGTCTTTGGGGGGGTATGCTGAGTAATTTCAGCCAGTTGGGAGCCATAGAGCTGTCTCTCACCATCCAGAACTCCTCTTCATTTTGGTCTTCTTGGAAAACAATCAGGTTGTTTTCAATCAAGGGATAAGGATGCAGGACAACCAAATAGTTATCTTCAAGCTTCGTAACTAAGTTAGCCTTGGGAACTACCACTGTTTTTACAGAGGAGGGTTTGTACTCAGGTTCAGCTACACTAGGGTTGTAGTCAGTTCTGATGCCTTTGAACTTCTCAATGAACCTTTGGATGTTTCTTTCGTTGATTTCGAAGTTAATGAGACTGTCTTCTTCGTCAGTGGTTTGCTCCTCAGAGGCTGAGCCTTCTTGGTTTTCTCCTTGAGGTTCTTGGTCTTCTTGGCCTTCTTGGTCTTCTTGGTCTTCTTCCAGTTCTTCGTTGTCAGTTGCCTGTGAGTTTTGCTCTTCTTCCTTAGCTTCTTGGGTTTCTTGAGTTTCCTCTGCATTAACTTCTTCCTCAATAGCTATTTCTTCTGAAGTTTCAATTTCAGGAATGTTTACAAACTCCAAGTCCTCTCCGAAGCCCTGAAAGTTGTCGTTGCCGAAAGGAGAGTACTTCTCAGTCACTTTCACAAACCACTCAATGCCTTCAATAACTCTGCTTTCAAAGAACCCGTCGAGTTTGTCTATCACAGCTTTTTGTTTGGCTTCTTGGAACTGTTTAAGCACAGTTTCGTGGTACAAAGGACCCCTTGCTTGGAGTTTTCTTTGTTCTTCTAAGTTTGAAATGTCAAATTCAGCCCTTTCAGTTTTTTCACTCAAACCTAAGTTGCTTTTAAGTCCGTAGGTGAACAAAACGTGTCTTTTGAACTCACTCTTCCCACCTATTAACTTACCGTCCACTGTGAAAACTATGGGGGAACTTGGGCTTGAAAATCCGTACCCGTTGCACACAGATTTCAGAAAAGGTTCCCACTCCGAAGGGTGCTTCATGACGCAGCGCACAGAAACACTAGGAGCACTCTTTTGGAGCTTTTCACCTAAGTGCTGGCACAAAGCAAAAGCTGGGTCTCCAGCTACTCCTGCTATTATATAGCAACTCATATTTAGCAACCCCAAAGATTACTTAAGCCGCCTGTGCGAACATAACAGTCAAGTGGCACTTTCCGCAGTAGTGTCTGTCGAAGTGCTTTGCCATAAAGGTGCCAGGGCCACACTTGTCACACACCCTTTTTGTGCGGTTGACCTTTTCGCTCTTGTCAACCTTGTAGATGTTGAGAGTGGCAAGCTTGACCTTCTTCTTCACATGCTTCTTCTTTTTAGGAGTTGTGTGAACCTTCTTCTTCCTTTTCTTCTTGCCTCCAAGAAGGGCCTCTAGAGCTTCCAAAGTGCTTTCTTCCATAATTCCGTAGTCTCCTACTGTGAGTTCCTCTCTGAGGATGCGTCCTCCCCATTGCAATGAGCTTGCACCTGTCATGCACTTTAACGAACTAATTGAAGTCTCCTCTGATGCTTCGACGTTGTGGATCCCTGTGGCGCTTTGGACGAATATGCGCATTATAAATGGAAGGTTTGTAATTAAAATGAGGAAGAAGGCTTTTTACTCTCTGTTGCTTGTGTACTTGGTATTTATGGGAGCATTTACAGTGTGGTTTTTCAGGAAGTTTTGGGAGACTAAGGGAGTGCTTGAGGAGTCCTGGTACAGTGGATCTCCACAAGAGGTTGTAATGAGGTACTCTGGGCTGGCAACTGTGCCTTTGGTGATTTCAGTGTTGACTGTGATGTTCACAAGAATGTTTACTTCTGCTGGAAACACTCTGGAGTCTACCGATACCCAATTTTTAGTTGTTCAGAAAAACATACTCCAAAACAACTTAGAACAAACCTTTTTGTTTTTGGTGAATTATTTCTCAGCTGCAACTGAACTGAGTAATGAAACACTAGCTTTAGTTGGGTTGTTGTTTGTTTCAAGCAGACTTCTGTACTACTTGAGTTACCCCTTAGGAGTTTTAGTGGGTTTCCAGCCCTTGAGAGGGCCTGGGTTCATTTTAAGTTTTGGACTTACAGTAAGTCTTTTGAAACTCAACATTTACAAACTCGTAGAAAAAGTAAATTTAACCACTTATTAGCTCTTATGTATTATCTAAAGACTTAAAAGCCAACCACGAAAATGGCGGAAACACAAAAATGCATTGTTCAAATATATTAAATATCGCGTTTTTCCAAACAGGAACTGTTGGTGCGTGTCGGAAGGATTTGAGGGATTTCCTGGAAATCTTGGTTGGGTTCAACTGTAGGAGAAGAAAATGAAACTCTACTTCTGCGCTCTTCAAACGAAGCCCTAACAAGTTCCAAGTCCCCTAAGTGCTGGTCGTGCTCAAGAGTCGGTCTGGTGGAAGCCACTGAACTCAAGGTGGATCTTCTTTGTGTTTTGTCTGTAGGTTCCCATGCGAATCTTTCCTCCACCATTGACTGAATGGGCACTTCTTCAACAAAGTCGAAGCCGTAAAACTGAGATTTGTCGGTGTACTCTGAGTTCAAATGCGAGTGAATTAAAGCCATAAAGCCTTCTATGTCTTTTCTGTCGTCGTCTGTGGTTTCAAATACTGGACTGAACACTGAGTTCATTTATTTTATAATTACATCATAAGCTTTTAATTTAAATTTCATATTATAACAGAACAATGTAAGCTTCAAGCACTCTGCTTAAATAATAATGTCAAAGGAACTGCTTTTTAGAGCACACAACCCTCAGGATACTCCTTACATAGAGTACTCAGCAGCAGAGTGGGAATCCATCCTTTACCAAAAAACGCGCAAACCTTCTTACCCCAAACTCCTCATAAGTATACTAAAAGGAATTCCAAGCCACCTCAGAGCTGAAATTTGGAGTTACTTAACTAGACTCACACTTGAACCAAGGTTTGACTTCTCTCTAAAAGAGGTTCCTTGCAACTTAGTTTTAAAAGATGCGTGCAGAACTTTCCCTCTCGACCCTAACTTCAAGCACCCTAAAAGTTGGGGACAAAAAGGTTTGTTGAAGGTATTGGGGGCCTACAGCAGGTACGATAGTTCTTTTGAGTACTGTCAAGGAATGAACTACATTGCAGGGTTCTTGTTAATGCATATGTTTTCTTACGAAGACGCTTTTAAAGCTTTTGTCTACGTAATGACTGTTTTGAACTGGAAAGAAGTTTACTCAGAAGGCACTCCTAAACTGTTGAACATGCTGCAGCAGTTAGACCGTCTTATTGAACTGCGTTTGAAAGATATTCACTTGCACCTTGCTCAGGAGTGCGTTGACATTTCTGTGTTTTCGCACTTTTTCTTTACAGTTTGCGTTTACAAATTTCCTTTGGAACTCTCAGTGAGGGTTTTTGACATGTTTTTGTTAGAAGGAGAACAAGTTATTTTGAACTTGATACTGAGGATGCTTGAGTTCCAAAAAGACAAAATTCTGAAACTCAAGTACTTCGACCTTTACACTTACTTAAACAACGAGTTAGTTTACGAATGCCACAGTCTCTACAGTGCTGTTTCACTTTTAAGTTCGCCTAATTAAATTCAAATAATATGCATATCAAAGAAATCGTTTTGGAAGGCTTCAAGTCTTACGCTAAGCGGACTGTGATTGCTGGGTTTGATAGTCACTTCAACGCAATCACAGGGTTCAACGGGTCAGGAAAGTCCAACATTTTAGACGCAATTTGTTTTGTGTTAGGAATCACCAACTTAACTACAGTCCGAGTTACAAGCTTGCAGGAACTGATTTACAAGAACGGACAAGCTGGAGTGACTAAAGCCAACGTAACTATTTTGTTTGACAACTCAGACAAGTCGCGTTCACACGAAGTGTACAAAGAAAGAGACACCATTTCAGTTAGGCGGGAAATTGCCGTTGGAGGCACTACTAAGTACACAATCAACGGGACCAAAGCTACAGGCGAGAAGGTCAAGCAACTGTTTTGCATGGCAGGTCTTAACGTGAATAACGCTAACTTTCTGATCATGCAAGGAAGAATAACTCAGGTTACTGGAATGAAGCCTAAAGAAATACTGAGCTTAGTTGAAGAAACTGCAGGAATTAACATTTACGAGTCTGAAAGACGCAAAGCAGAGAACCTTATGCAGAAAAAAGACCTTAAGCTAGCTGAGATTGACAAGATCCTGAATGAAGACGTTAACCCCATGCTAGAAAGACTCCAAAAAGAAAAAGAAGACTACTTGATCTGGAAAAGCAAAAAGGACGAAACTGAAGAACTAGAGAAGAAACTACTCATAGTTGAGTACTACAACTGCTTAGAAAAATGCCAGCAAAACGAAGACATCACTGAGGACTACCTAAAACAACTTAAAAAAGCTGAAGAGAAAAAAGAAAAAACCCACGAAAAACTAGAAGAACTCAAAAAACAAGAGGCCGAAACCTTAGGCACTAGTGACACTTCTAGCAAACTCAATGAAGAACTAGAAAAAGCCAAAAACGAAATAAACCAAGAAAAAGCTAACCTAGACAGCAAACAAAAAGAACTCAAAGAAACCACTCAAGAAATACAAACCCAAGAAAAAGAACTACTCGAAAACTCCACCAACCAAAAAAGACTCACTCAAAGAATCCAGTACTTAGAGTCCAACAAACAAAGAAAAGAGCAACAAGTTTCAGAAAAGTCATCTCAGCTAGAGAACTTAAAAACCTCTCTGCAGGCACTTGAACAAGGAATAGAAACTGAAAACTTCACTGAAAGCATAGTTAACTCCAAACAAAGAGAACTCTCTAAAACCAAACAAGAAATCCAAAGCTTGCAAAAAAAGATCAAAAACACCAACGAGTTCCTTTCTTCAAAACTAAAAAAACTCGAAGAAGCCAAAAGTTCTTCTGTGAACGAAGAACAAGCTGTGGAAAAGCTCAAACAAGAAATCTCAGCCTTAGACCGCTCTATACAAGAAGGCCAACAAGCAAACCCTCAAAAAAGCACACTTGGGACACAAATTAGAAACATCCAAACTGAAATTCAAGACTTAGAAAGACAACTAAGGGACCCTGAGTACTCCAGGTTCAAGTTGTCTTACCAAGACCCCGAACCCAACTTTAACCGATCCAAAGTCAAAGGCAGAATAATTCACTTGATAAAAGTGAAAGACTTTAAGTACTCCAAAGCTTTAGACGTAGGAGCTGGTTCAGGTCTTTTTGGGCTTGTAGTTGACACTGACACTACTGGCCAACTGCTTCTTAAAAGGAAAACTTTTGGAAATGTAAGGATCTTTGCTAACAACCGGATGAAACCTTTTGAAGTGAACCCTAACATTGAAATGAGAATTAAACAGACTTACGGAGACAGAGTCTTTAGAGGCCTTGACTTAATAGAGTACCAGTCAGAGTTCTACAACTCAGTTGGGTACGTTTTCGGAGGATTTTACGTATGCGAAAACACTGAAATAGCTAAAAGAGTAGCTTACGAGTTCAAACAAAAAGCCATAACTCTAGAGGGAGATGTCTACGACCCTTCAGGAGTTATTTCAGGAGGAGCTTCTAGACAAAGCCAAAGCTACCTTGAACTCTACAAAAAACTAGTTGAAATTCAAAACAGATACGAAAGCTTAAAAGAAAACCATAGAAAACTCTCTAAAGAACTCGAAGCTTACAGGGAAACTGACCGAAAACTCATGGAAATGCAAAACGAACTCCAAATCAAAGCCCAAACCCTTAAAGCCAAAGAGTCCTTTTTAAGGGAAGGAAATGCTCAAAGACTCAGTGAAGAAATCAACCAGCTAGAAAACGAACTAGAAAACCTCAATATCCAACTCGAAGAGTACCAGAGAAGCTATCAGGCTATAGAAGAAGACCTCAGGAACATCCAAGCCGAGCCAAAAAGCAACTCTAAAGAAAGCCTTTCAAAAGCCTTAAACAAAACCCAAGAAGAGTACAATTGCATAACCCAAGAACTCAAAACCCTCAAACAACAACTTGAAGAATCCAAAGTCAAACTTTCAAGCTTAGAAGAAACTACCAACAACTTAAGTGAAGACTTTTCACAGAACAAACAAAACGTCCAGAAACTCGAGCACGAAATCCAGAACTTAAAAGAGTCTATTAAAGCAAAGGACTCTGTTTACCAAGAAAAGAAAAACGAGTACGAAACTTTGAGAGAAGAAGAAAACAGAAACCACCAAAAACTCAAAGAAATCAAAGAAGAAATCTCCAAACAGTACGAATACTTAAAACACACCAAAAAAGAAATTGAAGACTTAGAAAGAAAGCTCAAACACATGAAAGAAGACTCCAAAAAGGCCAAAGAAGACTCCAAAAAAATCATAGAAGAAAACAAATGGATTCTGGAAGCTGAAATGGAAATCCCAGACATAGACACTGAACTCGAAAAACAAAAACTAGACAAACTCAAGTACGAATGTGACCAAGAAAAAAAACGCATCAACACCAAAGTAATGTCCACTCTTGACGACCAAGAACAAAGGTACACTGAACTAGTGGAGAAAAAGGTCCATAGTGCTAAGTGACAAAAACAAACTCCAAGAAGTCATTCAAGAACTCGACTCCAAAAAGCAAGAGTGCATCATCAACACTTGGGAAGCTGTGGACCTTAACTTACAAAGAATCTTCCAGTCAATACTTCCAGGAGCCACTGCTGCTTTAGGACCTGTTTACCACAAAGAAGACAACTCCCTTGTAGGCTTGGAACTTAAAGTAGCTTTTGGAAATGTTTGGAAAACTAACTTAAGTGAACTAAGTGGAGGCCAACGCAGTTTGCTAGCTCTGTCTTTTATTTTGTCTTTACTTAAGTACAAGCCAGCTCCTATTTACATTTTGGACGAAATAGACGCTGCTTTGGACATATCGCACACTCAAAACATTGGCAAGATGGTTAAAGAGCACTTTTCGGAGTCCCAGTTTATTGTAGTGAGTTTGAAAGAAGGAATGTTTACTAACGCCAACGTGCTGTTCAAAACTCAGTTCTTAGAAGGACGCAGTATAGTTGAGCGCAGAGCTTTGTGCAAGAATTCAGCTGACGAACAACTAAGAAGCAGAAAACTTTACAATTAAAATTTCTGATAATTATAGATCCCCTTATAAAAAATGGAACTTTATCTTCCAAACAACTTCAATTCACAGGCTGAGGCTGTTAAGGCCCAGATTGAGAGAAAGATTTCTGAGCTGGAGTCTTTTGAAAGCCAGATTCAAACTAGGATGCGGGAAAACCAAGTAGATGCTCCAAAAGTCGCAGAAGTGTTGATGTGTATTCAAGAGCACATAATGATTTACCAGACTATACAAAGCGACTTAGACAACGCTTCGTACCAAACGCATATTCAAGAAATTCTGAGGTCATCTCAGGAGGAAATTCAGGTGCACTTAGACACACTTCTTCCTCCTGATTTGCTGAATAACATTTACAGCTTGTTATACGTCAGGTGTCAGATTTGCAAAGACTTTCTTTTAACTGGTGGGTTAAAACTTTCCTGCAGCTGTAACGAGTACGTTCATGAAAAGTGCTTAAACGAAAAAGGAAATATAGACCCTAACGGGAAGCACTTTTACTATAACTGTGCTAGGTGCAACCAAAGAACTGACATTGAAACTAAAGTGGACTGTGCACATTGTGGAGGCGAGTTTCAGTGGTCCCAAGTGAAAGAACTCCAAACTGGAAAGATTTACTGCACTCAGTGCTACCAAGCACTTTTTCCTGGAAACCCCCAGTTTTTCGCGGTTAAACCCCCCCCTAAGTTTCCACTTAAAGACACTCCAAAACCCCAAGAAAAAGTACATAATTCCAATGAAAACACTCCAAAACCCCAAGAAAAGGTACCTAAGTCCAATGAAAACACTCCAAAACCCCAAGAAAAGGTACATAATTCCAATGAAACCACTCCAAAACCCCAAGAAAAAGTACCTAAACTCACTGAAGAAGGTTTGAACATTGATGCTGAAATCGAAAAAGTGCATATTGAAAGAATCAAGATAACCAAACCACTGTTTGACTGCTTTAAAGAAGACATTAACTTCAAACGAACAGCAGAAAGAATACAACTCAGTAAAGCAGCTGTGGAAAAACTTAACAAAAAACTTAACTGCGTCATAAAACTAGACGAGTTTGCCGAAGGCTTGAAAAACAACGAGTTTCTAAGCCAACGCTACAAAGAGTTTTGCTGGAACCGCAGTGACAGGAGTAATATTTACAATTACGCTAAAAGGAAAGGTTACATCCTAGACACTCTTTTCGACAAAGGCAAAGTAAACCCTTTACTAGTGCCTCCTTTTAGACCAATGCAAAACGGAGTTGCCTGGAGCGAACATAAAATTCCTTACATTCCAGTCGACAACTTTAGTGAGTCTAAAAAGATGTGCAGTGAAATGGGAGTTGATTTTGCAAATTACCGAAACGAAGTGTGTTTGAAGATAGGTGACTTCATGACTAGACTTAACTACAAAGAAAAGCAGTCAGACCCTATAGCTATGTACCTTTGTGGGCCTCCTTCAAAAGGGAAAACAATGTTTTGCAACTGGATCCAAAAGTTCTTTTCGCCAGTTTTCCACACCAAGGGCAGCAGTTTCTTCAGTGCTGAAACAGGAGACTTATTTATATACGACGACTCTTTGACATTTGGACAAATCATTTCTAACTTAGTGGACTGGAACGGAATGACTACTAGTCAAGAGTACGTTTACAACATTAAGTACGGAACAGGCAGAATGTACAAACCTGTTGTTTTAGTCATAACCAACACGCCTTTAGAAACAATTGAAAAGCACCTAAAACCTGAGCAGCAGTGCGTTTACCAAGCCTTCCGAAGAAGGTTCCTCTATGTGAACTTAGAACCTTACTCTTTAGGAATGCCTCCTGAATTCACTGACTTCAGTTGGAGTGAAATCAAGGAAAGGAAAAAGTTTTTGGCTGATCAAAGTTGGAGGGGAAAGTTACTAGCCAAGGCTGAGGGTTTAGGTTTTTTCTTAGAATGTCCTTCTTTTGACGACGACCCTGACGAAGACCCTGACTTAAAGCTGCAGTATAAGTTCGACATTCACTATAACATTGTTTTTGAACCTAAAACGTACCTAGACTACTGCCGAAGAAACAAATACCCTTCTTACTTAGCTTTTGCTTACGCTGCTAAGGTTTTAAGCACTAAAATCCAGGAAAAAGAAATCACTATAAAAGGAGCCATTAAAGCTTTTGAGTTTCTAGAAGATGCAAAAAGCAAGTCTAGCAACTACAAACACTGGATCAACTCAGAAGGATGGAAGAGCCAAGTTTGGAAACCTTTCAGCATCTCAACCTTCAGTAGGATAGAAGAAATCCGGAATGAACTGGGAAAACGCAAAAGAGACTTTGAAGATTCTGTTGAGCCTCAAAAGTCGATGAAGATCATTGTTATAGACTAATAATTTTTGTTAAAGAAAGTTAACTACCTCTCTAACGAGGCTTTTAGGAAGTGAGTTGTAAACTTTTCTGGATATAAACAAAAAAGCTTTACTTTTGCTCCAGGTAAACAAGTTTTCTAAAGACTCAAGAACCTGGGAGTCAAGGTAGTTTATATAACAAGTGCCTTCTTGGTTGTATAAGTGTATGTCAGCTCCTAAGTTAACATACTCACGCAGCACATTCAAAGGCAACTTTGCTTTTGAAGCCAAACCAAAAGCAGTAAATCCTTCTTCGTCTTTAAGGTTAGGGTCAGCTCCATAACTCACAAGTAACTTTAAAATGTCTATGTTCATGAACCCGTAGTGCAAAGGAGTTTTTTTAGAGGAGTCAGTGGCATTCGGAAACGCTCCTCCTTTTAACAAAAGCTGAACAACTTCAGCATTCATAGTTTTAACAGCTTCATGCAAAGGGAAGAAGTTCTGGGTTTGGTTCAGTAAACCAGGAAGTATTTCGCTTTCTAAGTTTACAATTGAAGTTAAGACTTCTAAGTTTTGTGAAGTTATAGAGTCTAAAATCTTTTTTACCTGTTGAGTTCTGGGGAGTTGTGAAAGGGGGTTGTCTATGTTTTGGTACTCCGAAATTAAGTTTTCTAAGTTTGCATAAGCTGAATTGAACTCTTTAGTTTGCATAAGCCCGTTGAAAGCCCCGTTTCTAGCTCTTCTAGCACCTCTGTTGAGTCTCCTCATTATAATTAATGAAGTCAGTAGTGGAAAAGTCCCCACGCGGAAGGTTTGTAAGGTCAAATGAAGTAATAGGCTCAGGTTCTCAAAAAGTAGTTTATAAAGGCCAGGACAGAGAGCAAGGTTGTGAAGTAGCTTGGAACGCAATTAACTTGCAAACTTTATCAGAAAAAGAACTAACTTCGCTCCAAAAGGAAATTACACTTATAAAGCAACTCAAGCACCCTAACATAATTCAGTGCCGAGGAGCTTGGGTCTCAGGAAGGCACCATTTAGTATTTATTACAGAACTACTTTCAGGAGGAGACCTTAAATCTTACTTGCACAGAATTCACGCTCCTCGGAGGTGTGTAGTTAAGAACTGGTGCAGAGACATTCTTTCAGGTTTGCACTACTTGCACACACAAAGTCCCCCCATTATCCACAGAGACATTAAAACTGAGAACGTGTTCATTGACTCCTCAACTGGCAAAGCTAGAATTGGGGACTTGGGGCTGTCTACAGTCCTTATGACTTCGCACTCAAGTTCTTTTGCAGGGACGCCCTGCTTCATGGCTCCTGAGATGTACGATGAAAACTATGGAAAAGAAGTAGACATTTACGCCTTTGGAATGTGCTTGTTAGAAATGTGCACTATGGAAACTCCTTATTCTGAGTGCGGAACAACTGCAAGTGTGTACAGAAAAATAATCGAAGGGATGCCTCCAAGTTGCCTTGATCAAGTTGGCGACCTAGAAATACATAGATTCCTTTTAAAAACTTTAAGTCCAAAGGAAACCAGACCCACTGCTTACCAGTTACTGCAGGAACCCTTTTTAAACACCAGTCACCACCTAGACAAAGAGCCTATTTGTCTGGACAAACAACCCCAAAATAAACAAGTAGACCCAACAACTTCTGAGTCAATAGAAATCAGCATGAACGTTCAAGACTTACTGGGGAATCCCCAACTGATCAAGTTCAACTTTTATTTTGACTCAGACACACCCAACAGCGTAGCCACAGAAATGATTAAAGAACTTGGGCTGAACGTTGCTTTAGAAAGCATTTTGGCTTCTGAGATTTCAAAGATAGTTAGGTCTAGGTTTGCCTCAACCAAAGGTTGATATACATAATTAAGCAAGTTAGTGTGTAACTAAATTAGATTACTTCTTTCTTGAAATCGTTTTCTTGGGAACCTCAGTGGAGTGGAGTTTAGCCATCTTTTGTCTAGCAGCAGCCACCAAAGAAGCATCTCTGTTTTCAGCCAAACTAGCCAAAGTGTTTTTGGCTCTTCCTGCAAAGCCGCCTCGCTTGACTTCTATGGTAGTTTCGTGATGAGTTTTTCCCTTTTCTCCGTACTTTCTTCTTTTTTTGAGGCGGATCACCACAGACCCGTCCTTCTTTTTGTGCTCAACTCCAATTCCGTCTTCCCTGGCAATTCCTGCGAACCTCTTTGTTTGGGCGTTAGCTAAGTTATAAGGGTCGCTAGAGAAGTCCTTTCTGTCTCTGCGAACTTGGAATGAGTTGTGGTTTTTGGTGAGTTCCCACAATACGTCAGAGGACACTGTCGCCATTTGTTTATTACAAAATGGAACCTTTTCAAACAAAATTAAGTTTAGCATTAACGAGAAGGAGTCCTTTTAGCTACGTTGCACTGAGTGTAGTCTGAGTAGCTTCGCATGTGTCTGCGGGAAACTGACCGTTTCCTGGACTTGTCCTCTTTTTTGGACGTAAAAGTTGAAGCAGCTCTAAGCTCAACTTCTCCCATGGACCGTCTAGTGCACCTTTTGGGTTTCCTTCCTGGAGACTTCACAGGCAAGAAAGTGCGTTTTTGCATGCTGTTGAGTTGGGCTGCTTTTTCTTCGAGTTTTTTCTTGAGGTTGTCCATGTTGCCACTTCTGTTGTCGATTCTTTTGTCTTTTTCAAGTCCTTTTTTGAGCTTTTCGTTCTGTCTAAGAGTTTCGTCGCACACGCCTCTTAGTTTAGAGTTTTCGCTTTTGAGTTCTTGTATTTGTTTTTCGCGTTTTTCTATTATGTCCATTAACTTCGACACTTTATTGTCGTAGTGCTCTTTGAGTTTATCTTTTTTAGAATCTTTTTTGGCTCTTTGGAGTTCTTCGAAAAATTTGTTTTCTAAGTTTTTGAGTTTTTCAGAGACGTCTTCAGAGTTGTTTTCTTTGCCAGCCAGTTCGCCTTCGAGCTGCGCAATGTGCTTTTTGGCTTTTTCGTTTATTTTCTCTAGTTCATCAACTCTGCTTTGAGTTGTGTCAATGTGGAGTTTAAGTTGGTGCTCAACTCGGATGTGTTTTCGGACATCACTTTCGAGTTTCTGCAGCATGTTTTCGAACTGCTCGCACTTTTTAGTGAGTTTGGCCTTGTCTGAGGATTTATAGTTCTTTTTGAAATTCAGAAGGTCAACAACAAGGTCTTTGAAGTTCTCAAGAATTTCAAGGATATCTAATTCTTCTAAAGTCCTGGCTTCTTCGGAGGTCATACTTGCTTCGTCCAGTTCGCAGTTCGTTGTAAACGCGTATTTAAATAAGTCAGTAAGGCCTTTTTCAACGTCACTTATGTCTCTGTCGGTCATAACTAAATTATAGTAGTTAGAAATATTATGGGTTACTGGGAAAGTTATTTTCGGTTAGAAGGTTTTTTTGAACTACTCTACTCTTGGGAAAGTAGTTCATTTATAAATAGCGATTATTTGAAGTAAACTTTCAAATGCTTGCATAGTTTAGTTAGGTGTTAAATTAGTGTTTTAGGAGTTTTGTGAGTATTGGGTGTCAGAAGGGCGACGCGTGCTTTAAACTGTTGAGCACGGCTAAATCTTCTTTTGCTATCTGTCCGAGCATACCGCACCAGACATTTATAATTATCTCTGGAAAATGGACTCAGAATATGACTACACCTTCAAAATCCTTTTAATAGGAGACAGCTCAGTAGGCAAAACTTCGCTCCTCCTGAGATTTGTTGACGACAAATTTACTCCAGAGTTCCAAACCACTATTGGCGTAGACTTTAAAATCTCAACTTTCGAAATAGAAGGAAAGGTAATTAAGCTACAACTTTGGGACACTGCAGGTCAAGACAGGTTCAGAAACATAGTGTCCTCTTACTATAGGGGTGCTCAAGGAATCTGTCTGTTGTACGATATCACTACAACTTCCAGTTTCCAAAGCATCACTAAGTGGCACGAAGAATCCAATAAGTACCTTTCAGAGTCAATTCCTAAACTCTTGATAGGCAACAAAGCTGACCTCAACTCTTCGCGTGAAATCTCGCATGAACAAGGAGCCGAACTCGCAGAAAGCTACGGAATGGAATTCATTGAAACTTCAGCTAAAAATGGAACTGGAGTTAAGGAAGCTTTCGAGATGATGGCTCGAAGTATTTTTAACTCACTCAGCTCCATTCCGCAACCTAGTTACTCAGCTACCCGCGTTTCTGAAGGCAAAGTCATTAAGACTGGGGGTTCTTGGTGCTGCAGTTAATGTAAAGATTATCTCAGAGTGTTAATTAGTTTGGACATAGCCTCCGTCTCCTAGGTAGTCGTCAGAGCCATCATCCACATAGTCTTCAGTAAGCCACCCAAACTCCCTTCCTCTGTTGTAGTGGGTGTGGGCAATGCAGTCTCCTTGGTACAGCTGCCCAACTGCCCACATCATTATGAAAGCGTCTCCTTGTTTCAAAGGAATGTCGCATTCGTCTTCAGTGTCTAGTTTCCTGGAAAACTTATAAATCCGAGTGTCTCCGTCCATAGAGTAGTTGTCATCAAGTTCTAAGTTGTTTTCACAGCCTTTTTTGTAGTCATGAGGAGGAGTTATGTTCCCTAAACCTACTCTGTCGTCCAAAAGGTTAGACTGAATTCTTAAAGTAAAAAGGTCTGAGTGGGCCATAGTAAGATCCTCTTCATCGCCTAGTTTAAACCCTACTCCGCACCACCCAAAGGTATCCACAACTACTTTAGGCACGTGCAAGAAAAAGTCTACTGTTTCTTGGTCTGGAAATTCCCACTCCAACTTCAAGTCGTAGGGAAAGTGTTCCACTCCCGCAAAAGCCCCTGCAACTAGCAAAGCTACTAGAACCTTTTCCATTTATATCCGTTTTAAACTCTAAGTCAGTATTAAAGTTACTTATTTACATATGCACACTATATGTTTTTCTGTTCGTTTAGGAGTTGGAAGATTCTTCCGTCAACTATTTCGATGTCAGTGTCGAAGTTCTGGGCTTCCTGAGTTTCTCCTCTGGAATAAGCCCAGTTCTGATGGTACTTAATTTCTTTCTTTTCTTTTCGCAGAGAAGCCAACTGCTTCTTGATTTGTTTGAGTCTTTGCTTTCTGTAAATCCACCTTTTAACATGGGGAATAGCTATTATTCCTGAAACAGTCAGCCCAAACACTCCAATTGCTATCCAAGGACCTGGCATTGATTTATTTGTTAACATTTAAATGTTTAGTCTTGTGGAGTTGACTTAAAAAATTATGGCTGAAACAGGGAATTCAGAAGCAAGGAACCCTTACAACCCTAACTTGCGCCGGACTATGTACCAGAGAATGAAGCTTTACGACAAACTTATGACCAGCAACAACAACTTGGACCTCAAAGTGCCCAACCACATAGTGAACCCTTTAGAACTTGTTCCTTTTTCTAACACAACACAAAAGTCTTGGATGACTGTGTTTAGCATCTGGAACACTATGATAGGGTCAACCGTTTTAGCCATTCCTTGGGGAATAGACCAAGCTGGGTTAGTTATGGGGTCAATAGTCATTGTCATCGTGGGATTCATAGCCTGCTACACCTGTCACTTGATTGCTAAGTACAGTGAAGCTGCAGGCGAAGAAAACATCATGGAGTTGATTGGGAGAATGTGGGGGGACAAAGGGAGGTACTTGACTCTGGTCATGAGTTGTTTGGTTTTGTTAGGTGCATTGATGGCTTTTAATGTTTTGCTCAACAGTGCGTTTTTCAACATCCTAGAAGGACTGTCTATTTGGATCAGTGGAAGTAAATTTTCTGACTGTTCAGACTGCTGGGATACCTTTTCCTCGCGTTACACTCCTTTTATTTTGTTTGGAGTACTGTTGGTGTTCCTTAACTTCAAGGACAAGAGAACGTACATCAAACTTAACTCAGGGGGGATATTTTTCGTGTTGATTATTACTTTTTTTATAATAGCAGTAGGCATTAGAGCTTTGGCTATTAACACTTTTACAACTTCTGGGTCCAACAGTATTCCTGACTCCGATAAAAAGTGTAGTGACAACTGGAACTGCTTGAAGCACGACAGGGACGTGAACTTGAGCTTGATTGAGCCTGGGTGTTTGAGTTTTGCAGGGATCCTTTCGCTTTCGTTCTTCATACACAATTGTATTGCAATTATTTTGAAAAACAACGAAAAGCAAGAAAAAAACACCAGGGACTTAGTACTGGGTTACTTTGCAGTGGGACTGAGTTACTTCTTAATAGGCATTCTGGGGTATCTTGGGTTTAAGGGGAATGGGTTTCCCCAGGGCTCCATAAAGCAAAATGCACTTGACATGTTTTCTGCAGACAACGTTTTAGCTTTTATTATTAGGTTTGTGTTGTTCACCCAAATGATGACTGTGTACCCTATGGTGGCTTACTTAGTGAGGGCGCAACTTCTAGGGTTCTTTTTCAACTCTGACTCTCCCAACAGAAAAATAGTCTTTTTGTACTCTTTAGGAGTGGCTTCCATCACAACACTCATAGCAAGTGTATACCCTAAAGTGGGTTCTATAGCTGGGGTGGCAGGAGCTGTTTGTGGTCTGTACTTCATATACGTGATTCCAGTGGTGCTCCACGCAGAGTACACGAAACCAGAAATGATAAGAAAAGTACTGGAAAGTCCAGGAGGAATGAGGATGGCTGAAAAAGAAGAAGACATGCTGAACAGCGTGCAGCAATCCCCAGGAGCACGCAGTAAGTGGAAGTTTAGCGTAGGAGTGCATTGTTTGATTTGTGTGTTTGGACTTGCCGTAGTAGTGTTCCAATTCGTAAAAGTTTAAATAAATCAGGAATGGCATAATTATGCTGAAGCTTTTTAGAAGATTTAGTTTTAAGCCAGAAACTCCTTTGAAGTTCACAGACGGCAAACATAAACTGCTGGAAGCTAGAGGGGTCAGCACTGCGTGCAGAAACGTTTACTTGGGAACAGGAGCAGGAGCTGGGTACTTCCTATACCGGATTTTGAGGTACTACTCGGAGATGTCTTGGCTTTCTTTTTCATTCCAAGGAATCATTGCCTTAGGGCTTTGGAAGTTCTTTAGGGATTTGGTGCCTTTGACCGAGAAAATGGTTTACGAAATCAACTTGCTGGAAAATGGAAAGGAAATCGAACTAGGGATTACAGGGGCTTACACGATAAACAAAACAGAAACAGTGAGAATCAGTGACATTGTGAATCCTGAAGATAACCAAAACCAAAAACTCCTCATGATGCACTTGAACTCCTGGACTGTAATCACTAGGACTGGCCAGATGTACTTAGTTTCCCCCACCAGTACAATACTAGAAAAAGAAGTTATGCAGAACGTTTTCAAAGGAATACCTATTGACGTAAGTGGTTCAGATGGAGCTTCCAGTCAAGATGAAGAAATAATCGATATTTAGTTAATCCGAGAGGTAAATATGGTTTGTTCCTGTGCTAGTCAAGTGACCTCCCAAAAGCTAGTTATCAAAGGAGTCTGTAGAGAATGTGCTTCCTTAGAACTCAGAAACCAAAAGTGTTTTCTTTACTGTGAAATTACTCAAGGTGAAGGATTTGACCCTGCTTCAACCAGAACAACTATAGAGTCTACGTTTGGAGTCAAGCTTGCAAAAACTTTGCTGTATGCAAAAGAAGACTTAGTTTTGGAACAAGGAATCATCTATGGAGAAGACTTAACTAATGAACTGCAAACTGATATCCAAGAAGCTGCAATAAAGGGTGCTAGTTTGATTTTTGTAAAGGCAACCCAATTCACTCGGAAACTAGAACAGGTTTTAAAAGCAATTTTGAACAAAGGCTGCTTTGAAATAGTTCTGGTTTCTGTAAGGAGAAGCCGTTTCCAGTTTAGTTTAGTAGAATTCTTCCACGACGACGATTCATACCTTGAATTAGTAGAGGTGCTAAACTCCTTTGCTTCAAGTGGAACCCTTTTAGCTACTAAAAAGCAAATTGAAAAAAGCAGAAAAATAGAATGTTTGGAAAAAGCTATTGAAAAAGCTGAAGCAATGAACCTTGTAAAAAGAGTCACTTTCCACTACATGTCAAAAAAACTCGAAGTTTTTTCAGTTGTAAAGGACTTTGACACTGAAGTAGTCAAGAATGTGCTGAACTTTTTTAAAAAGTCTAGACTGAAAGCTTACTTGTACAGAATTAAGAACCTGCTTGAAGAAGTTTATGACTTAAGTGTTTCCGAAGAAAAAATACTCCAAATACTCAGAAACGTCCCTGGGGGAGAGTTGTCGTTTGAGTCTTCCCAAGAAGGAGAAATCTACCTATACGAGATTTACAGTGCTCCTAAAAGTACCTCTCAAAGGTCAATCCCTCAAATCCAAAGTTTATCAATGGTAATCCAGGGGCTTCTAGAAACTCACCCTGAAGCTCCGCAAGGGCTTTACTCCTTGTGTTTGTTTTTGTTGTTTGGTACTAATAAAGCCATTAAGAAATTCTTTATTTCAGAAATCTACGAAGCGCTAGAAAAACTCTACAAAGACGGAATGAACGCTAGACCTGTTTCAGCTCAGAGTTTAAAAAAAGTTTACTCTAAACAGCAAGAAGCCCAGTTTGCCAGTGTATCTGAAATTAAACCTATTGTAGTTGAGCACCTAAGGCAAGCCAAAGATGAAGTTGAACTAACACTCCTCAAAGATAAAGTTAAGTTTACCGTGCAGCCTAAAGTTTTAAACTTAGACTTTTTAGGGTACTTCAACTGGAAGCAACTAGTGGGGTCCTTTGAATCTGTAAAAGTGAGAAATGACAAAGCTAGACTAAAAGAAATAAACGCTGATGAAGAAACCTGTGTGATTTGCATTGAAGAAATAGAAGGTCTTTTTAAAACTTCACTGAAGTGCGGACATATATACCACATTGAGTGCATTCGGCAGTACTTTAGGTACAATGATGCTCCTATAAAGTACTGCCCCTATTGCAGAGCTCGGGTCTGCGAAAGCATAATTCAAGAAATACTCAACGAAAAACCAAAGTCATTGAAGTTTCCAGGGAATAAAAGAGGTCCCTCTAGGTCGTACTGGAGTTCCATTAGAAGTTTCAGAAAATAAATTAATAAATGCTGCTTAAAAAGCCCTTTACAGAGCCATGGAAGTACACAATTGCCTGCATAGATGCAGTGACCTCCCACCAAATACCTTACAACCCCTACGTTCCGCTTTTGTACAAACAAACAATAGAAATTACTCCTGAAAAGTTTCCAGAAAAACCTCCAGACAAGTCTCAACTCTACAGAAGTCTCCACCCTCCTCAAGAAAAACCCTGGGAAGGTGGAGTCCCAGTAGGCAGAATCAAAGAAATTCCTGAACTCAAACACACTCGACTGGACATTAAACAGTACAAACACCGCCTTGTCATGAAAGCCTACAACCCACCTTTATCTCTAAAGTTCCCCTGGGAAGACTCAGGCAGCCGAGAAAAAGCCTTTGAAGACGCTAAAACCACACAAATAGCCTTTAACGATAAGTACGGGTCTTGGCGCAACCAGCACAGAGTGAGTTATTGCGAGTTAAGTGACTCTTACTTTCTGCAAGTAAGAGTTAACCACATGTTTCCAGAGTGTTTGTTTGAGTGCGATTTGGAAGACATAGGGATGATATTTAGCTACGACTGGTACATGTACAGTGTGAAGTTCACAGACAAGTGGGAAGACAAAAAGTACCACTACAGACTAGTTCTTAAGCACCTAGAAAACTCCAAGTGGAAGAAAGGAGAGACCCTTACTAGGATGATGATTCCTAAAGGCAAAGTGCTTCAATACGATAACAATTTGCTGAACTTCAGACGCAACAACTTAATTTTAAGTAAGGATGAGTCACCCAGTGCTTAAAGCTTTTAGCTCTTCCTGTTTATCTTTAAGCAAGGCCAAAAAAAGACTTGTTTCATCTTCTTCAGGCGTTACTTTGCTTCTTGCAGAACTCTCCAAACTACCTACTCGACTGATTATTGAGCTTCTGCTGCGGTTCTTTACTTCCTCGGTGTAGTTATGCCAAGCTTTCCCAAACTTAAGGTACAGTTTAATCAACTTTATGTCTTCATTTAGGGTCCAGGGTCCTTTCTTGAGTTCTGGGTTCAAGTGGTTGAACCACCTTTGTTTTACGCTTCTTCCGTTCCTTACTTTTTTGCCTTTGTGGCAGGTTTCGTTAATGATATTAGCTATCTTGGCCCATTTTTCTCCAGGAAACTGAAGAACGATTTTGTCTTCGGTTTCGAGCCAGTTGTTGTTTTTAACAGTCCCTGTAGACATTACTTCTTGGAGTTTCTGCAAACAGTCTTTAGGGAACTTGCGTAAGTTCTTAGAAACTGGTTGAATGTCTTCCACTGTTAGTTCCTCTAGAGGCTTTCCTAGTTTCTCACTGAGTAAGTTTGAGTGTTCTAAAAGTTGTTCTTTTAAAGAAATAGTCCACTTAGAAGTTTTAAATCTTTTTTTGGGTTTGTGGTTACTGTCTAGTTCACACTGCAAGTAGTAGTGGTAAGCAAAGTCTCTAAGTTGATTTTGGTTCATAAATAATTGCCCCCTTTAAGACAGTTAAAATGGAAGACTCACAGAGAGGTAAAAAGAAGAAGGCTGGAACAGCTAAACTCACTAGTTCAATAATAGCTACGGCTTTGGACTCTCCTCAAGCCCACACTTCTTTTGGCAAGGTTCCTTTGTCCAAGGAAAAAACCAACCCAATTTACGGCTTTGGCACCGGCAACAGGGAAAAGATGCAAAAAGTTTACTACGACGAAGAACTCAACGTCCCTGCCCGCAACTCCCCAGGACCTAAGTACCAGGTTAAGGACAACATCAACTTTAAAACAGCTCCTAACTTTTCTTTTGGAACAGATAAGCGAGTAACGCTTGGCCGCAATACAAAATACGACTACTATGAAATATACGACCCCTTTACTGACCCTATACACTCCAAAAACTACACCCAAAAAAACTACGGCAACACTAAATTTGGAACTGAACCTAGACTTCCAGCACCTGAAGTCCAGGGAACTCCAGGTCCCCAGTACCTTCCTCCCCACCGACCTGAAATCAAAAAAAGCCCCCAGTACAGCTTAGGAGTCCGCAGACCCCAGCCTGACGTACTTAAGAACCAGGTTTCCACTCCTGGCATTTGTGGACCTGGAAGGTACGTGCCTGAGGCTAGTGCCTACACTAGCTACCATAAAAACAGTTCCAAGTGGACTATTGGCAAAGGAGACAAACTAGGCCGTATGCCCAAGTCAGTTACTAAGAACCAAACTTACTACACGGCTTCTTCTTGCGGAAACCAAGTGGTCTCGAGCAAAAAGACTAAGCCTAACGTTAAAATTGGCACGGCTTCGCGTGAACAAGTAAGTAAGCTAGGATCCTTTGCAGACTGGATGTCAAACCAACCCACTAGAGTAAGAATGCCTCACCCCAACTTTTAACCATAGTGTTAACTCATAAATATGAATGAACCCTTTTTAAGACCTAGTAACAACTTGAAACTTTTAGAACACAACTTCACACACAAACACAGAAAAGTGCTTTTTTGGGTTCGTTTTGGGTTTGTCTTTGGAACTGTGTTGTTTACTCTTGTGAACTCAGTGTTTGGACTACTGATTCCAAGTAACTCAGTTCCTTGTGTAAAGGATTATTTGCTTGACTGGACAGAAGAACTAAACACCTACTTTCGAGAAAACGAACCAGAAAGACACACTTTACTGATAGTATCTTCTTTGCTAGTTGATGTGTTGCTGCTGCACTTTCTAGTTAAGTACCTAATTTGGGGTGATTCTTGGCAGGAACCCTTTTTCATAGTATCTTTTTTTGCATTTAGATACTGCATACAACAACTATTCCACTTGAAGTACCCTGAAGGGTTTATTTGGGACTACCCAGGGTTTCCTTCTTTTGCAATTCCTTACTTTGAGTCTTCGGACTTTTTTTTCTCAGGACACGTAGGAATAGTGTCGTTTTGTGCTTTGTTTAACTACAAAACTAAAAGCAAACTCATGACTGTGCTTTCAGTCTTTGCAGTGGCTTTGGAGTTCTTTGCAATGATGGTTTTAAGAACCCACTACACAATTGACTTAGTGTGTGGAATTCTTTTTGCACACTACTTCTGGATACTTAGTGGACAAGTCTCAGCTTATGTTGATGCTAAAACAGGTTACAAAAAGACTTATAACAGAAACTTTTAATTAAGTCTAGAGTGGAAACCGTCAGAACTTGGAATTGAGTTAAGGTCTGGTCCTAAAGCTACTAGTGTTGGTCTGGTTTTAAGCATACTGGTTGCAGTTTTCTTAATGTCTTCAGTTTTCACGCTTTCTATTGTGTTCAAGGCACTGAGCTTCCCAATAGTAATGTAAGTCCTAACTGTTTCTTCTAAGCGTGGCTTGGCTTTTTCTGTAGCAAAAAGTACCTGGTACTTGAGGTAGTTCTTGGCAAAAGCAACTTCTTCTTCAGAAACGTTAGTGAGTGCCTGGAAAGTTTTAGTAAGTATGTCTCCAAACTGTCCTCCGAACTGAGAAGGCCCGCTTAAGCTCAGCCCAAACACTCCAGTTTCGCTAAAGCAAGAGTTACTGGGTTCAACTAACTCCAAGTAAGGGTAGTTCAAACCCACATTGGCAGCTTTAGACTTTCCTGCTTCCAAAATAGTTTTCATTACTAAAAAGGTTCCCATGTTGTTCCAGGATCCTCCTTCGAAAGATAAGTTAACATAAGTAGTGTCAGAGTTGATTTTTTCTTTGACTTCGCCTCCTTTGTACCTGCAGGGTTCTCTAACTCTAGTTTCTTTTTTAGGCAAATTTTCAAAGTAAGTTTTTGCGAGTTGTGTGAATTCTTTGTGGTTTTCCAAACCTGAGCAGCAAACTATTATTCCGTTTGGATCTTTAAGTTGGCTTATGAGTGAGTTGAGTTGTAGTGAGTTAATGTTTTCAATGTTCTTTTTTAAGCCTTGCAGTGGCATTCCTAGTCCACTGCCCCCAAAAGCTGTAGGCAGCACTAGTTCTCTAAGTATTTCTTCAGGGCTTACAGAGTACTCTCGGGTGCTCCAAAACTCTTCAAGTCGGATCTTGGCTACTTGGCAGTCTTCTTGAGTTTTTTCGTTAAGAAAGGACTCTGCCATCATTTGCATGTACTCGTAAATGTGGTTTTCGAAACATGAAGCTTGCAGGTAAGTTTTTTCGTGGTCGAAGTCCATAGAAAAGCTTCCAGCTGACATTTGAATCATCCCGTAGTTAACTTGTTCTTTAGAGTTAGTGCGCAAGTAAGTGTGTTTAAGGGCCATTAAAGACCCTGAGTTTTCTGGGGTTTCGTCCCTTGCTCCTAGGTTGCACATGATTCCTAAGTGCACCATTCCAGGAAAAGCTGGAGTTTCTGTAAGAACTGTCACTCCATTTGTTAAAGTGGACACTTCAGTCTTAGGCGGAACGTTCATTTTCATGATAGGAAGTTGTTCAGCTATTTCTTCGTAAGCAGGATCGATTTTAGGGGCTTGTTCTTGGAACTTTTCAACTATTCCAAACAAGTTATTTAGCCAGCCAAACTTTCTACGGATCAATGCCATTTATTATTTCTTAATAGCTTCAATAGCAGCTAACGTGTCTTGGATGGTTTTTTCTTTGACGTTTCTAATTCTTTGTTCAACTTTGTGTTTGGTTCTGTGAGTTTTTTCTTGCAGTTGTTTGATTTTTCTGAGTTTTTCTTGGTTTTTCACAAACTTTTTAAACAGTTTCTGTGCTTTTTCTTTGTTTTCAGTGTAAATTTTGTTGTAGTTGTGCATTTGGTCTTCTTTTCTAAGTCTGTTCCACTCTGAGAAAAACCGAGACTCTTCTTGGTGGAGTCTTTGTTTGTTCAGTTTGGCTTGTTGTATTTGTTTTTCCCTTTCATCTAGTTGTTTGTGCTTGATTTCTTCGATTTCTTTTTCTTTTTGGGTGTATTTTTGGTGCTTTTCTTGTACTTTTTGGTTTTTTTGGGAAAAATAACTAGAAATCTGTTGGGTGTTTTGGGCTTTTTTTTTCTAAGTAAAGCTTACTGTTTTGGCTTCTAAGGAGTTTTTCAAGTTTTGGCAGAGCTGGATGCTTTGTTTTTGTTTTTGCTTTTCTAGTTGTTCTTTTCTAGCTTTGACTTTTAGAGTGTCTTTTTGGGGCACTTCTTTGAACTTGCTTGCTCTTTGGGACTTCTGTTCAAGTTTGAGTTGGATGCTTTTAAGGAGTTCTTCAGAGTTGTCTACTTCACCTCTCTAGAAATTACTCAACAGCTTTTCTTGACATTGACATAGTTGAACTTCTTTTAGTCTTAAGTACAGGTTGGACACGTTGACTTAAAGCTCGGTTTTCTCGTTCTAAGTTAGCTAGGTGCTTTAGCCCTAGTTTTTCTTGTCGTTTAGAGTTGCTTTCCATGACCTTTTTGAGTCTTTGATCTTCAGTGTTTTTCTTTTCAACTTCTAACTTTTTGAACTTTTGTATTTCTTTTTTGAGTATTTGGGCTTTTTTCTGTTCTTCGCTTATTTTTAGGTTCTTAAGGTTTTCTTGGAACTTCAAGTACTTTTTGAGCTTAGTTTTTTGGTTTTGAATTCTGAGTTGTGTCATTTCGTCAATTGACAACAAGCTAGGCATTTTTCTGGGTTTAGGCGTGGTAGAGGACAACTTCTTTGGTTCGCAGTTGTTAGCTAAGGTTTTAGCTACTATTTCTACTTTGCCTCTTCTGCGAGCTTCGAAGTGGTTGAACCTTAACTTTTGGATTTCGGAACTAGTGCACTTTTCTCTGAATTCTTCTGGTGTTTTTTCTTTGAGTTCTTCTGGACTTAGTTTTAGATCCGAACACACCTTTAAAATACTGGGGTGCTCATAATTGTGTTTTTTCATGAAGTTTTTGGCTTTTTCAACGGTCTTTTCAAACTTCATTATTTAATTATTAAGCCAAGGGTGGTTTTTGGTTTCTTCCACTGAGATCCTGCAGTCTGGATTTTTGCACAAGAGCTTAGAAAGAAGGTCCCTAAGTCCACTTGAGTACTCCTCTGGAATAGCCACTTCGTTACTTTTCACTTCTTCGGAAAGCTCCATAAGTTTCTTTGACTTAAAAGGAGTTTTGGCTTCCAACATGTAGTAAAGTGTAATTCCAGCTGCCCACATGTCTAAAGGCTTTCCTTTAAAGGACTTGTAACCTCCATGGAGTTCTGGCGCCATAAATGCGTAGGTTCCAGCAGTGTTTCCAAACTCTTGCTTGCCTTCTCCTATTGACTGTGCTGAGCCGAAGTCAGATATTTTAAGCTGTGAGTTCTTTCCAATAAGTATGTTTTGGGGTTTGATGTCTCTATGTACAACTTTGCTTACACAGTGGAGGTACTCCAAACCTTCAACTAGTTCCTTAAAGTACTTTTTGGCCGCTGGCTCACTCATAGGGCACTTGCTTTCAAGAGTTCCTCCTTGAGCAAACTCAATAACCATATAAAGCTTTTTGGAGGTTTCATTGTCAATGACTTCGTACAGCTTCAAAGCATTAGGGTGGTCTAGAGCTTTCATAGTGTTTATTTCAGCTTTTACAGAGTACATAGCAGTTTTTCCCTTCCCAATCCACCTGTGTCTTAGAATCTTTTTATTGTAAGTCTTTACAGCAAAGAAACTTCCGTTGTGGTCAGTAGCTTTGAACACCTTCCCAAAAGCACCCTTGCCTAGTAGTTTTTCTAAAGTATACTGATTAATCTGCACTCTCTTTCCTGAAAGTTTCTTTTTGTGAATGGTGTTAGTTGTTACTGTGCCTGAGTTTAACTTTGCTGACTCGAACCCAGTGAGTTCGGGATGAAGGCTACTGAACAGCTTTAAGTTTTTTTGGGTGTCTTCAGTGCGTGCTTCAGAAGGGGTAAAAGTTCCTGTTTTTTTAAAAGCTACCAAGGTACTTCTGGGGGAACTCTTCATTGAGTCCAAATTAGAAGGAGAGAAGTCGTAAGAACTCTCATCAGATATTTCTTGGCTTTCTTCAGTAACTATAGTTTCCGGAGATTTGCCTTCAAAGGGATTCAGGAACCTAGAGTTGTCAATGGGCACCAGCAAAGCTTTGTTTGAAGTCCAGCTTTTTTCAAGTATTTCTTGTGATATTTGGTTCCTGTCTCTTGCGTTTGACTCTTTTGGAATGAGTTCGAAAAGGTCTCTTGAGTAGCTAGTTTTTAAAATAGGAGGTAAAATTTTAGCAGAGGGTTTGCCTAAGGGCAGAGGACTGGTATTCATGCTCAGGCTTTTGAGTCCTATTTGTCTCCTTTTTTGGAACACTGACTTTCTATTTTCCACAGTTTCGCGGGACAAGGTTTGCTGGGAAGTTAGTTTGCTAAGGTCAAGTCTAGGCACAGGACTAGGACTTTTAGAGTGCGATTTAGGGGGAGATTTGTTTAGGTCTAAACTTTTTTCTTTAACTAGAACGCCTACTTCTTTAGTTAAAGGAGTTTCTTGGACACTTAGGTTTGCATAGATCTTTTTCCGGTCTTTTTGAGCAACTTTCTTACCAGAAGACGAACAGCAGACTCCCATTATATTTTAATTTAAAGCATTTAAGTATATTACTGCCAACATATTTTAATCATAATTCGAATGGGTTTTCAACATTAATGAAACTAAAAATAGGCACCGAAGCTACTTGCAGGATTTGTTTTGAAAGTGGAGATGACTTAATAGCTCCTTGCAATTGCACAGGATCAGTTAGGTATGTCCATTCTGACTGTTTGAAGACTTGGATTCTTTTATCGCAGGATTTGCAAAACATCAAGTGTGAGATCTGCAATGCTCCGTTTTCAATAGCAGTCGAATACAAAAGGTCTTGCCAATGCAATCTTAGAGGTGACTCTGACTGCTACCAGTTTGCTTTGCCTGTCTTACTGTTAGCTCTCCAAAGCGTTTTGTACCTAATTGGGTATTTTCTGTTCATCAACATGCTAGACGAAGATGTGAGTGTCGAAGACAAAATTTACAGTGGAATTTTGCTGTGCATCTGTCTGGTTTCTAGTATGATTCTTATATCCGTGACTTATTACTCTGTTAAAAAAGTTGCTTGGCTTCAAACTGGTGAAGAAATTAAAAGTGTTCCCGAGAAGCACGTTGAATACAAACGAAACCAACCTTTCAAACAACACTGTTGAAAACGCTAACCCAAGGTACTTTGCTTTCGGGGAGAATTTAAGAGAAACTAGTGGGTTTGCTTTTAGTAGTTAAGTTATATTTAAACTGGCTTGGTTAATTAAGTAATTACGGTGGGGCCTTCTCTCTCAACCATCTGGTTGATGTTTGAAAAGCCCAAAGACCAATCAACAATGCTTTGGAGTGCTTCTTCATTGCTCAGGTCAAAGTTTTCCCTTTCAAATTTTTCATAGTACACTCTGATAGTAGCTCCAACAGACCCTGTTCCAGAAAGCCTATAAACCACTCTGAACTCGTTAGTCATGAACCTAAGTCCTTGGTTCTTTGTCACAGACCCGTCCACTGGGTCGTTGTATTCAAAGTTGTCTGCCTTTCCTTCGAACTCTCCAAACTTACTTTCTAAGTGCCTCATTAGGTTGTTTGCCTTTTCAGAGTCCACGTTTTCATAGTCGTACCTCATGTAGTAATGGCGCCCGAACTCAGCCCAGTGAGCTCTGACTATTTCTTCCACACCAACCAGTCTGTCTGAGTTCCTGTTTTTGTACTCAAGAATGCTTAGCCAAGCCAAAACTGCCCAAACGCCGTCTTTTTCCCTGATGTGGTCAGACCCTGTTCCGAAACTTTCTTCTCCACACAAACTCAACCTTCCTGCGTCCATTAAGTTCCCAAAGAACTTCCAGCCAGTTGGAACTTCAAAGCACTCAATTCCTAGCTTTTGAGCAACGCAGTCAACAGCAGCACTTGTAGGCATGCTTCTAGCTACTCCTCTAAGGCCTTCTCTAAAGTAAGGAATGGCTTCCGAGTTAGCTGCTATCAAAGCTACTGAGTCAGAAGGAGTCACAAAGAACTGGGACCCTAAAACCATGTTTCTATCAGCGTCTCCGTCGTTAGCAACTCCAAAGTTAGGGAAGTTTCCAGACTTTTCTTGGCCGATTCCCATAGCTTTAACCAAGTCCTCTGCATAAGCTAAGTTGGGGTCTGGGTGGCCTCCTCCAAAGTCCTCAAGTGGTTCTGAGTTAAGAATGCAACTAGAGTCCACTCCAAGGAGCTCTCCAACTATTTTCCTAGCATAAGGCCCTGCAACTCCGTGCATGCAGTCGTAAATCATTTTAAAGTCTTCTCTACCCACGAAGCTCCTTAAGGAGTCAAAGTCAAAGATACCCTGCAGCTTCTTCACGTAATCTTCAGTTGAGTCAATAACTTCAACTGTGAATTGCCTGTCTTCAATGTTAAAACTCTTGGACCCCAATGAACTCAAGTCTATTTCCGGCAAGTCAGAAACATAGTAAGACTGTATGTTAAGAGTATGCTCGTAAATTCGGTTAGTCAGTTCTTCGTTAGCAGGTCCTCCGTTAGAGGAGTTGTACTTGATTCCAAAATCCTGGTCGGGGCCACCTGGATTGTGACTGGCAGTAAGTATAAGTCCTCCCAAAGCTACTCCTGCTTCCCTTTCCCTAATGATCACAGACACTGCAGGAGTAGACAGTATTCCATTTTGGCCTACCCAAACTCTGCCTACTTTGTTCCCAGCTGCAACTTTAAGTATTGCTTGGATAGCAGTTTTGTTGTAGTACCTTCCGTCACCACCAACCACAAGTGTGCAGCCTTCTAAGTTCTCCTTTTCTTTGATAGTGTTGAACACAGCTTGAGTGAAGTTTTCAATGTAGTTGGGCTGGGAAACCTCTGAAACCTTTTTGCGCACACCAGAAGTGCCAGGTTTTTGACCAGCAATAGGAGTGGTTTGGACTGACTGGATCGTGGACATATTTTCTGAGTATTAGAAATTAGAAATGGACGAAGAAGAGTTTCAAAGAAGAGCCAAACAACTGTTTTACAAAACTGCCAACTCAAGGGTCGGCGAAAGGGCTCAGGAGGTAAAATACGAAACTAAGAACGGAATAAACGGCAAGTTCACAAACCACTTACTGAATTCTGGAATGTGGCGCAACAACGGACTTAACACTAGAGTAGACACTGACCCTTTCCTAGACGGCAGTAAAGACTGGATGGATAAAATAAATTAATTACTTATTCAAAAAGCTTTCTAACTTAGTAATCTTGGGATTGAGTAGGTCGATTTCAAGCTCTAGCAAAAGAATTCTTCTTCTGTTTTCCCAGTTTTTGGGGTTTGGGATTGCCTTGAGTTCTTTTTCGAAACTTAGTTTTTGGCTGTAAAGAGTTTGGAGCTTGTTGTTTAAACTTTGTTTTATTAAGTCAACTGACTTATCTGACTCATTAGGAAGGTTTTTAAATAGTGAAGTGTTTTCTAGTTTACTTATTTCTTGTTCAAGCAAAAGGTTCTTAGTTTTTTGGCTGCTTATTTTGGTTTCAAGAGACTTTAGCATAACTTTAGAGGTGATTCTGGAGTTCCTGGACTGGTAACTTACTGAGTGTATTTCTTGCTGAATGCTTTCTACTGAGTTTTTGAGTCTAGAAAGTTCTTTCTTTGTTTCTTCTTCTTTGATCCTGAGGTGTTTCAGTTCAGTTTCTAAGTCCTCTCTAGTAAAGTTGTTGTTTTGGTAGTTTTGAGCGAAGTTCTTGGATTTTTCGATTTTTTCAAGTAGTTCTTTTTTTTCGCTCTCAAGGGACTCTCTTTTAAGCACCATGTTTCTTTTGAACTTTTTGATTTCTTCAGACTTCTTGAGTTTTTGCTTTTTGAGTTCAGTTACTTCTTGACTCATCTCTTCTAGTCTGCTTAAAAACTCTTCTTGGTACTTGTGGCAGCTAGATTTTTTACTGTGGAGGATCACAGTTTGGTTTAAGGGCGACTTAGGACTTTCAAAACTGTCTAGTAAGTTTTCAAACCCAGAGTCTTCAGTAAACAAAGGAGAATGGTCTAGTTTGCCAATCCCAGAAACCTGCAGTATACTAGTATCTCCAAAGTCAGGTTCCAGGTTTTCAAAAAGGTTATTTTCAGTTTTCAAAGACTTTTCTCGTGTTAAAAAAGAAGCATTTAACTTAAATTCAAAGGACTTCAGTGCTAAACTGCCCAGTGACCTAGAGTCTTCTAGTTTTATTTCCAGTACTTCTGCTTCCATGTTAACTATATTACATTTAACCTAACTCAGAAAGAATGCTTGAAAGTTTTTCTGATATCTCCCTTTTTTCTTTGTTGAGTTCTTCGTAGTTCTTAAGTCTGGACTGCTGTCTCTTTTGGTACTTTTCAGTGAAGTCTCCAAAGTCACTAGCAAGACTGTCGTAGATTTCTTCAGACTGGATTCTGGGCTCTTCTTCTTTGGTCTTTAGTTCTTCTTCGCGGGTTTTGAGTTCTTGTTCTTTTTGTTGGAGTTGTTTCTTCCTAGACTGCAGAGTTGCTTCTTGGTTTTTAAGAGAGGCTTCCCATGTGCTTAAACGAGCTTCTTCTTCTTGTTTGAACTTCATAAACTCATTTTGTTGTTCAGAAACTTGGGCTTTTGCAGATTCAGCTTTGTTTTCGAGTTTGCGGATGTTGTCCATTCGAGTGATTAAACTCGACCACTGCTGGGAAACTTCTTTTTTTCTGGCTTCTAAAGACTGGATTTCTTGGTTTAGTTTTTCTTCTTTGAGTTTAATTTGTTTTTCCCTGTCTTTAAGTTCGATTTCTTTTTTTTTAAGTGAGTTTTCTCTTACAGGCGACTTAGAAACACTAACAGGGGACTTAGAAACTCTAACAGGGGACTTAGAAACTCTAACAGGGGATTTGCTTTTAGGAGTTCTCTGAGTAAGTGAACCCTTGAGTTCTTGTTCTTTGGACTGGAGTTGTTTGAGTTTTTCGTTGAAAGCTTGTTCTTTGATCCTAAGCATTTCTTCTCTTTTACGGAGTAGCTGCTCGGACTTTCCTTCGCGAGCTAGTTTAGACTGGGTTTTTATTTGGGACTGTGTGGAGTGTATTTCTTTTTCTTCTTGTTCTAGTTTGTACTTGGTGTCGATTACATTCAAAGCCTCTTGTTGAAGTTTTTTCTTAAGGTCTTCAACTTGGTCTATAGACTTTTTCATCTTTTCATAAGCGATTTGGCAAGCTTGTTTTCTGTTCAGAAGCATTAGTTCGTCCCTTCTGTAGATTTCTCCAAAGGCTTTGTAAACTACTTCTTTTACTAAGTCTTCACAGATGTTTCTTTGTTGTTTCTTTTGGATGTGATTCAGTTCTTTTTCATAGAAGTTTTTCAGTTGATTGAGTTCTTTTTCCTTGGCCTTCAAAGCGTACTTTTCGTTGGAAATCTTTTGTTCTTTTTGGGAGACTTCTATTAGGGTTTGGTTAACAGAGTCTTCTTTGGAGGTGAGTTGTTGTTCTAGTTGGAAAAGTTCCAAACCCCTTGTTTGCAGCTGCATCAGAATGTTTTCAGTGTCTTGGCTTTGTTTTACTTTGTGGCGCTTTTCTAAAAAGGCTGTGTGCTGGTGCAGATAGGCTTCGCTTTCTTGAAGGCGTCTTTCTATGTCTCTGAGGGAGTTGGAGTACCTGTGCTGTGGATTTTTTCTTAAAGTAGCTGCGTATGAACCTCCTGCTCCTGCTAGTCTTTTAGGGTTTTGGTTGGGAGTTCGGCTTCTGTTTTCTTCAATATTTCTGATTGACTTAGTTAAGGACTCCAGAATCCTTAAGGTTTCTGATGACTCGTTTTTCATGTTAACGTTTGAATATTTATAAATAGTTAGTTTCTAAGCAAGTGTACTTGTACCAGCTATGCTTTTGAAGTGTTAATCTTAATTGTTAACCATTTAATAAACTTCTTTTGTCAAAGGCTCTTCAGAAAAGTCCTTAGAAGTTCTTGGGGACTTCCACCCTCCAAACTTTCTTTTCCTGTATATGTAAATCCCAAGCATTATGCTCGTTAGCATAAAAGCAGACCCACCTATTATTCCGCCAAAGAACACCCACTTTTTAGCTGCTAAAGCTAACTTTAGTGTTTTGAAAGTGTCGTCTATCTGGGACTGGGTGTAGTTAGAAGATCTTCTAAGTGTATAGTAAGGCATGTAAAGCCCTTTTCCAGGAACAGTTTCGTAAATGTTTTTGAAAAAGTAGTCTCTGTAAATGCCAGCGTAAGTTTGAAGTTGCAGCATAAGTCCCACTGAAACACCAGTTAAAGGCTCAATTTCTGCATAGGAATCTCCGTCAGACTGGTGGGGGTAAATTCTAGTTGAAAGGTAAGATTCGTTAGAATCAGAGTAAGCGTAGTATTCTATCATATCTTTAGCCTTTTCATCACAGTACAAGCACCTTGGCAAACTCAGAAAGAAAGGCCCTCCTATCTGTGCAGTAATGTTCATAAACCCGTTGAACCCGTTTTTGAGTTGGTAAAACTTAGCGTTTTCAGGAACTTCTTCTTCAGTCTTCAAGTCTTCAGGATCCAAAACAAAGTGGTAAACGTCCAGGTCGTCATACTTAGTTTTGTCTTTGTAAACAATTGACCCGTACCTTAGTATACTGCTGATGAATACTTTTAGTTCGTCTTCTTGGTCAACTCTAGGCCCGAAGTACCCCCCGTCAGTGCCTTTGAGAGTTATGTTTTCAGCCCAGATATCGAAGTACTGGTCAGAAAGGCCGCCCTCTGCATACGCATTTAGACCTTTTGAGTACATGTTGAGGATTTCCGAGCCATAGTACTTGTAGTAGAGTCTTGTGTCGGAGCTGTCGCTTTTGCCAGTGTGCATAACATCTGGAGGAGTGTCTATTGTGTCTCTAGTAGGCGACACAAGTGTTGTGTTAGGATTTGCAGCTATGTACCCTCCTTCGTAGAAGTTAAGGTTGTGGACAAAACTTAAAAAGGGGTCTATTCTATTTACGATAGCTTCGCTGTAAGGAGCTGTCACGAAAAACGAAAACCCAGGAATGATTTTTGTGAAGTAGTTGTAAAGCATAGGCACTAAGTCAATGTTGGGAAGTCCAAAGAACTCTGCAGTCTTTGTAAGGTTTCCTAGGAAGTAGTAGTTGTAGAAAAGTCTAAGTGGAGTGGGGTTTAAAAACGCTTCGTAGTTAATGAACTGTTCTCCAAGAAAAGGAGACAGTTCGATCTCTGAGTAGTAAGTCCATTCAATAGGGACTTGGTACCTTGACTTGTACCAGTCCTTCATAGTTTTGGAGGATTTCACTCCGCACTGAGTAAGATTCTCTGGTAGGTTCAAGGTTAAACTAGACATTCCCCACTGCATAAAAAACAACTCGTCATAGGTGCACCTGCCTAAGCACCCGTAAAACTCTGCAACGGTTTTTTCAATCTCAGAGGTAGCATTGGAAAATTTGTCTAGAGTTTCAGTTAACTCTTGCTTACTTAGGTACCCAGAATCATAAATACTTTGGTACTCCAATGAGTCTGGGCCTTTCTTAGAAGCTTTAATCCACACTTCCAAGTTAGTCCAGGTGTCTGAGTCTGTTATTGACCAGCCAATAGTAGGATCACTGCAAACCTTGCTAGCGCTTGTTCCAACCAAGTCTTCACAGCTTAAGGATTCATTTTGGTAGTTGCAGTATAGCATTTTAGAGTAAAGTCCCCAAACAGCGTCGTTTCTCAAGTGGTTGGTTTCAGTCACAATGGAACGCCTAGTCCACCTGGAAAGCATCATTGAGTACCCGTCAGTCATTCTATAGTTGCCTTCCCACTCTATGGGCAAGTTAGCAAGGGATCCTAAGTAGTAAAATAAGCCCATCGACTGGATTTGATTAAGACCATAGTCACGCTCTAGTTGTTGGCAAGCCTCTTTTTCTTGGCGAGTCTTATTTTTTTCGCAACTAAGCCAATTTATGAAGAAGTTGGCAATGTTGTTGATGTTGAGCATGGACTGAGTGTTATTTTTGGGGTAAGTCAAGCAATACTCAAGCAGTTTGGAGGCTTTTTGAGTATAGTCAGCTTCTGGCAACTTTAAGTACTTTAGTAGAAAAGGAATTTCGGGAAGAAAGTTAAAAGTCTCATTCATAGCAAGAAACGAAGGGAAAGGGGCTGTTTGGGTACCATTAACTGGTCCTAAGCCAAACGGAAGGTTTCTAGTCACCAAAGCAGTTGACCACTGAATGCTGGCTAGTTCACTTCGGTCAAAAGTGGAAATATTGCAAGTAGTTTTTATATCACTTATAGCTTCATCTACCCAATTACTGAAGGTGCTGTTGTCATGCAACAATCCTTTTAACTCATTAACGTTGTCAAAGTAGTCCATAATGTTTTCGAAAGCACCGTTCCAAATACTTTTGGTTTTTCTGTACTCAAAAATAGAAGTCACCCACTTTCGCAAGGACTTCCAACTTCCCCAGCCGTAAGTACTATCCCCCACTAGCTTTTCTGCTAGTGTTTTTTCCAGTCCGTCGTTTTTTTCAAGTTTTTCTTCCACACTAGTGCTATTTTCCAAGTAATTTTTATATATGCCATAAGCAATCACCATGTCAGGAAGGTCGTTTTCGAAAGCCATGACAACGTCATAAAGGTTAGGCACAACGTACAGAGGAGGTTGGTTGTTAGTAAGCCCCAGAAAAGTTAGATAAAGCGGCACGTTAAAAGAAGTCACAGGGGTGCTTTCATTGATGTAAGTTCCGTTGTTCTTTAAAGGAACGTAGTCCAGCTGGTAGTTGTAAGCAACAAGGTCAGTTCCGTCTTCTTGACCAAAGTTATTCCCGTTTTCGTCAGTGTAGTACCAGTTTTTGTATTTGGTGTGCTCTTGGAAAGGTTTTTCTGGTAATTCCACCAAAACAGGCTTAGCGCCCAAAAGGATTTCCTCAGGGTTAGTGTAATTGAATATCTTGAAGGAGGTAACCACTTTAGAGTCACTTTTACCCGGAGTGAGGCCCCATGTTTCGTAACTATCAGGACTCATCCATAAATTGTCTAGATTGTCGTTAATGGAGTTGAGGATTATGATAGGCACGATTATGCCAGCAGCAAGGATGAGGAGCCCTACTACCAAAAAGACTATCATCAAAACCTTTGCAGTACGGGTTTTCATTTTTTCAACAAGTATTGTTGAACATTTAATGGTTACTTATAGCATTATCAGGTAAGTTGTAAAACACTCTAAGTTTCTCTTTAAGGCCTAAACACAGAATGATGTGCTTGATTTCTTGCTTCTGGCCACTCATAGCGTTGTTGATCAAGTTTACTGTGTTTTCAGGCGCAAACATTGCGTACTCCACTACTTTTCTTTTTCTGACGTCAAAAACTTCGTAGCTGTCGTTCTTTTTGTCAGGCTTGTCTGCTAAGGTGTTCCAAATAAACACTTTGCCCTTTTCAGAACCGCAAAGAATGTGCTTAAAGTCGTGAGAAAAGCTTCCTCTTAGAGGAAAGCGACTGTTGTAGGTTCCTTTGTACTTCTGGAGCATTTCTCCTTCAAGGAACTTGTAAAGTCTCATCCTGGAGTCATTTGTAGTGATTAGCAGGAGTTCGTCGTTGAGAAAGCTAAGCCCAGTTACCTTTCTGCCTCTTCTTTTGAAGCCGTACCTGTTTCTGCAGAGTAGTTCATTATTCAGGCGCAGCTTGAAGTCTGTAGACCTTGACTCGTAAATAAGTACTTGTCCTTTTACCAGTCCAGCTGCTAAATAGTTTCCGTTGGGCGAGTACTCAATTGTGTTTACCTCGTCACTAGCCATGTAAAACCCGTCTATCCTTTTTTCTGACAACTTAAACAGTCTCAGAATCTTATCTTGAGAAGCAGTCACGAAGTAATCTGAGTTGTGGGGATGGAACACAACAGAGTTCACTGGAAAGGCATGAGGAAACACAAACAAGTGGGATTCTTTGTCTGGACGCCACAGTTTGACGCTACCGTCTAAACAAGCAGTCAAGAACTGGGTTCCTTGGTAGTTCCAAGCAATTTCGGAAATAGGAGGAGTTGGCACAGTGAGAGAAGGCACAGACCTAAGGAGTGTAGAGTGACTGCCTCTGTGGCCAAGCACTTCAAACAAAGCCATGTAGCCACAGTCACCTGATACAACTAAAAATCTACTATCCGGACTGAACTTAGTCACCCACCTTGCACAGTTGCCCCTGCAAGTCAGTTCGATTTCCTGCACTAGTTTCAAGCCGTCAAAGTCCGATTGTGGCTTTTTGTAAGTTCTCAAGTTATTCACTGAAGAAAAATCCAAGGTCTTATGGTTCCCAAAAAAAGAAGTAGAGTTGTAATCTTCAGAGGTTTTGTGGTAACTAACCTCGTGAGTTAGAATCATTGACTGGGACTCTAGTCTGCAAGACTGGTCCTCAGACTCTTCGAACTCAAGTGCATCGTAAAATTCTTCGTCACTGCTTTGGTAACTTTCCATTTTATACTTCAACAATATTGCTTTACTCAGTTTCCATAGAAACTTAACTTAAGTAACTTCTTTATTGAAAATAAAAAATGTATTTCAACCTATAAGTTATAACTTAATTTGCATAAATTCTGTATTAAAAAGGTAGTTGGCCCCTTGAAAACATATTTACGCGCAATGAAACAAACACTTATTTCAAATCATTACTTGTGCAAAAAACCAGATTTACAGTCAACTGCAACCAAACGCAAGCGGAAACTAGATGACACTGCAGACCCCTCAATCACAAAAGCCCTGAAACTCGACTCTTCAAGTAGAGTGTTTCCCGCGCAGACTCCAAACACAAAGTCCGAAAACAAACTGGAGGAGCTCCTGGCGTCCCTGACTCCAATTCCTGAGGTCTCAGCCACCACATCCAAGATAGTCCAAGGCCTCTCCTCCTCAGGCAGTGATTCTTCAACTGAACAAATTTTGCATTCAGTTCCCGCCAAAGAAAAGTACCAGGAACTGCTTAACTCAAGCAGAGTTTTGCAACTGCCTTACCGCTTTAAAAAACTCTTAGAAGTGTTTGAGTCCTTAGACACTACACTCAACAAAGCCAAGTACAGAAACATACCTACTTTTTTTGAAACCTTGCAAAAAGCCTTGCCTGGACTTGAAGTGACTCACCTACAACAGGTACTGCACTTGTTTCCCGAAGCTTACTCAATAGAAAGTGGACTTTACCTTGACTTTCCCAAAGAGTTTCAAGACTGCACTTTGCCCCTTCCAAAAAGTGTGTTAGAAATGCGGAAAAACAAACTCAGGAAACTCTTAATTGAAATTGTCAAGGAAAAACATGCTGAGTTTTTGCAGGAAAAAGGCTTGGAGCTCGACCCTGAAAAGTTGATGTGCTGGCACTGGGAGTTTGACCTCCAAAGAGTTCCAGAGGTCCCAAAAGCTTTAATTAACTCTGATAATTCAAGCAAATGCGTGCTTGGAGAAATTTCTGGCAACAAAGAACCAGCTCAAAAAAACCCCCGATTGAAAGCAAGGGCTTTGAGACTAGTAAAACTGTGTGAGGTACTAAGGGCTACTTTCAACTCTATGCGCATGCCCAGTGTTTTCTTTCACTCTTTGGTTAAAAAAGTCCTTAACTCCCACAACTTCTTTTCGCAAGAAAAAGACATTCAAGAAGACTTGAAAGAACTACTTGAACTGTTTCCTAATTGGCTTTTAAGCGTGAAAACGAACTCAGGCGAAGTTATCAGGATGAACAAAGAAGCCGACTTATCTCTAATTCACCAACGTAATTTAATACTAAAGAAGTATAACTCGCTTTAATTGTAGTTAATAATTTGATAATGCAGTTAAGAAGAAAAGTAGCTAAGAAACTAGAGTTTGAGGAAAGTTCTCCATCCCCTTCTTTTCTCAAGCAAGACTCTTACACTGTGAAGAAACTTCCAGAGTGCAAAATCAACCCCCAAAGAAGCCTTTCAACTAAAAAAGTTACTAACGAACAAAGTCGCTTTGGCTTGAGAACTCCTGAACCCTTTCATAGGAACAAGTCCCACTTAAGAGGTGACAACTTTAGTTCAGACAGGTTTTTATCTTTGCACAGACAAATGCTTCTGGAGATCCTGATGCTGCCTTCCATAGAGACTTTTATCACTGAAGAAATTGTTAGTAAGCTGCAGCAAATTACTATTATTCCAGACCGACTGACTTCTTTGGTAAATTCGCTGAAACCTGGAACTCAGTCTAAAGCCTACAACGAACAAATCATTGACATACTAAAAACCAACAACCAAGAAAAACAAAACACCATTAACTACCTTAAAAACTGTTTGGAAAGAGAAAGAACTGACAAAAAAGACCTAAACAACATAATTATAAGTTCCAAGAACCAAGAAAAACTCCAAGTAAGAGATATTTAGAAAAACTTTTCCAAACAACTTTCAATATTTTCGTCTGTTCCCAAAATAACCAGACAAAAAACCTCAGTCAAGTTGTCAGCCAGGAAGTCTACGGGAGTCAAAGAAGAGTTTGAAAAAATCATGGACAGCTGCATACGGACCAAAGACAAGGATAAAGCTAACAAAATCCTTATTTCCGAGTCAAGGTGCCAACTCCAAGCAGACACCTTGTTAGTTTTTCACCTTGACAAACTCCAAAACAAGTGGGTTTCTACTTTGCACGGAAGAGAAGTAAAAGTTTCTTTTAGCAAAAGTGTTTTGTCACTTGTGAGCTCACAAAAGTCAGTAGTGAGTGCTAAGTCAGAAGAACAAGAGTATGACGAAAGAATTGAGCATGCCATTGGAGCTAAGTACTCAGCTATGCAAGCAGGTCCTATATATACTGAATCCAACAGAGTTAACTACGTGCTTGTTGTTTTAAGAAAGCGACCTGAAATCCTGTTTGAAAAAGAATTTCTTTTTGTGTTAAATATATTCTCTGCGTTCATGAGCAAGTGGGAGTTCGAAGAGAAGTTTTTGAAGGAACAAAAAAAAGTCCAGGACCTTCTGGACTGCCAAATCAGCCTTTTCGAAAAGAAGTCCCTGCACGAGTTTACTGAAGTACTGAAGACTTACCTCTGTTCGTTGTTCAGTGCTTCAAGAGTAAACATCCTTTACGTGGACAGAGACAAAAACAAGATTTACAAAAGGTCCTCTGAGAAACTAGAATACTTCCAAATGTCCAAAGGCTTAGCTGGACTTTGCATTTCGTCCCAAACTTCAGTTTTAAGCAACGACATTGCTCTTGAAAAGAACTTTAAAAAAGAAGTAGACGACCCTCAAGAAGAAACTACCAGAAACCTGTTATACGGAGCTGTAGTTTCAAATAAAGTTTGCCTTGGAGCAGTGGGACTCATCAACAAAACTCAAGGCAACTGGAGCAAAAAGGACCAAGCTGCACTAGAAGCCTTTCTAAAGGTGTACTCTGGAATGATAGTTCACTTAAACATGCACCAGAACTTAGAAAAAGTTAAAAGTATGTTTTTTTCGTTGCAAAGAGTGTCTGTTCTACTCCTCAAAGACAGCGACAACAGAAGTGTTGACTACGGAGACCTCCACACACACATCCACAACATCAAAAACTTCCTTTACAAAAAGAAGCCACTTAACTAGTAATTGTCTTGAGTAAATGGAAATTCTGTAATGGGAATAGCAACACTGGCAGCAGGCTATGGGTTAATTGTGGGAAGCTCTGGTCTTTGGATTCTGACTTTCGTTTGGTTTGGAGCAAGACTGATAGTTGACGAAGAAGAAAATCAGGTGCTTAACTGGATTCAGAAGGACAAGTACTACTGTTACTTAGTTCCCCTCATGATCCCTACATCATTTATTATAGTGTACGCGAACTGGCTAGCTATGAAGTTCTTTCGTCACAATTAAACTACTAGAAGTGTGTAATGGTCATAATTAAATATGGGCCGAAGAATCCGAGGTCAGAGGAAAGGTAGGGGAAGTGTTTTCAGAGCCCACGTTAAACACAGAGTTGGAGAAGCTAAACTTAGGAACCTGGACTATGCAGAGCGTGAAGGTTATATCAGAGGTGTTGTTAAAGAAATCATCCACGACCCTGGTAGAGGAGCACCCCTCGCTCGCGTAGAATTCAGAGACCGCTATAGCTACAAGAGACAAACCGAAACTTTCATTGCTATAGAAGGCATGTACACAGGTCAGTACGTTTACTGCGGCTCTAAAGCTCAGGTAGTCACAGGAAATGTTCTTCCTATAGGCGGTCTCCCCGAAGGAACTGAAGTCTGTAACTTGGAAGAGAAGCCCATGGACAGAGGATCTGTAGGCAGGACTTCAGGAGCCGCCATCACTATTATTGGCCACTCAGACGACGGAAAAACCACTCGTGTCAAGATGCCCAGCGGAACTATTAAGCCTTTATCAAGCAATTGCAGGGCTATGATTGGAGTTATTGCTGGAGGTGGAAGAGACGAGAAGCCTTTGCTCAAAGCTGGAAGGGCCTACCACAAGTTCAGAGTTAAGAGGAACTGCTGGCCTAAGGTTAGAGGTGTTGCCATGAACCCCGTAGAGCATCCTCATGGTGGTGGTAATCACCAGCACATTGGTCACCCATCCACAGTTAGACGTGACGCTCCTCCTGGGAAAAAGGTTGGTCTTATTGCTGCCCGTAGAACTGGTCCTATTCACGGCAAGAAGAAATAAATAATACCTTTTAAAGTTAGTTAGGAACTGTTATGTTGTTAACTGTTTGTCTGATGATAGGATTGGGCGAGGTAGACTCTAGCAAGCAAGGACTAATGGCTATGCTGTGAGAAACGTCTTCGGTCTTGTACACGCCAACTAGCCTGTCAGCTAACTCAAACATTTGGTACCTTAAACTCACTATAACGAACTGGGCATCTTTAGTCCGGGACTTGATGTAGTTGGCAATTACGCTGACGTTTTGGAAGTCAAGTGCAGCGTCAACCTCGTCCATAACGTACAAAGCGTTGGGTTTGTAGTGGTGCAGAGCAAACACCAAAGCTAAAGAACTCAGAGTTTTTTCTCCGCCACTTAGGTTAGCCATTTTTTTCCAGGACTTTGAAGGAGGTCTTACAGTAAAGATGATTCCCTCTGCGAAAGGGTCAGTAGAGTCTGCAAACTCTAACTCAGCGTCTCCTCCTCTAGTAATCATTCTGTACATTTCTTTTAGTTTCTGGGAAATCAAAGTGAATCCAACCGTGAACTCGTGCAGTCTTTTGCTTTTGAGTTCGTTGTAAAGCTTCCTTTTTTCGATTTCAGCTTCTCTGGAGTCTTCGAGCATTTGGACTTTTTCGTCTTTGTCCTGTTTTTTGTCTCGGTAGTCTGAAATGATCTTTAAGTTGGGCTTGGCTTCTTCAAGTTCACTATTCACTTCTTGAATCATGGTTTCAATCACTTGGGCTTTAGGTTCTAGTTCAAGTAGTTCTTCAGGCGTAAAGTCTTTGTCTACTTGGTACCTTAAGTTTTGTCTTTCGGTTTCTTTTTTCTTTTTCTTAGTGATGGGTTGGGTTGCTTCTTCTTCTTCTTTTGGCTCTTCTTCAATCTCCATCATGCTCCCCATTAGTTCGTTGTACTCAGACTGGATTTGGTTATACTTTTCTCTGTTTTTTTCAATAACTTTGAAGCACTTGGAGTACTCTTTCTGGGCTTCTTTTTGCTTTTCTTGTATTTTGAACTTTTTTTGTTTGAGACTAACTCTTTTTTGCATGATTTCATCAAAAACTTCTTTGGTTGCTATTTCTTTGTCAGTTAGTTGTTTGGTTCTTTCTTGTAAGTTTTCGATTTCTTCGATCAAAGACCCCATGGTTTGGGCTTTAACTTCAGCTTCTTTTTCAAGTCTTTCTTTTGTGGTTTTTAGTTCTTCAATGTAGTTGGTTTCTTCCAGTTTTTCTTTTTCTAGTTTTTCAAGGTTAAGTTTGCTTTTTTGTTTATCTGTTTCGTGGTTTTCTAGTTGTTTTTCCATTTTCATTAGTTCGTTTTCAGTAGTTTCTTGTTCTTTGCGCAAACTTTCTCTTTTGAGTCTTAGTTCTTTGAACTCTTCGCCTGCAATTTCGTCAATTTGTTTTTGGATTTCTTGGATCTTGTTAGACTCTTTTTCAATAAGACTTTGAATTTTGGGCCTCATTGCGTTCAAACCCTCTACAGTTGCTTGGAGTTCGTTAATTTCTTGTTTTATGTTTTCTGAGTTGCTGTTTTCGAGTTGCCCCAACCTTACACTTAAGTTGATCTTTTTTTCTTCTAAGTCCTTTATGGTAGTTCCAATGCGTTTAAGGGTGTTTTTCAGGTCATCAAGGTTTCTAATTTCTACAGACTGGAAGGTTTGTAGTTCTTTGAGTTCGTGCGAAAGAGACCTTTCTTTTTGGGCAAGTTCACGAATGGTTTGGTGTAAATTATGAAGGTCTTGTGGGTTCAAACTTGCTCTTTTCTGGTTGTTGAGAACCATTTTGCCCTTCAGTGGTTTTGAGAACCCCTGCATTTCTCCTGACACGTTAATGATTTCTCCGCTCAGTGTAACTACTCTCCATCTTTTCCTGCCTCCAAAAGCAATTTGTCTTGCTGTTTCTATATCATTAGCTACTAAAGTGTCTGTAAAGGCAAAGTAAAAAGCTACTTTAAGTCTGGGGTTCTTAACATCAATTAAGTCAAACAGTCTTTGGCATCTGTTGTCGGGACAGTTAAACCTAGCATTGGATTTTTCAGAAAAGTTTTGTTGTATTTTGTCAAGTGCAATTAAGTTGACTCTACCGAGTTGTTTGCTTCGGATAAACTCAATAAGTTCAGTTGCTTGGTTTGCAGTCTCTACAACAATGTAGTCAAGTCTTCCTCCTGCACTTGAAGAAACTGCTATATCATACTTAGAGTCCACACTCCCTAAGTCCCCTAGTCTTCCTATAACTCCTTGCAGTTCTCCTGTTCTTGAAGCTGCCATTACTTCTCTCAGAACTCTGTTTTCAGCTTCTTGGGCTTTTTCGGCGTTTTCAGCTTCGGCCAGCACTCCCCTTTCTTGCTCAAGTGCGTTACTTACTTCTTGGAGTTCCTTTCTGACTTCTGAGCACCTGTTTTTGGCTCCTTGGAGCTGAGTTTGTTTTTGGGAGATTGCTTGTTCGGTTTTGGAGAGGTATTCTTGGTTGTTTTGGATTTCAGTCGAGGAGTTTTGGATTTCCTGGAGTATTTTGTTTTTGTCAGAGTCGGTTTGCTCAAGTTCATTTTGGAGGTCCTGGATTCTTTTAGCTGAATAGTCTATGTTCTTTTGGTTTTCGTTAAGTTGGTCTTGGTAAGGGTTGAGTTTTTCTTTGATGGAGTTTTTTTCTTTTTGGAGGTTTTTGGTTTTAGTGAGTGCTTCAGAGCTTAGTTGTTCATACCTAGTTTCAGTGGTTTTGAGTTCTTCTTTGATTTCACTGAGCCTTTGGTGTTTCTGTGGAATCTCTTCAGTGAACTCTGAAAAGGTTTTGTCAATAGTGTTGATTCTGTTGAGTTCTCTTTTTTTGTCACCTTTGATCTTTTCGAGTTTTTTGCTAGACCTTTTAATGGTTTCTTGGACTTCGAAGTGCTTTTTGCTTGTTTGTTCGATTTGGATTTTAACTTCTTCCACTTCTAAAGAGTCTTTTTTAAGTTTTTCGCTGAGGCCTTTGTGCTCTTCTATGACTTCTTTGTACTCTTCTTGCTTTTCTTTGTACTCAGTTTCGATTTGTTTTAGGTTTTTCTTTACTTCTAAAACCTCTTCTCCCAGTTTGGTTTCTTCTCTGTAGAAGTTGTGGGCTGAAATCTGGTACTTTATGTTCAGGAGTTGGTAGTACTCCTTTTCCAAGTCAATGTAAGCCAAAGCTTGGTTCTTGGGACCTTCCAGTTCTTCTAGGGCTTTTTCAGCTTCTTCAAGTCTAGTTTTCTTAGCTGAAATGTCTTCGCCAAAAGCTTCTAAGTCAGCTTCTGCGTCGTTTATGAGTGGAACGTACTTGTTAGTTCCAATGATTTCTTCTAAGTACTCCATAAGTCCTACTTTGTTTTCTTCGTTAGGGGGAGCTTTGGGCTTCATCATAGCAATTTGCTCCACTTCACCTTGTAAAATCAAAAACCTGTTTTGTTCCAAATCCACTCCACGCTTCTTAAGTGTAGCAGTAACTTCTTCAAAGGAACTTTCCCTTGAGTCCAGCTTGTAAGTAGAAGTGTTGTTTTTGTGAACTGTGCGTGTAAGTACTAACTCAGAACCGCTTACAACTTCAAACTCATCGCCTTTATCTAGAATGTTTTGGAAGTACACCGAAACTCTTGCAAAACTCAGGTTAGGGTGTCTTTGAGACTTGTGAATTAGGTCAGATATTTTTTTGAGTCTCATCTTCCTTGCACGCTTTCCAAAAGCAAACAAGAGACACTCCAAAAGGTTAGATTTGCCTGAACCGTTGGGCCCCACCACTGAAGTAAAGTTTTTGTGGAAGGGGCCAATCTCTTTAACGCCAGCGTAAGACTTAAAATTCTCTAGAACCACTTTATGGATCATCAACCGACCTTCAAATTCTTCTAGCTGCATCCTTTAAAATATGGCGCGTTTTTTGTTAAATTTAAACTTAATCAAAGTCTGTACAGTTTAGAATATACAACAACCATGCTTGGCGACTCTGCGAGGAACTTTGTGCTTCCTTCGACAAGAAGACTCCGGATTGCACAGAATGCAAGGCCTTCCAAGTCTATTGAACCCTACTCCTTCACACTGCCTGCAGTTGGGGTTGGCATTGATGATAGTAGGTCTTGTGCTATACAAATTCCCAATCACTATTTCAGGGGGTTGGGTTAGGGGTGCGGAATTGAAAGAGTCTCTCAATTCAGAGTAGTGGTCCTCGGTATCAGTGATTTGAGGCAGAACGTAAGGGTAGTAATTTTCTGACGACTGCATTTAATTATATTTCATTAACCACTTTGCCCTAAGGATTCATTCTTCACTTTGAACCTTTGGACTTGTCAGAACTCTTGATCTCTTAAGTTTCATCTCTAACTAGTTCTGAGTTGTGTCCCAGGTGACACAGATACTTTTCCTGCAATGGCTACTCTCAGGTGTTGAATGAGAACTACGAATGCCAGCACAGGTTATTTATATTAAAACACTCAGTAATTCCTTATAGAAGGTGCTTTAGTTATTTGGCGGGAAAATGAAATACAAATAAATGTTTGAAGCACATTTGGACTCAAGCAGCACATTCAAGAAATTAATTGAAAGCATCAAAGGTCTAATTCCAGAAGCTAACCTAGAGTGCACCTCAGAAGGACTTTCGATCAGAACTATGGACAAAGGACATTTGGCTTTTTTGGTTCTTCACCTTCCCGCCCAAAACTTTGACGAGTACGCTTGCGATTCTCCATTCAAACTAGGAGTTTCCTTGGAAAGTTTCTCAAAGTTCCTCAAAATAGGCAAGGACCAAGACAAGTTGACTCTCAAGGCCAGTGAAGAAGCTGAAGCCATGACAATAGTGTTTTGGGACAACAAAGGAACTAAAACTATTGAGCTGAACATGAACCTTAGGGTGCTGGACCACGATAGTCTGGGAATTCCTGAAACAGAGTACACGGCACACATGGAGTTTCCCAGTTACGAGTTCCATAAGATATGCAGAGACCTCCAACCTATTACTGACACTCTAAAGATTTACGTTAAAAAGGGTTCTGTCAAGTTTGAGTTAATTGACGAAATGGCAGCTGGAGAAACTGTTTTGATGCCTGTAGACTCTGAAAAATTCACCGAAAGGGTGTTAGTGAAAACTAATCACGACTTAGAAATGGCTTTTAGTGTCAAGTACCTAACCCTGATAAATAGGTGTTCTTCTTTAAGCGACCAAGTCTGCATTTGGATGTCCCAAGATATTCCTATTAAAATTCAGTACAAGTTTGAACTCGGAGAAGTGAGTTACTTCTTAGCTCCTAAGATTCCCGAGTAATTAACATTCGCTTAAATAGACTGTATAAATGGAAAACCTCAGAGCGGAAGCTAATGAATTTACGCCTTCAGCAGACCCTTCAGTAGAGCCAAATGTAGAGCTGATTCCAGGTTCAGACGAAAACAAACACTTAAGATATGCAGACCAGTGCAATGGACAATTAGAAAGCATCAATATCTTAGCAGGAGGCTGTCTGCATACCTTTGACTCTGGAACTCAGCTGTGGACTAAGTACTCCCGCATTACTAAAGACATAGACTTTGAAGCAGAGAAGTACAGCTCTGTAGTTTTCAAAGGCAACAATACATTTGTTGTGTCAGGGGGCTTCGACGGAACCAATGCCCTCAACAAAGTCCAAGAGATCTCTATGCAACTAGGCTACGAAAACAATTACGAAGAGAAAGTCCGCAAACTGCAAAACTTGCAAGAAAGGCGGTACATGCACTGCTCACTAGTCTTCCAGGGCACGATTTACGTGATGGGGGGCCAACTCGACAAAGAAACTTACTTGAGTTCATGTGAAAGACTTACAGAAGGAGGCTGGGAAGTTCTGCCTGGTATGAACAAGTCTAGGTCTTGCTTCAGTGCCTTTGCCACCTCTAACTTTATATTTGTAGCAGGAGGCTTCGACGGATTCCAAAGCAACGCCCAAGGAATCGAGAAACTAAATCCCCAGACAATGACTTGGGAAGAAGTCAAAGTGGACTTTCCGATGTACGCAGGAATGGGAGTAGTTGTTAGAGACCTCCAAGGCACTGAAGTTTGGCTGGTTGGAGGCAGCAACGGAGAAAACGTGTTCCCTAGAATCCTAAAGTTCAACTCTGAAACAGGAGAAACCCAAGAAAACACCCAAACAGCTTTGTGCATTCCCAGAGCCAGACCTATCATACTTAGATCTAGAAAGAACTTCTTTGTTTTCGGAGGAGGAAGTGAAGTAGGCGAATTTTGGCAAGGCGAAGCTGGAACTATGCTGGATTACGGACCCGACTTGAACACTTACCACCAAGTGGTATACCCTTACTTTAATAAGCAGTAATCTCAGTTACCAATCTAACGGAATTCTTATTTAACAATGCGTCTTCTTTGTTCAGCTTCCCGTTTAATGGTAGCCTTGGCTTTGGTGTCAACAATTCCAGTTCTAGGGTCGGTTCCTAAAGGTCTTCTAAACAGAAGAATGTGGGGTTCAGGACTGTGAGAACTGTAGTGCACCCAACCTTTACTTTGGGAAATTCCAAGCTTGCGCCACTCGTCTTCACTCAAAAGTCCTTTTTCTTTGACGACTTGTCCCCACTCCCTTGGCAGAATTACCAATCTGTACTCAAACTCATCATCGCAGTACTTTTCTGAGTAGTCAATGCTACCTTTGCTCATTTTTAAATTTAAAATTTGAACTTTAACTAACCTTTTTCGGAACTCGAAGACGACTTCCCTGATTCAGAAACTTGTTCCTTGGACTCTTCCCTTGAAGGTTGGTTAGACAAAATTCTTTCTCTTCTGATGCACCACGCACAGTTTTCTTCTAAAAACTTGTAAATTGGGCCTGGTAGTTTGTTTTGGTTGAGATAGAAGTACACTGCCGAAGCTAAACAAGAACAAGTTAAGCAAAACACCACAAAAGTCACAAAGTACCCTATAGCACTGAATTCTTCTTCTTCTTTTTCACTTAGTTCGCAAAAGTCCCCATAAAACCCCTTTGAACAAACACAAACTCCTTCTATACACTTGCCTCCGTTTTGGCACATGCCTTTGCAACTTGCTTCTTTCATAAAGACTCTTACATCTGAACATTGATAAAAAGCCCCTTGGAAGGTTTTCCACACCCACTGCAAAGTGCATTCAGAGCAAACCCACCTCTCTGGAAACTGAATAGTTACTCTTTCAGCACTAGTTTCTTCTCTGCCGCAGGGAAACCAGCCCCCTGAGTCTGAAATTCTGTCTAGTGGACTTAAAGTTACGAACTTTGAAAAGTCCGAAGTAGGAGCTAGTCTAATGCTGCAGTTAGAAGACTCTGAAGGGTGGAAAACACGCCACATAACAGGGTGCAAGTCTCCAGGTTGGGCTAGGGTGTGTGCAAGGTCCTTTGCAGCCCCGCTACAGGGTGGATTGTCCAGGATTCCGGGAGAAGTTTCTGTTCTAGGAGAGGGGTCTATTAGCAAAGCCATAGGCTTTACTGGGGTAGGCTGTTCTTGACAAAGCATCAAAGGCAGGCTAGTTAACACAAAAACCAAAAACATCCTTTAAACAATGCAATATTTATACTTAAAATAAACTCTGATGCAAGCTTTTGGCATTCAGAATCTTCCTAACCCAGACATCCCGAGTGCAGTCGTCCCTAGCAGCAAATAGAAGTCTTTTTTCTGCTGTGTACCACTCAAGCTCACGGATACTCCACATAGACCTAGGAAGTTTTTTGTCAGTCATAACTAGTCCCTCGCCGGTTTTTCTATCCATAAAAGAACTCCTACTTATGTTGCACTGAGAAAAGCCCTCAGAAGACCTTGACAAGGCTGTTAAATCGTCCTCTCCGTACAAAATAAGTTCAAATTGTGACTGGTTTTGGTAAGGCGGGGGCAGGGTAGTTGGAAAGACTTTTTTAGAGATTTCTGCTATTTGGATCAAAGGAATCTTGGCAAAGGGTTTTTCAGGCCAGCACTTAGCATACCACTCATTTTTGTAGTACAGAAAAGCTTCAGTAGTTAACTCACACCACCTTTCAATGTACTGCTGACTAAACCCAGGTCTGTACTTAGCTAACTCGCCTTCAAACAGGGTGTTTTCTCTAAAAGACTCTGTGTGCTTTTCGCGAATAGGAGAGAACTGAAGACTCTTTTCAAAAAGCCGAGGTTCTCTTTGAGACATAAAAGGTGAAGAAATAGAATCTACTCTGGATCTGGGCTTTTTGTTCTGGAAAAATACAGAAGAAGTGTTTGTATTGTGTAGTTGGAAGTTAGAAAGAATCCACTGCTCTTCCTTTTTGGCTTTTCCTAACAATAGACTATTAGAGGGCTGAGTCTAAATAACGTTTACTGGTTGCTTCTCTCCTACGGTAAACTCACTTTCTAGTAGAATTAGTTCTTTGCCTCCGCATGTAGATTTGCAGCTACAAGAAGATCCCATGATTTGAATTATTAAATAAATACTTCATACTCAACAGGGTAGTGCTTGCTTCTTTTCCTGTCCATTCTGCAAAGTTGTATTCTATTTACTTCAAAGCAGCCCAACTGAACATCCTCGTAGTTTTCCAGGATCCAGGTCGCATCGAACCTTTTGTTAAACTTGGTTTTGGCAAGTGTAAGATGGTAACTGAATTCAAAAGGGCAAAAGTTAACTCTTTGAGAAGCTAAGTCTCTGTAGGTGCAAGCACCGCTTTTTACAAGTTCGTGCATTAACTCTGCATGGAAGGACTCTAGCATAAACTTTGATTCTGTGTTTTGGAGTCCGAGTTTAAGCACTCTAGCACTTTGGGGTTCTCCAAACACTTCTAGTCCCGAAAACTTCAGCAGAAGGTTGAAAGGCGAGGAAAATTTGAGTTTGAAGTTCTGAAGAGCCATGCTGGCTGAAAACAAGTAATCTAAGTTGGGCAGATAAAGCACTCCTAGGGTAATGTGGAATGTTTCTGGCTTAGTGAAGTTGTGGAGTTTGAGTCCAGGAATTGGAAAGTTGGAAATGTGTGTTTGGAACTCCTTTAAAGTAGCATTTGAGTACAGTGGCAAACTCAAAAAGTGTGTAGGTCGTTTCTTCGGCATAATGATTGCCATAATAAAATGAGGCTGGTTAAGATGAGATGGGAAATCCAGTTTGCGGTTTTGGGACTGGCACTGGGCAGCTACTTCATTCCAATGAAGTACTACACTGGACGAGTCAACTCTTTGGAAACTCAGAACTGGGTATGCATACTAGCTACCCCAAAACCTAAGTAATCGACTTAATCCTGAGACCTAATATTTATAATTATGATTTACCACCCCAAGAAGTACTACAGGGTTTTATCTGTACTTCCGATGTCTTGTGTGTTGGGGTTGAAGGGCTTTGCACTCTTTGTGTTCTTTAAAGGGTACCTGCTTGAAAAGGATTTTGCTCCAGTAGATGTTATCGGAACAGTAATTCTGTTTTCTGTTTTGCTTTTGGGAATGTGGAGCTACTTGGTTTCAGTTTTCAGAGACCCAGGAACTCCTAAAAGAAGTTTGGACCCATTGTACATTCCTGACGACAGACTTGAACACTATTGTCCTGGAATGAACGAAGATGACTTTGAAAGAGCCAAACTGAACTTTTGCAGCAAGTGCAGCAGATACAGACCTACACGTGCACACCACTGCTCGCATTGCGAAAGGTGCATTTTAAGGTACGATCACCATTGCCCATGGATTGCAAACTGTGTTGGGTTGCTGAACCACAAAGCTTTTGTGTTATTTTTACTTTACTATGGAGTAGGTGGGCTAGTTATGGGAGTGCTGTGCTTGTTGTTTGTGTTGGAGGACTCGCACTATTCAGTTTTTTCAATACTGGGTGCTGGACTAGGGTTTGTGTTTTTTTTTAGTTTAACTGGTTTTGGAGTTATGCACCTCTGGATGATTTTGAAGAACTTCACTAACTTAGAAATGGGGGAAGAGTTCAACGTTTTTGACACAAAGAACGTCGTAAAGAACCTTTCTCAGGTTTTTGGAGAAAACAAAAAGCTATGGCTACTGCCTTTAGGAAAACCAAGTGCTGACGGGCACTTGTACCCTATAAGAGTAAGAATAGAGTCTTGTAACGAACCCTTGCTTTTTGAAGACAAGTACCTTGTTAATTAAATACACTATTCAAAGAAAGAACTGAAGCTTTCAGAAAGGTCTTTTGACTTCTTGGTAGTATTCTTCTAATTCGCACTCCCTAACTGTTAAGGAGTAGTAAAACTTATTGTAGGTTTGGAGTTCAATTCTAGGAGCTGGAGCAAGTGGTTTGGGTTGCTTTGCAGTCAAGTGCCTATTTCTGCGGAAAGTTTTAGTGACGGGTTTAGGAATGCCTGGTTTTTGAGGCTGGAACCTAAAGGAAGGGGACTTTTTGTTGCGCACACTTACACAGTTTGTAAGAATAGCTCTGTCTAGTTCCTGGTACCTGTCAGAGTTCTGGGGAAGGCTTAGGCAGGTTAGGTTCGGTGTTAGTCTTGACCATAGGTTTGGGTTTAGGAGGTTTTCCAGTTTGTTTTGTAGGATTTTTGCTAGTGTTTAATTTAATCTTTCTAGTTTTTCGGAATTCAGCGCGTATTTTAAGGATGTTAGGGCATTCGTTTGAAAGGTTTCTGGTGAGTGAAGAAGAGTGGGATGAGTACCTTGAAGTAATTCTGAAGTCGTGGCTGCGTCCTCTCGTCTCTTCGTTATAGAGAGGCTTGAGTTCTCTTCTGTTCTTCCTTTCAAAATAACTTTTGTTGACCAGTGAAGCATTTGACCTAAAGTTCTGAGAAGTGGTTCTTTTAGTGAGCATTTGAAATATTCTAACTATTTAACTTTTAGCGAAGTATATCAAAATGGAATTAAAATTGAATAAGTATCACCAAAAGTTAGTTGAGCTATGTGCTCAAATCAACCAAAGTTTTCGGGAAGTAGTAACTTTTACTTAGGAAACTTCATTTGAAAGCTCAAAGTTCCATTCAGAGTCTGAAATCGAAAACTTCTCGACATTTGAAGCTTTTGACTTTGTTAAGCAGAACGCTTTAGAATTGATAGCAACTAGAACTAGTTTAGCAAACTTAAGCAACACTGACAAGGGCACTCAAGAATACCAAGACTGCCTTCAGAATTTAGAAAGGCAGTCCAGAGACCACTTTAGCTTCAGAAACCAAATGTTTGTTCAAATTGACTATTTAAAGAACGAACTAGAAAGGAAGCAAAAAGAACTCAACAACTCAGAAAAATACTTCAATCAAGAGCTTTCAAAACTCCAGAAAGAAAAAACCAAACTACGCAAGATTCTAAAAACACTCGAAACTACAAGTCCTGAAAACACTCCTAGAAAAGACACTGAAAGAATAAACAAACTAGAAAAAAGCAACTATGTTCTTGAAAAACAAGTGTGCAAACTCAACTTAGAAATACAAAAAGTACAGTCAGAACTAGAAGACACCCAAACCTTTTTTAATGGACAAGTTTCTAAAAACAATAAAACAGCTGAGTTCTATAAAAAGAAGTACCAAGAAAAGTGCAAGGAAAAAACCCAGTTGGAAAAAATCGCAACTAGCAGATTGAAAAACAGGTTTTCTGAGTGCTTTAACATCGAAAGGTTCCAAAAAACAACAATCCAACAAAAACCAAGGCAAAAAAGCGACGATTTAAGTAAATACAGGCCTAGACAAAGCAAGACTCCACCCAAAACTCAGTTGATAATCAGAAAAAAGTCCGTAAAAAGGCAATAAGTATTTAATTAGTATCCGAATGGATTCCTTGACCAGAAGGATCAGTAGTCCTTGGTTCAGTTTGTTCAACTTCTTGTGTTTCTGGATGCTTCACTTTGAAAGTTCTGCGCAAGCAGTCGATGTCGCAGCAGTCATTGCTTCCTCTAGTTTGGAAATATACAAAAAGCAAAAGACCTGCAAATACCAAAGAAATTGCTACAATAAGCGTAAGTGCGTACTTTTCCTGGCACTCGTCCTCTGTGCCACAAGCACTGGAATCCAAACAACAGTACTCACAGTCAGAACAGTTCGTTTCATTTAAAAACCTTATATTTTCCATATATTAATAGTTAACTTAGCACTCGCCCCTCCAACCCTTTCCGTAAGAAACGTTGTCTAGGTTCCAGGCATTTTTCATCATCAAGTCAAAGTACCTATCGTCTGTGATAGAAGCTGAAACGTGTTGGTAATACTCCATAAACTCGTCTAGCGTAACCTTTGCGTCCCGGCGTCCCCCTTTAAACATAGCGTGGTGGACTTCAAAGGTATCCAAAAAGTCACACAGAACTTCGTCTTCTGATTTTTTGCCCATCCGCACGTCTGGGTGCAGTGAAACGTTGTAAACTCCTCTTAAGTCGTCAACCATTATGTAACCGTCCCCAGTTTTGTCTAGTTTTTGAAAAACCTTTTCAACTACTTGTTTTCTGCGTGGGTTCATAGGCCCTTGGAGTCTGTGCAAAAACTCTTCGTAATCTATTGAGCCTGATCTGTCAGCGTCCAAGTACCTAAACAACAACCCTGCTTCGTCTTCTGATATTTCTACTCTAAAGTCCCTCATGCCTTTAATGAACTCTCCTATGTCTAGCTTGTTGTTTCCGTTGTCATCCATAATCTTGAACTGTCTTTTGAGCCCAATAAAGCCCTTTGCTCCCCTAGCTGCTAGTTTGTTTCTGAGTCTTTCTAGCAATCCCTCAGCTTGTTGGAAAGAAGAGTGGGACTGCTGTGCTGCTGGTTTGGACCATACTGACCTTCCTGCAGCTGGAATCGAGCCAGAAAGTTCTAGTAAGTCCAAGTTCCCTCTGCGGGGTCTCATTGAAGTTGTATAATCTACAGGTTCATCAGAAGTTCCAAAGGGTGCAGAAGAGTTTACAGTTCCTCCAAGTTGACTGCGGTGGTGATCGGCGAGCCATGAAGTTTTGTGGGAAACTGTATAAGCCCCTGCCCAACTTTCCCTTACTGGAGGTTCTCCTCTGAGTTTCCAGGCGTTTGTCATCATAAGTTCAAAGTACCTGTCATCGTCTATGCTTGCTGAAACATTGTTGTAGTACTCTAAAAACTCTTCGTAGGTTACTCTGCGGTCTCTAGCAGAGGGTGTTTTAAGGTTATGGTGCATTTCAAAAGTTTCAAGGAACTCGCCCAATACGTCGTCCTCTGTCCTTTTGCCGGCTCTAACATCTGGGTGCTGCTTTGCGGAGTAGACATCCCTGATATCGTCAATGTCTAAGACTCCGTTTCTGTCCTTGTCAAGTTTGTTCCAAGCTTGGTCAACAAGTCCTTTTCTGAAACTGTTCAGGGGCCCTCTGATTGCCCTTAAAAGTTCATCGTAGTTGATTTCTCCGCTGTCGTCAATATCAATAGCTTCATACAGAAGTTGAATTTCTTTATCGTCCACAGTAATCCGGTAGTCCCTGCAAGCTTTTCTAAACTCGTTGTAGTTAATGAACTTAGAGTTGTCATCATCCATAATCTTAAACTGCCTAGCAAGGCCCAGAATGCCACGAACTCCTCTTGCAGCAAGTTTTTCTCTAAACTTCTCTAGGATTTCTTGTACACTTCTGGGATTGCGAATTTCCACTTGCTTTGGTTCCTTTGAAGGGCTTTTCTGGGGTTGGGGAGGTTGCTTGTCAAGAGCCCAAGCTTTTACTATCATAACTTCAAAGTACTTGTCGTTGTCAATGCTTGCAGAAATGTTGTTGTAGTACTCCTCAAATTCCTCAAAGGTTACTTTTCTGTCTCTTCTCCCGTTTAAAGAATGATGCAGTTCAAAAGTTTCTAGGAACTCGTTTAACACATCTTCTTCGGACTTAACTCCTTGAAGAACTTCAGGATGGCTGCTTGGGTCGTAAACTTGCTTAATGTCTGACAAGTCAATGACTCCTGAGTTATCTAAGTCTAACCTGTGGAAAGCCTCAGCAACCAGTTCTTTTCTGAAAGCATTCATAGGCCCGCGGACTGCCCTTACAAATTCATCGTAGTCAATGGACCCAGACCTGTCCCTGTCTATGTAGTCAAAAATGAGTTCAGCTTCTTCTTCAGGAATAGGCACTCTGTAGTCGTGGAGTGCTTTCAAGAACTCCTGGAATTCCAGTTTTCCGGAAGAATCGTCATCCATAATTTTGAACTGTCTGGAAAGTCCAATTAAGCCCCGGGCACCACGAGCTAGCAAGCGTTCTTTTATGGCTTCTAAAAGGTCTTCGGCTCTTTGTTCTTCTGAAGGAGGCATGGACTTTTGAGGAGTCAAGCGCTTTGCAACGGCAGAGTTAGCCCCAAACAGGGCTGCAACAAACTCCCTGTAGTCTATTTCCCCGGACCCGTCAGAATCGTATTCGTCAAAAAGTAGTTCGAGTTCTTTGGGGTCTTCCACAACTATGCCAATCTTTTCAATGGCGCGAATCCATTCATCTCTAGAAACTGTATTGGAGTTGTCAAGGTCTATGAATCTAAAGGCTTTGTATAGAAAAGACTCCTCTGAAAGTTTAGAAGGGCATTTTTGCTGGAGTTTTTGTTTAAGCTGAGTTTCAAATCTAGCTCTAAGACGAGACATTTAAATTATAACTATGGAATTCAAACTTGGATAAGAATTCTTAGTTAGTTTACTACTTTTTGCTTAGTTTAGTTATGATTCAAAGTAAACTTTCATCCAAGCTCATATCAAACTCACTGGACTTAGTAACCGGACTTCTTATCTGTTCGAAAAAGGGCTCTACTTCATTGTTTCTGTTACAACACAGCAAACAACAGTTCTTCATAAAGCAGTCCTTGGCACTTCTGAGATTCTCTGACCTTTTAGAGTACCTTTCACTTGTGGTTCTGTTCAAACAAAAGTTCCTACTCTGGACCGAAAACAGTATAGTTAGGGGCACCAATCCAAACAGTGCAATAGAACCTGTCAAAATGGACACTCCCAAACTAGCTTCGTAGCTCAAAGAAGACATTCCTTTTCTAAACTCCCCTGCACTCACTACCTGGATAGTTAATGTAATGTTTAGTAAACAACTGATGAATAAAAATGTCACAAAAAAGTAAAACCAACCTAAGTTCCGGGCTCCAATGCAGTTGGATACCCATTGGCAGTGGTGGTCAAACCTTGAAACGCACTTATCGCAGTAGTGGCAGTGACGCGACCGGGGAGGTCTAGGAATGATGCAGTCCGGGCAGATTTCGTGAGGTTTGAACTGCAGATACAAGTTCTAAATGTTGCTTACACTAAGTCTGACTCCTTTTATGTGTTCTATGTAGCCTGGGTTAGAGTTTGAAAGCACCAGCACACAAAGCAGCACAACCCCACTTGCTCCCACAAAGGCGTAGCCTGATATTCGGTCATCTAAGTATAAAATACATTGTATGCAAAAAATAACATTCAAAATGAACACTGCAATCACTACTGAAAGGAAAATAAACATAGGCGAGTAAGACTTTTCGTAAGGTTCAAGCTTTGGTTTGCAGCCAAGGGTTTCCTTGATTCCAGTAGGCTTAAGCATTTCTTGGATTTCCTGGTTAGTGCACTCTTTAGACAACTCACAAGCATCCCTTTCTAAGTTGTCTTTGATTGTTTTGTCAGAGCCTTTCAAAAGCAAAATCCTAACAATCCTAGGGTGGCTTCCAAGTATAGCCAGGTGCAGAGCTGTGTTTCCTTCGTGGTCTTTTTTGTTCTTGGGAACCTGGAGTCCTAAAAGCACAGTAATCGCATAGTAGCTTCCCGTGTAGGCTGCCCAGTGCAGTGGAGTTCCTCCTTTAGAGTCGGTTCCTGACAAAGGCAAACCTAGTTCTGCTAAGTAAGCAATTAGTCCTGGGTGGTCTGCTTGGGCTGCCAAGTGCATTGCTGACAACCCCATGTTAGTTTTCATGTTGACATCTGCCCCTGCCAGAGTTAACATCCTCACAAGTTCCAAGTTTCCTTTAGAAACTGCATAGTGTAGAGGCGTAAACCCTTCATCACAAGTTGAATTCACCCAGTTCACGATATCATTTCGAGTTACGCCTGGGAGAGTTTTTTCATATCTCAGGAAAAAGTCAATAAGGGCAGCGTGGCTGTTCAGGGAGCAGATGTGGAGAAGGTTTTGTCCTAGAGAGAACTTAGTGAACCTTAGAGAAACTGTTTTGGGCTTAAGGTATTCCTGGATTTCCTCTAGCTTGTTTCCAATGGTGAGCTGGTATAAAAAGTAATCCGTCATAATTATTTAAACAGTCTTTGATTAGAAGGATAATACTTACCAGGTGTAAAGTTCTGGGGCTTCAAAGGGGACTCCAGGTTCTTTTCCATTCTTTGGTTAATTCTAACTTGCTCCAGAAGCATTTCTTTGAGTTCTTCGCATTTGTCTTGGGACTCCATTAGAAGCAACTTGTACTCCTCTGTTTCTTCAGAAGGCACGCTTACCTGGACTTGCTTGCTGTCTGTGCCCAGTAGTTCTTGGAAGTCTTTTGAAAGTGAAGTCATTGAAAACAGCTGTTCGTCCTTTTCTTCTAGCATCTTTTGTAAGTGCGAAACCTTTCTTTTGAGGGATTGCACCTCGTCACATTTGGAGTTGTACAGTCTGTTAAGTTCTTGGATCCTTGACTCTGCTTTTTGTAGTTTCATTTCAACTTTTTGTGAGTTATTGGCTTTTTCTTGTGCTGCTTTGAGTTTTTCTAAAAGCTTTTGGAAGTTGTCTGAGTCTTCCGTTAAGTCTTCGTCGCACTCTTCGCTAATTATAGAAAGTTCATTTGCTACACTCATATTGTTTATAATTATGAATATTAAGTTAGTGAGGATTAACAGAAATTAAGTACTATAGTGCAACATAATTTATTGATATTATCCCTAGTTTAAGGTAATAAATGGAAGAAGGCTTTGTCCGCACTAGATATACAAGAAGGATTTTAAACACTCAAGCCCCAAACCAGAACACAAATAATCCCCCAGTTGAAGAACCCTTTTACAACTACTTCGACGAGGACTCTGAAGAGTCAACCACTTCCTGCAGCAGTATCTCTTCAGATGGTCTAGTCTTTAATACTCCTACTCAGCTTCCGGAACAATTTCAAAGAGGAGACCAAAGAGCTAAGAGTTGCCCAACCAATACTGAAAGCCATCCCTCCAAACTAACAAAAAGCTTCAGTCTGGAGAACTTGGACCTCCAAACCCCAAATCTTGTTTTTATAGGGTTTACAAATAACTCTTCCTTAACTAGAGCAAATGGCATGTTTTTTGATTAAATTAATCGTATTTAGGAGATTCCCTTACAAGTCCCTCTTCACTCAGAGGACTAGAATTAACAGCATGGAATTTGTCATGAGTCCATTTTCCAGTTTTTAAGTTTTGAAGTTCATCAGAAACCCAGTCCTTAGACAACTTAGAAGGTTCTTGAGCTTTTTGAGGGAATTCCTCAGAACTCCAGGCACGCAAGCCCAAAGAATTAGGAGTGCCTCTTCCCTTGAACTTCTTGGTTCTTTCTCTGCTTCTGCTTCTTCTACGCGAAGACCTTCTTCTATGTTCTTTCCTCATATTTATAATGCATTCTCCGTTTTCGCTGAAAAGAGCTTGCACTGAAGAATTCTCTTATGCCAAAAAGTTGAAGAAGTACAATGCTTTAGCCAAGGTCCTTTGCACGAATCCCAGCACTAGAGAAGCTTCCAAAGCTTCAGTTTTTCCTTCTTCCAAACGCAATAATCACTATACCGCGCCAGATTCAAAAAGTTCAGAGGTACAACAAACTCCAGATCAAGTCCAGAAACTACTGAAAGACTTGCCTAGTTGCATAGCTCAGCAAAGAGAACTAAACTCTAGAATTGACCAATTTGAAGCCCAACTTGATGAAGTCTTGTCTAGGAAACTAGAAAGACAAGCAAAAAACCAAGAACTAACCATAAAAAGCGAAGAACTCCAAAAAGGCAAAGAAAACTCTGCAAACAACCATGCTTCTGAAATACAAAAACTAGAAGAAGAACTAACAAACATCTCAAGACAAAGACAAACTTACCAAACACAACTTTCTGTTTTGGAAGAGAGTAACACACAACTTAAGTCACAAATCACAAACACTGAGCTTCAAATCAGAACTTTAGAATCAGAGGTGGAGTCTTTGGAACAAGAGAAACTTGGAATTGAAACGCAAAACCAAAAACTGGAGTCTGGGAACTCAGAAACGATTTTAGACATAAGACACACCCTAAGTAGCCTTGAAGAAATCATAGAGCAGCACAATGACGATTTAGAAAACAGAAGGATTCTAGAAGCCCAAATAGGCGCTTTTACTTCCAAAAACTAATATGAAGTAATAATAATGATAAAAAGAGTAGGAAACTATGAACTCAAAAACGTTCTAGGTGAGGGTAGTTACGGAAAAGTCCGACTTGCAGAGAATATGTACACCGGAGAAAAAGTAGCCATTAAAATTCTAGACAAAGGAAAAATCAAACAGGACAACTTAATTGAAAACCTAAGACAAGAAATCCAAATAATGAAGCATATAGAGCATCCTAACGTAGTTAAGTTGTACGAAGTCCTGAGCTCCCACTCAAAGATTTACCTAGTGATGGAACTTGTTCATGGGGAAGAACTTTTCCACAGAATAAGTCGAGAAGGCCCACTGGAAGAAAAAGAAGCACGGTTTTACTTTCAACAAATCATCTCGGCAGTCCACTTTTGCCAAACCCAACACGTAGCTCATAGAGACCTCAAGCTTGAAAACGTTTTAGTGGACCAAAACGGAAAAATCAAGATCAGTGATTTTGGGCTATCTTGTTTGTTCAAAATAGACTCTGAAACACTTTCTATGATGCACACTACTTGTGGCACTATAAACTACTTAGCTCCAGAGGTCTTCAGCAATCACGGCTACGACGGACACCTAGCTGACATTTGGAGCTGCGGAGTTATACTATACGCAATGCTATCAGGGAAACTTCCATTTGAGGACGACTCTATTCCTTCCCTTATAGCCAAAATAGTTTCTGGAAGCTTCGAGACTCCTCGCGATGCTTCTGCTCAAGCTTTAGACGTCCTCAAGCAAATTTTGTGTACAGACCCCCGCACAAGGATTTCAGTTAGCAAACTGAAAAAGCATGCTTGGTTTGCAGAGGACTACCAAGAACCCCAAGGAAGGTGTTCTGACGTGGGCCAAGAAATTGAAGTCCAGAATGTTGAAGATGAAGAACAACCTCCGCCTTGCATGAACGCTTTTGAGCTGCTGAACTACTGCTGCGGAATAGCTATTAACAATATGTTTGACTACGACGAACAAAAAACCCACTTTATGACAAGAGCAGAACCTGAAAAGGTAATGGAAAGTATTCACCTAGCCTTTGGAAGGCTAAAATACAAAATCAGAAACCGAGAAGGCAAGTACGATGCTTTCTACATGGCAAGTCAGGCTCCTATTATTGTGATCGAAGTTAAACTTTTTGCGCTCCTTGACGACTTGTACCTTGTAAACTTTTCAAGATTTGAAGGCAAGCACTTAGAATTTAAACAAACCTTTGCCAAGTTAAAACACCACTTAGTGGATTTAATTGCTAGTTAAAATTCGATAACTCAGAGTTATGAACACTGTAAAAACTGTTCCTATAATTAATGGAAGAAAAATCTAACCTTAGTGTAATTCAAAGTTTAATTGGAACCAAATTGAGTGTTTTGGAAACAGTGGAGCTAAACAACAAAGGAATTAAGTTTTGGGTGAAGCCTGACAAAAGTGGTTCTTTAGAAAGTGTAAATAAGAAAGAACTGGCCCATTTAAAGACTGAGCTTCTAAATTGGATAGACGAAAAAGCTATGAAAAGCAAGCTGAGCGAAAAAGTCCAGGAGAAAGTGTGCTACTCTTACCTAAGAGACTCAAGAAAAATATGCGGAGCTGGGGAAGTCAAAGACCTTTGCTGCAAGAAACCATTTATGTTCGGGAACTTAGTTTTACAGAAGTACGTTGGAAACATTAACTCTGACGAGTCAAGTTTGCTTTTGAGAATCGTACTAGTGCACAAAAAGTACAACTCTCAAATCTTCAAAAGAAGTTTTAATGGAAAGCTCACCAAAGTTAAAAAAGGACTTTATTTAAACACTTTAATCGACATGGCAAAGGTAATTATTACCTGTGTTGAGCAGAATGAAACCCAAAAAAAGGTAGTCCATATTGACATCGAATTCATTGAAGACTTAAATGGTAACCACTGGGTGCAGTTTATCCACGCTTGCAGAACAATCAATGCAAAATCCATAATGAACTTTTCCATAAGTTGCTATGAGGACATTGAAAACTACTTAAAAACAGGCAAAAGAACTAAAGTAGTTTCTTTTGGCTTAAACAAACATAACCTGAAGAAGAGAAACATTACACGCAGTGGTCCAGAAATCAGGAAAAAAACAGTTGCACCCCAAAGCAAGATGAGAATCTACAGTCCTCAAGAAAGCGAAGAAGAACTAAACTCCCCTGTAAAGCAAAACTCAAGAAATTCAAGAAGGTCCTCCACTCACGCAATCAAGTCTTCTGATCATAGTTTTGCAAACTTTAGTTTAACTAGGTCAAAAACTGACATAAGGGAAGGAATCATTAAGTTTGCACAACAAAGTGTTACCCAAAAACCCCAAGAGCCTCAAGAACCCTTTAGCAGAGACTTCATGGAGTTAGTTATTCGGACTTACTGCAAAAAAAGCAAAATTCAGTTGCCTTTTATTTTCCAAAAAGACTTTGGAGTAGGTAGTATGGTTACCTATAAGCAGTTTGCTGATTTTTTCAAAATATCTCAGTCGCCTTCTGAAGTCAAATTCTTAAGCATTGAAAACTCCCCAAAAAGTACTGAAGACTCAACGCACAACTCTAGAAGGCGTTTAAGAAGGGTCAAAACTTAAATATAATTAAGACTTTTGGTAAATCCTAGAAAGTATTCTAAAAGTAATTTCTTCAAGAGAAGACCCCTCGTTTTCAAGGCTTTTTTCTTTTTGTTTTATTCTGTCTTCTCTGAGTTTTAGTTCTTGCTTTACTCTAAGAGCTTCTTCAAACCTTTTTTTAATTTTACTTTCTAAAACTTGCAAACTTATTAAAGAGTCCCTTGACTCCTTTTCATGGATTCTAACAGAAACTTGGGGGAAGTTTATGAGACTTTGGATGCTCGGTCTTTCTTGGGGGTTCTTGTTTAGCAGCTGAGTAACTAGATTCCACATGTCTTCACTGTACTTTAAAGGAATCCTTTCAAAGCTTTCTTCTTTTATTTTCAAAGCTATTTGCAAGTAGTTAGTTCCTTGGAAAGGAGGTTTTTGCGCAGCAAGTTCGTACAGTATGCAGCCTAAAGACCAAATGTCGCTTTTCTCGTCGTAAAATGAAGCAGAGACTTGTTCAGGGGACATATAAAAAGGAGTTCCTAGGCACGTCTGGGCGTAAAGAGAGTTTTCTCCCATTATTCTGGCAAGTCCGAAGTCACCAATTTTAACGTTATTACTCTCGTCGAGAAATATGTTTCTGGGTTTAAGGTCTCTGTGGAGAATTCTGCTCTTGCCAGTGTGGCATAAATGCACTCCCAGCACCATTTGGTAGAAGTATTTCCATATAATGTCTTCAGGAATGTATTCTCTGTTTTCTTTGTACTTTTTAATAAGCTGGGAAAGGTCCCCTCCCTGGCAGTACTCCATAACTATGTAAATTTGCGAGGAATCAGTTAGTTTGTCGTAGTACTTAACTATACAGGGATGGTTTAGTTCTTCCAGTATGTTTGTTTCAGTCATAATCTGCGCTTTTTCTTGTTCGTTCATAAAGCTGTAGTTTAGAACTTTCCATACTAAAACTTTAGAGTCAGACTTCCTTTGGACTTTCCAAATCTCTCCGAAGCTCCCTTTCCCAATAGGTTCTAGAGGAGTGTATTTTTCCATAATTTATTACTTAGGTTCAATGTTTATTGTAGTGAGTTCAGTTTTTCTAGTTGCTTTGCCAGCTTTCTTTCGTTGGTTATAGTCAAAAGTAGTCATTCCGTGTAATTTCAAAAACACATGGAAGATTATGAGGTACATGTTTGAAACCAAAGCTATACAGCAAAACAAAAAGTTAAATCCCCAAAACAAGTAAACAACTTCTTTGCTAGATTCTAAGTCTCTTTCAAAACTTCTGTAAACCAAAAAACAACCTACCAGTACACTAAAAGCTAGATAAACTTCTAAGCTCACAATCAAGCAAAAAAAGCACTTGTAGTTGGCTTTTCCCACACAGTTGTTTATAAACCTGCAGTGGTGGTCGTAACTTAAAACACACTTTTTGCAAGCAAAGCAATGCTTGGTGCTTTCGCTTACAACCATGTTGCAAACTGAACAGTAAATTTGAGATTCAAAAGCACCTTCGATTTCACAGAATTTCTTTGAAAACTTATCTACAGGGTCCAAAGCTGTGCAAGTCAGCCCTAAAACCAAGGTAACCGCTAAGCAAGTGCAGTAACTGCAAAAGTAAACTAAAGAACATTCCAAATTAGGAATACCCCAAAAAAAACAGCAAAAAGAGTTGTAAGCTAAAAGAACCCAGGAAGCTATTTGAAACTTATCAAGAGGAAGACTCAAACCATTTCTTTTCATTTGCATTAATTAGTTAATTCCTATAAAATACTAACTAAATAATGCATTACTTAGACCAAAGTTTGTGCAACATAGTTCACAAGTCCATACGAACCTGGGGACCTATAGAGTACTTGATGGCAGTGCTCGCAGCAACTTTTAACAACGAAATTCTTAGTTTTATTTGGACTTTAGCAATAATAGGTCTGCCCTGGTCACTATACTCCTTTTTAGCGGCCGTGCTGCTTCCTGTGCTTACTTTGTTTTCAACACTGATTTTGAAGAGGCTTGTAAGCAGACCTAGACCCATTCCTTTCTTGCCACGCGTAGAAGCTCTTCGTTTTGATTTCCGCGGTAAGGAAACTAACCACTCAATGCCTTCGGGAGACTCTGCTCAAGCAGCAGCCTTTTGGACTTTTTTAGCGCTGAACTTAAGTGCCCCTTGGTGGTTTTGTTTTTTAATGACTCTGGGAACTATGTTTTCAAGAGTTTATTACATGTGCCACTTTCCCTCGGACACTATTGTAGGCGCTTTAGTAGGGAGCTCAATAGCCTTTTTAGTAACTTATTTTCTCCTATAATAAACAACGCGCGTTAGTTTAAATTTAAATAATGATGACTTTAAACATCAAAAGGCCTAAAAGGCTGTACAGACAGTTTAACTCTTCCGGAGGAGTTAGTTTCCACGAACAACTTTTGCTTGAAGCTAAAGACAAGTTCCCCCAAGAAGAAGAGTGCAGCAGAATGGACATTTCTTGTTTGTCCCGCCACAAAAAAGACTCTTCTAGGTACTTTGAAATGGACTTCCAGATGCCTATTACATACGCTACAGAAACAGACTTAAACGAAAGCTATAAGTTTTGTGAAGAAGATAGTCCCACCTCAGGGTTCTGCAGAGTTTGCAAGAAAAAAGTGATTTGGGCTAGACTTAACAAACCTAAAGGGTGGCAGAAACTATGCTGTCTGGGCAAATTCAAACTCACTTATGCTTGCGTTTTGTGCGGATCCGAAATTAATCAATAACTAAATATGGAAGAAAAGCTCAAAGCCCAGTTTTACACAGGCAACTACAAAGCAATCATAGAAACAGTTTCCCCGGAAAAAGAAAGCAACCCAGGAGTCCTAATACTTTTACTTAGATCTTTGATACAAATGGGACAGAGTTTGAAGTCAGTCCAAGTTCCAAATGTGCCTACCCAGAACCTTAAGACTCTTTTTTCTTATCTAAATGGGACTAGTTCTGCCCAAGCAGCAAAGGACTCTTTGGAACAAGACTCCTTAAACGCCACCTTGAGTTCAATTATCAACATCAACGAAGGAGACTACTCCCAAGTCATTGACAACCTTAAACCTGACTCACCTGAACACTTAGCACTTCTGCTGTGTGCACTTCTCAACTTTAAAAGAGCAGACTCAGCAGCCCAACTTTTGGAGTCTGCTTTGTCTCAACACGAAGACGAACCCCTTCTTGAAATAGTGCAAACTTTTGTCCAAATAGCCAAAGGGGACTACGAGGAAGCTTACTCCACCTTAATAGAGTTAAGTCAGCAGTTCGGAGAGTCTGTAAGTTTGATGAATGCTATTGGAATCTGTGCGCTGGAGGACAGTAACTATGCTGAAGCAGAACATGCTTTTACAAGAGCTTTAGAACTCAGCAGAGATTTTGGAATCAAGCAAGACATTGCTACTTCTCTCAAGAACTTAGTTGCTTGCAAAAGACAAAAAGGAGAAGACCCTTCAAGCTATGAGGAAGAACTCTACAGTCTAGACCCTAATCACGAGTACTTCCAGACCAAAAACTCTGCTTCGGAACTTTTTGACAAGCTAATTTCATAATAGAATAAATGATGCTTAGAAGAGCAATAAAAATGATGAAGGAGGACATAAGCTACGGAGTAGTCCCAGTCAGAAAAGTAAACGAGTGCTTTGAAGTGTTGCTTTGCAAATCCAGAAGGCACGGCTACTTCAACTTAGCAAAGGGCCACAAAGACCCTGGTGAAACAGAAATTCAAGGAGCGATCAGGGAACTTTTAGAAGAAACTGGCCACAGACCCTTAAGGTTTTGGGCAGACTCTGAGTGGACTTATGACTACGACCAGGCTGTTCAGATTGAACCTATAGACTATTACTACAAAACTTCTAACGAAAGAACTGTCCACAAAACAGTTAAACTTTATATTGCAGAAGTGGAAAAGGAAAGTGAGATTTTGGACCTGGACGAAGTGGAACAAGTAGAGTGGTTTCCAGCAAACGAAGAAACTGCTAGCCTTTTGCACTTTAAAGAAAACATACAACATTTTATAGACTGTGTGCTGCCTAAACTAAGCTAAAATATCATTATATAAACACTTAGTACCTTGCAGCTTTTCTGAACCTTTGAAGTCTTTCTTCAGCTGTGAGTTGTTTAGGTTTTTTGTAAGAAAAGTTTTTCCTAAACTTGTTATGGTTGGCTACCAAGGGGTCTGGCTTTGGTTTGTTAATTGGAGGCAAAGTTTCTACAGAAGGTTTTTGAGCATCAGAAAAAGGAGTTTGCTGGGGCTGGGGCTTTTTGATAGGAGGCAAGGTTTCTTGCGCAAAGTAATTAAAGTCAAAGCCTTCAGGAACAATAAGTCCGCTGTCAAAGTCGAAGCTGGTGTCAATGTCGTCTAGGTTCACTTCTTTGAACTCTTCTAAGTCCAGGTCTATTTGTCTTACATTGCTCAAAACATCTTTCATGCGCTTTCTGAGTCTGTAGCCTCTGTAAAAAGCTTGAATCTTTACTGCTTGAGACTCTTTGGGTTTGGAGTGCCTTTTCCTTACTCTGTGGCCTTTGTAAACTGCTTGGATCTTTATAATCTTAGAAATGTTTTCTAGGTAAGTTTTGTTTTGGATCCTTTTTTTAAGACTCAAGTACTTCCACCAGCACTGGATTTTAAGAGCTGCTTTTGTGGCTAAGTAAAGGGTTTTTTTAGTTTGGTACCAATGAAAAAGCACTCCCCTTCTGTGGAACTCCTGAGCTACTTGGGAGTTATGAGTCTTAGCTGGTAGTTGCTGAAGTGCTACCTTAAATTCTTCGCTAGCATAGTCACAGATGGTTCTTTGTCTTTCTTGGTAAATCTTGAAGATGTCGATTTGCTTAAGTTCAAAGGCCTTTGTAAGTAAGTCAGAAGGTATAGGCTTAAAGGGCTGCAAAGAAGTTCGCAGGGTGTTGTTGAGTTCTTTAATGCAAGGAAGGCCTTTGACCGTTACTTCGTTGTAAAGTCCCAAAAGTTCTGGGTTTTCCAGAAGAAAAGGGTTGTTTTCGTAGCAAAAGTTACTTAAGTTAGGAGCAGACTCTATGCACTTAACTATTTCTTTAAAGGAGCCCAAAAAGTTGGAGGAAATGTCACAAGTCTGCAGAACGAAGCATTCAAAAGAGCAGATAGAAGTGATTCCATTGTTTTTGACGTTTAGTATTTCTAGAAGGGGGGTGTCTTTGAGGAAGTTGAGTTCTTTCAAAGAGTTTCCGTCCAGCCAAAGTTCTTTTAAAAGAGGCAAGTGCAGAGGCTGGGTGTCCCTAATCATGTTTTCGTAAAGTATAAGTACTCTGAGGAGTTTTAAGGGACTTAAAAAGTAAACTTCTCTTAACTGATTCCTTCCCAAGTCCAAGTGCTGCAAATAAGTATTGTTCTGGAAAGCAAAGGGACCCACTGACTTAATTTCGTTTCTGTACAAGGAAAGCTCTTCTAAAAGGGTGTTATTTTCCAAGCCTTCTAAAGCAGAGAGTTTGTTGCCTTTCATAGAGAGTTTCCTAAGGTTCAAACAGTTTTGGAGACCTGAAATCTGGAGAATTTGGTTGTTGTCTAGAATCAAGGTTTCGAGCAAAGGAAGGTTTAGCTCTGGAATTTGAGTTATTTTGTTTTTAGACAGGTCTACATGGACTAGTGAAGGAGTTAAGTTTTGAACAGATTTAATTTGGTTCAAAGCAAGGTTTAGGTGCTGCAGGTTCTTGAACTGGTGCAAGCCTGAAATAGATACGACGTCTTCGAGTTTCAAAGAAAAACTCCTAGCTTCTTTGTCTAAGGGATAGGGCAAGTAATCCCCCAAAGTGGGCATTTCTAGGTTTTCTTCTTTTTTGAAAGGGGGAAGTTTACCTACCAAAAAGGGTTTAGGCAACTCAATTTCTTGAAACCACTTTTGGGGCTTTTCTGTGGCTTGCAGAGTAGGTACAGGGAATTCAAGTTTCTTGGACTGTTTTTGTTTAACAGGCACTATTTCGGGGTAAGTTTCGTCAACTACAAAGAACTTTTTAAAACTAGGTTTGAGTTTCCTTAGTTGGTGTGAACTTTGGTCTTCGATACTCATAAGGTTAGTTTCTAAGTGGGCTCTTTGGGTTTCTTGGGTTTTAATGAGTTCCTTTCTAAGAGCAGATGCTAATTCGTCTTCCCACTGCATACTTAAAGTTTCTTGTTGGGTTCTTTGGGCTTCTATTGCTTCAAAGCGTTTTTTCTCTTGTTCTTGTTGTTTAGTTCTAAGTTCTTGTTCCTTTTTAATTCTTTTTTGTCTTTCAAGTTCAGCTTCTGCGGCTTCACGCTTAATCTCCATGTCTCGGAGTTGTTTTTGGCGAGCTCTTTCTTGGACTTCAAGTTGTTGCTGCTTTTTTTCCCAGTTCCTAAGCATACTAGCAAGCATGTCTTCTTCAGTCATTTGTTGGACTTCATAAAACTGCAGGACTTGTAAATCTTCTTCTTGGAAGGAGTTTTGGAGTTCTTCTAAGTAGTCACTTTGGTACTTTTCTTGATGGCATTCACTGGTTATTTCAAAGTTTTCAGTTGACCCTTCAAAACTTTCCTCCGACTGTTCTGGGATTTGGACTTCCACAAAGGTTTCTTTAGTGGCTGCCCTGACTCCTTCAACTATTTCGCTGAAGTCAGTAAAAGTTTCTTCGTGGAGTTGGTCTACTTCCTTAGAGCACCTAATATAGTTTTTCCAAAACTCAGTGTCAACAATACTGTCGAGTACAGTAGGTTGTGTAAGGGGTTCTTGTTCTTCTACTTCAGGTTCAGAAACAAAACTATCTAAATCTGCAGCTAAACGGGCTTCGATTTCTTTGAATTCCTCCTCAGTTACTTGGAAATCCATTTATAAAGAATTTGAATTAGTTGTCATTAAGTTTTTTAGTTTCGTTGGAGTCAGGAAGTCCAGAGGGTTCTTCTCCAGGGTTGGTTTCTGCGTGTTCTCTTTGCCTTTTGCCCAGAATGCCTAAGTCTTGGGGTTCTCCTTCTAACTTGGACTCACTAAACCCTGCTTCTTGTTCTTGTTCTTGGTTCTTGATAGTTTCTAAACTTTGTTGTTGTTCTCTGGCGTCTTCAATTTTGTTTTGGATTTCCTGAACAACTTGTTCTATTTCTTGGGCTTCTGCTGGCTCGCAAAGGTTCTTCACGTGGTTAAGTTGTTCAAGGGCTTGGACAAATTCTTGCACAGCAGATTCTTCTTTGCCTTGCTGTGAAAGCAAGTTGTTTCCCATTAGGAAGTAAATTTCTGCCTTTTTGCGTGAAGGAGCTTCTTCTTGTGAGTCAAGCAAGTTTAGAGCCTTTTTGTACTCTTCGTTGGCGTTGTCGAATTGTTCTTGCCAGGTCAAAACGTCTCCTAAACGCCTGTAAGTTTTTAGCAAGTATTCGTTGTCTGAAACTTTGGTTGTGAGAATGACTCTGCATGACTCTAGGGTTTCCCAAACTATTTGCAAGTCGCTGATGTCCTCTTTCTGTTCAATGTCCATGGCTTCGTTTTCTTGATCTTCTTGGTCTTCTTCTTGGTCTTCTTCTTGGTCACCTTCTTCTTGGTCTTCTTCTTGGTCTTCTTCTTGGTCCTCTTCTTGGTCTTCTTGGTCCTCTTCTTGGTCTTCTTCGTCATCTGAATAAGCTACTTCCTTAGGAACAGCATCTCCAAAAAGGTTGTCTTGGGAGTTCTCGTACTGAACTAAAAGAGCATCTGCGTAGTCGTAATAGAGTTTGTAAGCCTCTGCTGCAAGCTCTCCGTACTTACTAGTAGCGATCTCTAAAGCTTTGGCAAGTTTTTCCACTCCCTCGTCCAACTTTCCCTCTTTAATAAGTTCCTGGGCACTTTGGCTTAATTCCCATTCGTTTTGGTTAGCTTTTTCAGGAGAAGTGTCTTTGATCTCCTGGTCAGGGGCCACAGAAGTGGGCACTTTCTCGGTTTGGGGCTGTTGTGCTTGGTTATCCGTCTCCATTAAATTAATATAAAGTTGGCGCCAAAAGTTTAATATGGATTTAAGCTTAGTTACAAAGTGTTAAAGTAGCAAGTTAAAAATTCAAAGTCCTGTTGGGAGTGTGGTCTAAATTAAGCATGCAACTAGGACTTTCAAAGCAAAGTTCAGGACTCTTGAAGTTTTCAGGAGTTTTGTCTAGAAGGTTCCAGGGCTTCTTGGAGGACTCGAGTCTAGGGAACAGTTTAGGAGTTACAAAGGGCGAGGTGTGGTTAGTTTTGGCTGCTGGAGTGAAGCAAGGAGTTATGTTGGAGTCTTCGATGAAAGACAAGTCGTCGTAAGTAGAAGACACAGGCGTAATTTCAAGAAGTTTCCTGTACTTGCTGAGTTCAGGGGTGCTTTTTAGGTTTTCTTTGTTTTGGTCCAAAAAACTTTGGTAAACTTCAATTGCTTCAGAAAGAATTTGGTTGTGTGCTGTGATGCAGGGAACTCTAGGTTGATCGTTTTGATCACAAGCAGCTCGTCTGCCTCTTTTCCTACGAAGGTTTTCTTCTGGTTCTTGTACCATGCACACATGCTCTTCGGCATTGTGGTCGTACTGCTCAATCATAACTTGGTATCTGTTGTTGAACTCGGGTATTTTCTTTTTCATTGAAGAGTTCCAGTGGTTCTTTATGGAGTTGTCTGTGCGGCCTTTTAGAATCTTCGCGATTTCCGCCCAGCGGTTTCCTTTCATTTTGTGGTAAAGGAACAAAAGCCACTCTTCTTCTTGGGTCCACTGGTCTTTTCTTATGTTGGGGTTGAGGTGGTTGTGCCAACGTTCTCTGCACTGCTTGCCTATGCGTCCAGGAAGGTGCTTTGCGATGTAAGTCCACTTTTGGGGACCGTTTTTTTCCACTAGTTTGGTAACAAGCATGTCTTCTTCTTTGGTCCATGGTCCAGTTTTTATGCACTTCTCTTGGGAGTCTAAAGGAGACCAAGAACTTTTTTTCTCGAACTTGCTTTTGCGGCTCCTCGGAGGAGTTGATGGGTAGTAGTAGGAATTCATCTATTTAAATATTTCATTTTCTTATTGAAACTAAAACTTAAGCCTTTAGCAAGTATTTGAATTTTACTATGAAACTGTTTAAGTGCAGGTTTTATATAGTGGTTACTTATTGTTTCTTTCAATTTGTAGTCTCCAAGACTCTGAAAATTCGTCGAACCTTGACATGAACTCTGAGTGGAAGCCTTCGTCAATGTACGAGGGCAGAGAAAGTCTAGGTACTTTGTCTTTAGCTTGCAAACACTCTCCTCCTGTGTCAATAGTACTTGCAGAAGTTTCTTTTTTGAGCTTTTGCAAACATAAAGAAGGGACTTTTTTAGTTTCTTGGACTTTTTCATTTAAGGTTTGTTCAACAGGAAAGCCTTTTTTCCTCAGGACAGCCAGCACTTTCAGTATCTTTTTTTCTCTCAACTTTAGGGTGTTAAGGTCCTCTTCAGTACTTTTGAGTTTTTGAACTAAGTTTTGGTTTTCTTGCTTTAACTTAGTTTCAGTTTTGCTTGGTATTGCACCAGTTTCGCCTCCTATAGACAAACTTTTGAAGTGTTTCCTTTCTTGGAAAAAACCTGTTTTAGGTTGTTTTTTATGGAACTCGTCGTAAGCGTCTTTGATTTTCCTGAGTACTGGGCCAAACTCTTTGCTTTTCTCTATTACTTTTTCAAAAAATATTCCGTAAACCCTTATTTTGTTTTCGGAGGCGCCAGGGCCTTCTTTTGGCATTAAGTTTTCTAAACAAGAATCCATTTCGCGTTCTAAGTTTAAGCATTCGTAACTGGTAAACTCGCTGTGTTTGGGTCTTTCCATGCTGAGTTTGCGTTTGCTTTTTAAGCTTCTTTTGGAGTTTTTAGAACTCTGCAGACCGTTAGTAGGTGTTTGTTTCGAGTGGTTTAGTGAAACATTAGAAACCTTTTTTTGGAAAGAGTTAAAGGAGTTTGTGCTTTTGTTTGGAGTCAAAGCGGGGTTCCACCCATTCATGGAATAGATTTTAGAACTGGAGTCAGAATTGTGACGGGATGAGTTTCTTTTTGAAAGTGGGGGGTTGTTTTGGTAAGAGTTACTTGCATTGTAATTCTTCTTTTTGATTGGGGTGTCTCTTCCTTTAAGTTTAATCGATGGCTTCCTTTGCAGGTTGCTTTCAAGCAATTTGAAGGTTTTCTTTTTAGGTTGAACAGACATTATTATACTTACCTTAATGCATAAACTAAGTAGTTCCAGAACAAACAACTCCAAACAAATACCCTTTAGAAGTTTGTTTGCAAACTCCAAGCAGGTTCTGCAAGAAAGCCTTTGCAAAAAGCCAGAGTTTAATCCTTTTCAAAGGACTTGGTGAACATAAATTAAGTTAGAATATAAGCTAGGGTAAAAATAATGGACATGGACTTGTTTGAAAGTCTTGAATTCACTGCTGACCAGGAGGATTTAAGCTTAAGTCCAGAACCAGAATGGATAACTTTAAACAGACAGTGGGCAGAAAGTAACCCAAATATACATTATCAGAAGTACCCCTGTGCAGCCCTAGATGGGTGGATATCAATCGAGCCTACACAGCCAGGAAGTGACCTTATGACAAACGACGAGCCAATGCACCTTTCCAAACTCTTCAGGCCAGAACCTCCTCCGCGCAAAAGAAGTTTCATAGATAAAATGGATTTGGACTTCCTTGTGGACGAACCAGACTCTTACAGCATAGACAAACTCTTTTTAGAACCAGATGATGCTTCTACTAGCTCAGAATCTAAGCGTCGACTCTGGAGCCGCGAAGAGGAACAAGCCCTTGCCAAGTTCATAGAGTTCTACGGAAAACACTCTCAAGTTCCTAACAAAGCTTGGCAACTCATGGCTGAAAAACTCGGCAGGAGCGTTGTAAGTCTGCGCACCAAAGCAAACCAGATCAGGAGGTTCGGACTGCGTCGCAAAACTGAAAGGACAAGGAACCCTCGATCCAACAAGCCCACTACACAACAGATGATAAAAGAGGCCCTTCTTAGATTACCTAATTATGTAGGTACTAAAGATGAAATCATTTCGAAAATGGAAGAAGTGTTTGGGGCTTTGTTGACAGACGACTCAAGTAAAAAAGAACCAACATGGAAACGCACAGTAAAGCAAACTTTGTGTACATACTTCCCTAAGATAGAGGGGTACTATAAACTCAAACTAAACTATCCCATTGTAGCTCCAGAAAAGTGTATTAGCATGAGCGACTACATTGTTTGGATCTTAGGTAATCACGGAAGCCTCACTAAGCACAAGTTAAAAGAAAAGATCCAAGAAGTTTTTGGGCAAACTCTAAACAACTCAGTCAGTACCTCAAGCAAGCTAATGACTTGGGAGAAAACCTTTTTAAAGAAGTTAAAAACTTGCCCTTACTTAGACAGTTCTATGGCAGAAGCTCGCTTCACCTTACAGAAATAGCACAAGCATCTTTGCTTCACAACACACCCTAACTTAAGACTTATTTAATATTTATAAGAATCTTTTTTGTAAGGACCATCTACATTCACTCCTATGTACTTAGCTTGGTCCTCAGTCAAAATAGTCAGTTCAGATTGCAAAGCTTCTAGGTGGAGTCTTGCTACATGCTCATCTAGTTCCTTGGGCAGTCTGTGGACTTTATTTGTGTAGGACTTAGTCCACAACTCGATTTGGGCAAAAACTTGGTTTGTGAAAGAACAAGACATAACGAAACTAGGGTGCCCTGTTGCACATCCAAGGTTAAGCAACCTGCCTGAAGCTAGAACTATTACTCCGTGGCCGTCCTCGAACAAGTACCTGTCTACTTGTGGCTTTATGGTCTCACAGGTTACTCCAGGAACTTGCTGCAGTCCGTCCATGTCGATTTCATTGTCGAAATGGCCAATGTTTCCTACAATAGAATTGTTTTTCATCCTTTGCATGTGGGAAGCCATAATCACTCCTTTGTTTCCGGTGGCGGTTATAAAGATATCCCCTGTACCTAACACTTTTTCCAGCTGCAAAACTTGAAACCCTTCCATGCAGGCCTGCAAGGCACAAATAGGGTCGATTTCAGTCACTACTACGCGTGCTCCACAAGCCCTCATAGCAGCCGCACAGCCTTTTCCTACATCACCGTAGCCACATATCACCACTTGCTTTCCTGCAATCATCACGTCTGTGGCCCTCATGATTCCGTCTGGAAGTGAGTGCCTGCAGCCGTAAATGTTGTCGAACTTACTTTTAGTGACAGAGTCGTTTACGTTAATTGCAGGGATGTACAAAGTTCCTGCTTTTTCTTTTTCGTAAAGCCTCAGGATGCCTGTGGTGGTTTCTTCCGACACTCCTTTGCAGTTCTTAGCAATGGTGCGCCACTTCTTAGGGTTAGTTTCCAGGTTTCTTTTTATTACGTTTAGAACGCATTTGTATTCTTTGTTTAGCACACTTTCAGGGTCAGGCCACTTGCTAGGGTTGCTTTCGTGGAGTAGTTCCCACTCTACTCCTTCGTGCAACAAAAGAGTAATGTCCCCTCCGTCGTCTAGAATCATGTGAGGCCCGTCCAGCTCAGGCCAAGTCAGTGCTTGGTCTATGCAATCCCAGTACTCCTGCAGAGTTTCTCCTTTCCAAGCAAACACTGTTGCTGCTTCTTCAGCTACTATTGCTGCTGCTGCTTGGTCTTGTGTGGAGTAAATGTTGCAGGAGCACCACCTAATGTGGGCTCCTAGTTCTTTAAGTGTTTCTATAAGCACTCCTGTCTGGATAGTCATATGCAAAGAGCCCGGAAATCTTAGCACCCAGCAAAGGCTTTTTGGGGCCGTACTTTTCTCTGGTTTGCATTAGCCCAGGCATTTCTACCTCGGCTAGTCTAAGTTCTTTGCGTCCGAATTCCGAAAGGTTTATATCTGCTATTCTACTTTCCATTTTGATCAGAACTTATTAACTCTTACAGCACATAAACTTTGCTACGTCAAAAGTTGCTGGAACCTTGCCTTTAAACTCCCCAAACCTTTCAGTAAACAACTCTTTGTAGATAGAAGCAGCTGCACAAAACACTTCTTTAGAAGAGTCACTTTTTCTGTTTAGGCTTGAGTTGTTTTCACCAATGCTTTCAAGAAAGCTCATTAAGCAAAACATGTCTTCGAAGTAAAGGGAATGAGTGTCTTTTTCTGCAGTTAGTTTCTGGAACTGCAGTCTTTCCAGCATAGAACAAACGTCGGAAAAACTAAGCATTGAGTTAACGGAACTGAGTTTTTCTCCTTTTCTTTCCACGCTGGCTAAGTGGAGTGCTATTCTTAACTCCTGCAAAGTGTCTTCTCCCATAGTGCACCCTATAAGTACTCCTTGCTCTTTCAAGGAGTCCTTCCACTTTGCCACTGTTGAGTGAAGTGAGTTAAGCCAGTGCATATTCAAGTTGCTAATAACTAAGTCAAAAGTCTCACTTGGGTAGTTCCAGCTCTCTTCACAGCAGTTGAACCCCTCCACTTCTACTGAATTTATATTTGACACAGAGAGTTCTAATGAGTCTTTTGAAAAATCAACCACTGTAAGTTTTTCTATGCTTGGAAAGCTTCCAGAACTAAGTTCTTTTGCAAAGCTGTGTGCGTATGGACCTATAAAGCAAACATTAGAGTAACTGGACTGCGGCAAAGAGCAAAAATACTCTAGAATCGACTTAATTCCGAGTTCCTGGAAGTACAACTGGGAGTTTTCTTCTTTGACTAGTTTGTTTCTGTGGAGGGCTTTTAGTGTTCTGTTGAATAAAGGATTCATTTTTGTTTAGAGGGATGACTGTTGGTTATTGTTTGGGAATTTAAAGTAATATGTATAGCAAGTACAACTATACACTCAATAGGTTCAGAAGATCTAGTTCCACAAGAACCTCTTTAGCTAACTGCTCCCAAATGATTTCTAGACTAGGGGCCACTTCTCCTACAAGCTCCAGATGTAGAAGTCCCTACTTGCTGAAAACCCAAATAGAAGCAGCCACCAGTCACGCTCTTTCAAACATCAGGAACTACAACTCAAACAGAGTCAGTTCTCCCAAACCCCTAGATTTCGAAGACATCAGTCCTATTGAATCTGTAGAAAACAGCATTGACTCCGGAATTTCCATCCCGGAATTTCAGAAAAAGGAACCTCAAAAAAGAGACTTAGATACTTTCATTAAAAAGTCCAAAGCTTACGGAAACCGAGTAGCAATGATACTAGCAAACTGTACTGGAAAAAGTCCCTCAAAACGTTTAGTCAAAAAACACTACCAACAGCCTAGCTTAAAGACTTTAAACAGACCAATTACCAGGAGGTTTGTTAAGCCAGCAGTGCTGCCTAAGAAAAGGCCTTTGCACTCTAGAATTCAAAGTAACATTAGTTTACTTTCGCCAGTTCTGTCACCTAGAAACACCTCCTCGCAGTTCACTTCCAAACTAAACGACATCCGAGGACACTACAACCGACTCAAGGCTCTAAAAAGATAACATTAAATGGAAAGAGACTTGAATGAGATTCTAAAAGAAGCTGACCGAGTAGTTACTGAGTCAGAAGAAAGACTCAAGTACAACTCTCCAGAAAAAGCTTTTGGAATCAGAGACTCCTTGCTTGTGAAATGCAGAGACGCCATTGAAGAACTCCACTCTGAAATCGAAGAGGAAAAAAGATGCAGAAAATTGGCGGAAACCAAATGCAGCGAACTAGAAGCGAAAAACGAAGCCCTTGAGTCGCAACTCCAAGAACACCAAAAGAAAACTAAAGACTTGTACCAAGACATAGAAAGTTTAAACGGAGTTAACAAGTACCTAGAAAAAGAGTTAGAAAAACTAAAAGAAGGAGGGTTTAAACAAGCACACTTGGACCAAGCCTACCAAACAATCGAATCCTTAGAACGCACAGTTTCCCAGCTCCAAGAAGAAAACTATGACTTAAAAGACCAGATAGAAGAAGTTTACTCCAGCCTCACCCAAAAAGAAACCCAGTTAGAAGAAGCCAGAACTAGTCTTGAGCAAGAAAGAGCCCACAACAAAGAAGTTTCTCTAGAAGTAGAAAAGATTCTGGAAGAAAAGTACAACCAAATGCAGGGGGAGTTCAAAGAAAAAGAAAACATGATTAAAGAAGAAGTTAACACTGGCATTGAAGAAATAGAAAGAGAAATGAACAGGTACCACCAACTCTACAAAGAAACTTCAAACGAAAACGAACAACTTAGAGAAGAAAACAAGTACCTACTCAGTACTTTAGAAAGGAAACAACAACAAATTGAAAAACACTCCCAAGAAAGCAAGCAAAGACTCCAGCAAGCCCTTAGCAAACAAGCATGCCTCAACAAAGAAGAACTTAGACAAGAAATCCAAGAACAAGCAAGAGTCAATAACTCACTCACTAAAGAACTTGGCGAGTTAAAACTTAAACTCCAAAGCACCCAAGAACAACTTGACGAAGAAAAAAAGCAAACCCAACTACTTAAACTCACTAACGAAAAAATCAAAAACAGACTTGACGATGAAAAAGACACCGAAAGCCTTGAAAGCACTCTAAAAAAACAACAGAAACAACTGACTACTGAAATCCAGAAAAGACTCAAGGACAAAGAAAACTTCAAAGAAGTACTTTTGAACCACAAAGAAGCCTTCCGAACTAAAATCGAGGAAAAAAACGAAATAATTGAAGGCCTCACAGAAGAAAAAATTAAACTAAACGCAATGGTTAAACGACTCAGAGAAGAACTTGAAAACGCACAGAGTTTGCTTGAAAGCATTAAAAGCGAAAAACTAACTTCTACTTTAAGGGTTTCAGAACTTAGACCAGAACTGCAAAACCGAAGCAGTACACAGCCTGTCCAAAAACACCTGAAGAGCTTATCCAGAGATACAGACTACAACGACTACTTTGAAAACCGAATGCGCAAGTTTCACTAAATCAGCTGGAGTTACTTGGGTTTTTATTTTCGTCTAAAATGAAGAATTGGTTTTCGAACTTTTTGTTTTGATCAAATAAAGGCTTGAGTAAAAGAGGCAGTTCCAAGAAAAGTTTCTTAATTTCCTCTGTGGCTGGGTCAGTTTCTTCTAGTTCTAAAAACTTTTTTTCAATCTCAATTATGTGTTTGTGTACTTGTGTTCTTAGTTGCTTTCCTTCTTGGTTGTCTAGGAGTTGTTTGGAGTTTTTGCAAATCACCTCCACTTTGTTTGCTAGTTTAGAAACTAACTCAGCAACTTGCTGCGACCAAGGAGAAGTGGACTTGCACACAGACTTCAAACTGTTAATGAGTAAGTGAGTGGTTTGTCCAAGTTCTCTAAGTGCGGAGTTATCGCAGTTGATGACTGGGAACTTCAGTAGTTGCCTTTTCAAAGAGTTGATTGTTTGGTCTTTTTCTAAAAGCCATTGGTGAGTTTCTTGGGAGTAGTGTTTGATGTACTCGTTGAGTTCTTCAATGTTCTTCTTTTGGGTGTTTATTATGGACTCTTTGTTTTGGCACTCCAAACACTGAGGAGTAGAGAGTGTTTGGGTGTACTGAGGGATGTTTTCTGAAATTACTTTTTCAAAGTTGCGGATGATAGTGTCTTTGTTGTGGATATTTTTCTGGAGTTCGTTTATTTGGTTTTGGAGTTCTTGTTTGGTGTGTTCAAGACTGTCTTTGTTTGAAGAAATAACTTTATTGAGTTCTTCTGTACTTTTGAAGTTAGACTCTCTTATGTACTGCCTCATTTCTTGGATTTCTTGGTCTTTTTCCTTAACTTCAGTTTTTAATTTGTTGAGTTTCTGGAGTAGTTTGGTTTTGTTTGAGTTCTGAAGGGCACTTTCAACTAACTTTTCATTTTCTTTTTGCAATTTTTGGTATTGGTCAAAAAGGTCGTGGAAACTAGACAAAACCTTTTGTTTTTCTTCAGTTTGCGAGTTAAGTTTTTCTTGAAGCACTTTGTTGGCTTCTTTTAGAGACTCGCACTCCCAACATTCCATAACTTCATCAATTTTAAGCATATCAAACAGCTCGTTCATGGAGTACTTGCGTGGACTCACTTGTTTTTTAAGGGACTCAGCAAGGCTTTTGAACTTCTTGAGTTCTTTGTGGGAGTCCTGCAGTTCTTTTTGGAGGTCTTGAATGATTTTGTCTTGGTCTAGTCTGAAGGCTGAATTAGGTGCAGTGTAGCATTTAAATCCAGGTGGCGGGGGAATTACTTTTTGCAACTCTTGAGGCGTAGATATTCCACTATAAGGTGTCAAAGGCGTAATATTACCAGTTAAAACACTTTTCTTAGGCGGAGAGCTAGGAGTCAAAAGCACTTTGTCTGGTGTTTTTAGTGAGACTTGTTGCATATTTGAATTGCGAACGGCTAGAAACTATTTATGATTAAAATATTACTATGCTTGTATAAGTGGTCCCAGTGCTTTGCTAAGAATAACCATGAAGTCTTTTGAGTAAGTCTGATCTTGGACTTTCAATATAAACTCAAGTTCGTAGTTGTTGAGACTAACGTTAAGTTCTACTAGATAAGCAGAGTTCCTTTCGTCTCGAGCATAGAAGTAAAACTTCATTTCTCCGTCCTGACCCCCTGAAGCAATGCAAGCAATGTGGTACTCTGAAAACATCTGCTCTACCTGCTCCACTTCAACAGGCATTGCAAGTTTCCTGCTTAAACTCATTTCTTCGTCCAAGTTCATCCAGAGTTCCTGAAACTCTTCTGGGTTCATTTCAGGGTTAGACTTCAGCATGAACTGGGGTTGTTCTGGCTCCTGAGGTTCTTCTTGTAGTTCTAAAGAAAGCAGGTCTGTTTCAGCTGTAGCTTCTTGTTTGTTTTGAGTAAGGTCCATGCCAGGGCCTTCAGGCTGTTCTGACAACAAGTTTTTTTGGCCTTTTAAAAACTTTTTAGAAAGTTTTCGGTAGATCACTGAAAGCTGGTTGAATTCCTGGCTAAGTATTTCAGAGTAGTGCCCTTTGTCGTCTTCGTAAAAGTTAACTATTGGGTGCTTTTCAGTGTTAACTATTTGGTCAGCTTCTTGAGGATTGGTTCTTAGCAATTTGTAGTAGAACCCAGCTCTGTCCTGCAAGTCTGCATCCTCGCACTCACTAAATACCAATTTGAAAATGTTTGCAAGTGTGTGGTGCATTTCTGGTGCTCTTTTTAAAAAGAGTTTCACACAAGCTGTCAGTAAAGCATGTGCTACTTGCAAGTTTTCTGAAGGGTTGAACCCGTCCAAGATGGACTCTATTATGTAAGGAGCATCGTCAATTGATTCCCCAAACTCGCCAATCATCCAAATTATAGCAGCTTTTCCTTCTTCTGCGTTCACTATGTCTAAAGAACCCTCAATTGTACTCATGATGTCTGTGCTGAGTCCTCTGTACTTCCTCATAATGTCTTTCATCGTTACCAAAGTTTCAGTAATCACGTAGTCTATGTTAAAGTCTAAGAAAGACAAAAGTTGCTGCACTATTGACGCACTTACTGAGTGAAGTCTCAGAGCTATGGTGCCCAAGCCCTGAATGGACTTTTTGGAAATCTCAATGTTTAAGTCAGTCACATAAGCCGATAACTCGTTAATGATTTCTGTAATGTTGTTGTCTGAAGCTATCATTGTAAGGATTTCAATTTTCAAGAACCTGATGTATGTAGGTTCGTCGTACTTGCAGTAAAAGTTTTTGTACTCGTTCTCAAACACTTCAGCTCCTCCACAACTGATGATGAGGTGGATGTGGGCAAGCACGCTGTAACTAAGTTCGTAGGCCCCAGTTACTTCTCCGCTTGTGAAAAGCGTAATAAGAGGAGGAGCTACTCTTGTATAAACTTGCCTGGTAAGTTGGGGGTCGTCTCTAGTGTAGTTAAGCATAACTTTAACACAACCCAGTACTATAGAACTTGAGGAGTTTTTAAGTCTTTCTTCAATCAAGCTCATAACATCGAACTTTTCTTCTTCGTCTGGTGGCTGGTACCGGGCCACCAAGTCGAAAATAATGCTTTGTCCAAACTCAGTGTAGTGACTTATTCTGTTCAGGAGGAAAATCACCATTTTCCTGTTGATAGCAATGCCTCCTTCGTCCTCTAAAACCTCGTTCAGGGCTATTATGGCGTTTGAGGAAACTACTGAGTCTGGGTCACGAATCAAGTCGTAGAGGGTGTCTATGAAAGAACTTTCCAGAACAACTTCTTTAGCAAAACGGTAAAGCTTAACAACTCCAATGATAGCAGTGCGTCTTACGTAGGGATCTGGGTCATTGAGTCCCTCCTCGATAGCTGGCTGGATGTACTCCACTGCTCCTTCAAAGCGGAAAGAGCACAAGTTCCTCAAAGCCAGGCCTCTGATTTTGGGGTCTGAGTTGTCTCTTTTGCAGTCCTTGAAAAAGGTATTGATAGCCATGAGTGCTTGTTCCTGGTTAGTTTCTGCGTAGTTAATCAAGTAGAGGTAAATCATCTTCTTTTGAACAATGTCCGTAGTGGAGCTGATCAGGACCATGTCTGTGAAGAGACTAGACACATCAACTCCTAGTGTCATGTAAGCTATGACTTTTTTAATCACTTCGCGTCTTTTGTTGTCGTCTCTTTCACTCATGATGTTCTTAAGCATTTGACGCAACTCGTTCACTTCGCCTTTCTTGTTGCTCACAAAGAAGTTAGGAGGAGGTAAGTGCTGGGCAGGTGTTTGCACTTGGGCCATTTTTATTATGTTTTTCTGTCCGGCTTCAGAATTCCAAGTTAATCTATATAAATAATGATGAGTGGTGAATCCAGGAATTTTAGTTTATCGGGTCTCGACGTCACTGAGTCCATAGAAATCAGAAGCAGTTGGTCATCCTCTAGGAGAGTCAGTAATTTAGAAACTCTACAGCTCTCTTTAAAGGTTCTTGGCGCAAGTTTAAGGGCTCTACACAAAAAAGAAACAGAGTCCCAGCATTTAAAGTCCCAGGCAAAAGACCAAATAACTGAAGCAATTAATGCTCCAAAAGACTCCCAAGAGCCGATTGACTTAACTCCTCTGGTGAATACCTGCACACGGATGCTGGGGTCTTTGGAACAAACCATTGAAAAGGTTCCCATGAGAGCTACCTCGAATAATCTAGAACTTGAAAATGTTCCTTTGAGGAGCTTTTGGGTGTTTGAGGGAACCCTTAGTCTTTCTGTGGAACAAACGAGTAACAAAGAAAACTTCCTGATTAACTATAGAAACAAAACCGGTTGGAGTTTGCGAAAAGTCTTTTTACGCGAAGTTAAGTCTGGAAGTATTTTAAAAGAAATCACAAAAGTACTTCCTTATAAAGGAGGCACCAAAAAAATAGACTGCCCTTATGATTTACTAAGAGAATATGGAGTGCTGGAATTTGAACTTTTGTACTTGTCTAGACCAGTGAGTAAAAGATACTATGTTGGAAAGTGCATAGTTCACAGTCCAGCAAAACTGAACTCTTTCCAAGTTAAAGTTAAGTTTTTGAGTATGCTAGAAGAAGATTCTGAGTTGTTGTGCTTCAACGCCAACGGTGAAGTAATGGAAAGGAAAAAGATTCCAAAGTATACTTTGAAAGAACAGGTTTTCAGGGATCTGCCTCCAGACTGTGCTCATTTGCAAGTTTTTAAAGGTGAGAATCCAATAAGTCCAAGGCTGAGTTTAACTTAATTATGAAAACTAGAACTGTAATATTAACTGGAAAACGAACACCCATAGGTTGTTTCATGGGGTCTCTTCAGCGGATACCAGCTCCACTGCTGCTTTCACACTGCATCTCAAAGCTCCCTGGAGCCCTTCTTGAAAAGGCCGAAGTAAGTGTTTTTGGATGCAGTGCAGGGGGACTAGGAATGAGTCCAGGGAAACAAGCCTTGCTAGCTGGAGGAGTGTCTGCTTCTTTGCCTGTTTTCAGTGTAGATTTAGGGCATTCTTCTGGACTCAAGGCTTTGGCAATTTGCACACAACACATTAACTTAGGAAGCGAGGCTGGAATATGTGGAGGAATGCAGAACTCAAGCATGGCTCCTTATTTGCTTAAAGGCAGGAAAGGCGCAATGGGAAACCAAAAGTTGGAAGACTCCTTAGTAAGTGATACATGTTCTTACGAAGACAAACACGAAGGTTTTCTAGTAGAAAAAACCAATGCTGAACTAAGCATAAGCAGGAGCGAGCAAGACGAATACGCTTACGACAGCTACAAGTTCAGGGACGTTGCTTTTCACATGGACTTTTTCAAAGACGAAATAGGAGGTATAAACGAACTAGAAAACGATGAAGAAGTAGGAAAAGTAACACAGTCCTCTGTCAACCCAGCTCCCTTGTACTACAAAGGAGGAACAGTTACTGCTATTAACTCAGGCCTGCCTGGAGACGGAGCTTGTGTTTTAGCAGTGTGTTCTTTGAGTTTTGCTCAAAAAATAGGCATTGAACCTTTAGCTGAAGTTGTGGGCTTTTCTGAAGTGGGCTGTTCACACTTTGAGTTTCCTAAAGCTTCTTCTAAAGCAACTTTGAAGCTTATGAAGAAAGTAGGGTGGAGCGTGTCTGAAGTGGACTTGTTTGACATCAACGACTACTTCAGTACAAACTCTCTGGCCTTTTCGAAAGAACTAGGAATTCCTTTGAGCAAGATAAACGTTAACTCAGGAACTGTGGCTTTGGGAGACCCTATTCACACTACAGGAGCTAGACAGGCTTTAACTCTTGCGCGTTCATTAAAACAAAGGGGACTTTTAAAGGGGGTTGCGGTATCTCCACATATTTTAGGGGCTATAGCTGTTGCTATTTCTACTTATAATTAAATGAATACTGAGTGTCCTGATTGGATGAGTTTAAGCACCTTTAATACCCCCGACCCCTTTGTTAGGCTGCACGAAGAAATTATAGACTTTTACGAGTATAGCAAAATGAAGCCTCAAAACATAAGAGAACACAACTGCATTTTAAAAACGATTGAAGGGTTGTCTAAAAAGGTTTGGAGCGACTGCAAGGTTTGTTTTTACGGGTCCTCCCAAACAGGTTTGTGGCTTCCTGGCAGTGACTTGGATATTTTAGTGTTTACTAAAACAAACGAAAGTTCTGAAAACTGCGTAGTTAAACTAGCTGCAGAAATAACTGAGAGTGGAATTGCAGAAGAAATACAAAGAATAACCTCTGCAAGGGTTCCCATCATAAAGATAATCCACAAGGTTACTAAAACTCCAGTAGACATCAGCTTTAACTGCACTAAAGGTCATTGAAGGAGTTAAGCTCGTAAGAGACTACTTAGAAAGGTACCCAGAGGTGAAGTACCTCGTGTTTGCACTGAAGCATTTTTTAAAGCAAAAGGGCTTAGGCGAAACCTACAACGGAGGAATTGGCAGTTTTTTGTTGTTTTGCATGGTTGTGAGTTCTCTGCAGCATCATCCCTTTTACTCCAACCCTGAAAATCAAACTAAGTACAACTTAGCTCACTACTTTCTGCACTTTTTGCATTTATACGGAGTAAAGTTTAACTACAGCAAGTTTAGTATAAGCATCCTGGAAGGGGGCTGTTACCTAAGGAAGTGGGGCTGCGAAGGGCCCACCTACATCACAGTTGAGTGTCCACTGGATCCCTTTGAAGACCTAGGAAGGTCTAGTTTTGCTATGGACAAGGTGCGGAAGGCTTTCAGAAAGGCACTTTACAAGATTTCTTCTAGTCGGTGTGGACTGTCTTTAATATTAAATGCAATCTAAAGAAAGCTTTATTTGTACTGGGTTTGGGAGTTGCAAATACGGACAACTTGGAATAGAGGATACAACTTACTCCGAAAAGCCAGTACTTATAAACTTGAAAGAACCTGTTTTTGCAGTTTCTGCAGGAGAAGGACACTCAGTTATTCTTACTGAAAACTTGTCGCTGTTCAGTTTGGGACGCAACACTTTCGGACAACTGGGTCTTGGACACTTAGAACCTGTATATGCACCTAGTTTTGTTTCTAGTTTAAGACACAAACAAATTGAGTCTGTTTTTTGCGGTTCTGAGCATACTTTTGCAATCTCAGTTGAAGGAGAAGTTTATTCTTGGGGACTGAACTTAAAAGGCCAGTTAGGTTTAGAAGACAAAGAACCCAGAGACTCCCCCACACTAGTAGAAACAGTTTCTAGAGGAATTTCTAAAGTTCTGGAAAGAAACGAAAGAGTCATTTTGGGTGCTGGCGGAGGACTCCACACCTTAGTGCTGACTGACAGAAACAGAGTGTTTTCTTGTGGACAAGGAACGTTTTACGCACTAGGTAACGGATCTCAAGAGGACTTACTTAGTTTCCAAGAAGTACAACAGCTTAAAGGAATGGGCAAAGTTGACAAGTTAAGTGCAGGCTTGAAACACTCAGCAGCTGTAATACAGGGGAACTTGTATGTTTGGGGGAGTTTAGGGCACTCTTATGAGCACCCCTACCAGTTAGTTTTTGAAGCTCAAACTCCCTCTCCTGCAAGGTCGCACTCTCCGAGAAGTGGGCACGTAGAAGAAGTGGGTTCAGGAGAAAACTTTATTGCCATGGTGCTTAAAGGCCAGGTCTGGGTTCTGGGAGAAGGCCTAGTAAACTCTCCCTTTGAACCCAAAAAGGTCACTACTCCTAGTTCAGTTATTTACTTGAGTTGTGGAATGAAACACATTGTATGCATCAGCGACAACTACCAAGTGTACTTTTGGGGTTCCCAAGAGAGTGGTTTTTCTGTGCTTAAAGCTTACGAAACTGCAATTCCAGTAAAAGTATCATGTGGTAGCTACCACAGTTTAATCATTTCAGAACACAAACCTTCTGAAGTGTTTAGTGGCAACAAAGCACTAGCTAACCAAGTAGAAATGCTGAAAAAAGAAGTGGAGGAACTTAAACTCAAACTGAGGGAAAACGAACTCTCCAGAAAGAACTCCAACATGTACCTAGAAAGGGACCCAGTAAGACTTGTTAAAACACCTAAAATGTCTCCTTGCTTTGAAATAAACTTTGAAGAACTAGAAATACTTTCTGAACCTATAGGAAGAGGAGGCTACGGAACAGTTTTTCTGGGAAAGTGGAGAGGAACCCAAGTAGCTGTTAAAAGAATGCGGTTAGACAGAAACAAAGACAGGTATGAAGAATTCATAAAAGAATGCCAAGCAATGATATCAGTAAGGCACCCCAACATAGTGCTGTTTATGGGAGCTTGCACAAAGCAACCTAACCTGTGTTTGGTTCTTGAGTACTGCGGGCACGGGTCTTTGTGGGACGTTTTAAGGAATCAAAGCATTCCTTTGCCTTGGTACATTCGGTGCAAAATAGCACTTGACACAGCTAGAGGTGTGAACTACCTTCATAAGTTTCCCACTCCTGTTCTCCACAGAGACTTGAAGTCCCTGAACATTCTTTTGGACGACGCTATGAACGCGAAGATTGCAGACTTTGGGTGGACTCGGTTCAAAGCAGACACCATGACCAACAAAATCGGAACTTACCAGTGGATGGCCCCAGAAGTAATTTTGGGGGAAGATTACTCTGAAAAGGCAGACGTTTACAGCTTTGGAGTAGTTTTGTGGGAACTAGCAACTCGGAAGCCTCCTTACAGAGAAATGAGTGGACTAAAAGTTTCTCAAGAAGTAGTTAAGAACGACCTAAGGCCACCTATTCCTAGGGAGTGCAAAGAACCCTTTAAAAGTCTGATAACTAGTTGCTGGGCTAGAGAGCCAAGTGCAAGACCTACCTTTGACGAGGTCATAAACCAACTTGATTCTTACCTAGAAACTTTTCGTGAAACGCATAGTTAAAAAAGTTGGCATGTTTTAGTTTTTACACAGCTACAGATGAGTCTGGACTTTTTTTTTTCGGAGTTTTCAGAGTTTTGGGATTTCTTTTCTTGAGGCTTTAAAGTTTGAGCGGTGCTTCCCATAAAGGACTCAGAATGCCTTCTGTAGGGAGTGACTTGTTCCAGGTTAACAGGAGACTTTACATCAGCAGTGGAGGGTTCTGGCTTGTCGGACTCAGAAGAGTGAAGAATCTCAATCTCATGTTCAACCACTTCAACTTTTTGTTGATTGGAGTCTTCTAGTTTAGGTTCTTCTTTGGCCTCCTCTACTTCTAAGTCTTGGTTTCCGAAAGTTTGGGGCATTGGTTGGGGTTCTGGAGTTAAGTAGTCCTCTGGAGACTCATCAGGAGTGTGGAAAGGCGGAGGTGGAACTGTAGGAGGCCAGAACTCATTTAAGTCCGGAGCTGAGCCTCCATACTTCTGTTCCAACTGGTTGGCAGCTATATGCGTAAGCATTTCTTTTGCAGTGCTTTCTCTTTTGATTTTGATTTTACTGGCGGTGTGGTGCTCTAGAAAGCCCTTGACAAAGTTCCAGATCCAAGAAATCGTTCTGGGGGCGTTTATCACGTAGTTGACTATCATTCTGCACCTGAAGTTGTCTTGAAGCACTTTAATTATTTTTTTGAGTTCAGACTTGGGCAAAGAAGATATTCCTAAACTGCACAAGTCCGTAATCACTATCCAGTTTTCAACTTGTCCCGGCATAAGCATGTTTTGAATCATGTACTCCAAGTGGAAGCAAACTAAGTCACAGTATTCTTCTATGGAGTAATTGTTAAGGTTTATTCGGCCTACGTTAATGCAAAGTATGGGCCGGTATCTATGGTCCCTTCCGTGGATGTAAATGCTTCCCTGATTCAGTAGGTGTGCCACCCTAGGGTGCAAAGTAGCATAACTGTTGCACAGATTTGCCTCTCTCCAGTCAATCGTATTTTCTAGAGCCTTCAAAGCTTTCTTTTTGTCAAACTTAGACCCTATTAAGATTCTAAGGAGTTCCTCGTCACAAAAGAACTCTGGAAGGGGAACTCAATCAAGCTTTTAAAGTGTGCAACTTGATTGGTTTCAAAAGGAGTGAAAGGCGTCTTGTAAAAAATGTACCGAACAATGCTTTTGTCCTGGCCTTGATACAAGTAGTCGTTAGCAGGCCAGTACCTGTAGGCTTCTTCGGGCAGCTTGGCACTATCAGGAACTTCTATCGTTTCCATTATATAAGTTTAAATGGATTTTGAGTCAAGTGAGTCTGAATCTGAGAATGTTGCAGGGAAGGAAGACTTGAAGTACGCACAGTTCCTGCGAAGTGACTTCAGCCCCGAACAAGAGGCCAAAGCTGTTTCTTACGCTACAGAAGCCATTGGCAAAAACAAGCTAGACAAAGATTCTGGAAGTGCTTTGAAAGCTAAGTTAGACGCAGACCCGTTATTTCAAGGCGGAGGGGACGGTTCTTGGCAAGTAGTTATTGGCAGAAGCTTTGCAGTGAGTCTTACGTACGAAACAAACTACCTTTTGTTCTTCAACCACCTCAAGTATAACCGCTCTGTCTTAATCTTCAAGACTCAATAACCCAATAAAATGGTGAAACACAATAACGTGGTCCCTAACGCGCACTTTCACAAGGACTGGCAGCGCTACGTGAAGACCTGGTTTAACCAACCTGCACGCAAACAAAGAAGAAGGAGTGCCAGGAAAGCCAAGGCTGCTGCTATTGCTCCAAGGCCCCTTGAGAATTTGAGGCCCGAAGTGCAGGGACAAAGTCTTAAGTATTGTGGCAAAACCAAGCAAGGAAGGGGCTTTTCTTTGTTGGAACTTAAAAAAGCTGGACTTACTGCAAGGTTTGCAAGGACTATTGGGATTTCCGTGGATCACAGACGAACAAACAAGTCCCAGGAAACATTACAGAACAATGTCCAAAAACTAGAGCTTTATAAGAGCAAACTCACTCTTTACCCCCTCAAACAAGGAAAGCCCAAAAAGGGTCAGGTTAATGACACCGTAAGCTCTTAAATAATCAGTTCTTCATTAGTTTAGTTATTCCCAGTTTAGTAGCTTTTCAAACAACACTTGGAACTCAGGGTTGTCCTCGTAGACTTTACTAAGTAAGTCGTTGACCATCTGGAACTTTTGCTCCTCTGCTTCGAGTTCTTTAGCTGTAGCTTCTTCACGTCCTCCTTTGAACTTGCCAGAGTTGACTTGCTCAGCCATTTTAGCCATTTCTTGGTGTTTAGAAATGTTCCACAGGTTCTTGAACTTCTCCAGTTTCAAAGAAAGCACTTGCACTTGTTTTATTTGGAGTTGTTCTTCGAGTTCTTGTTCTTGTTGGCTTTGGGAATCTAGTTCTTCTGCTAGTTGGTCCATTTCTTCTTGTCTTTGTCTGATAGACAAGTCAATTTGTTGGGAATTAGCTGTAGTGTGCTTTAGGGTGTTTTTGAGGTTAGCAACTTGTTTGCCGTTAGGAGCTCCTGGGCGGCGTTTTTCGCCTTTGGGTTGGTACTTGAGTTGTATAGTTTCGCGTTTGTAAACAGCTCTTTCCATTTCTTTGATGAGTTGTTCTTGGCGTTTGCGGAGGTTTTCGAGTTTGAGTTCCATTCTGTGGATTTCTTTTTTCATTTCTTGCATTTCTTTCTGGCCTACGTTGGGGTCGATTGTCATTTGCATTTCTTTTTCAAGTTGAATTTTGCGTTCCCACAGTAGAATTTGTCTTTCAACTTCTACGATTTCGTTAAGAACTTCTTCTTTTTCGATTTTGGCTTCTTCTATGGACTCTTCTAAAGTCACGTTGCCATTTTCGAGTTCTTTGAGTCTGTCTACAAAGTCCCTTTCTAGGTGTCTGTTGTCGTCTTCGAGTTTTTTGTAAAGTTCTCTGTTTTTGTCTAGCAGCACGTTGATTCGGTTCATGTCGTTTCTGAGGGACTTCAAAGAGTTCTCAATGTCGCTTCTTTCTTTTCCGATCGACTCCACTTCTCCGTCCAGTCGGATTTTTCTTTGTTCTAAAATGATTAACTTTGTTTTGTAGTCAGAGTTGTTTTTTCCAATTTCGTCAATTTCGTTTTGTTGCTCTACAAGTTGAGTTTGTTTAGAAATCCATTCCCTTTCTAGTCGGCTAATAGTAGTTTCCCTTTCGTTTATAGTCCGTTCTAAGTGGTTGAGTTTGGCTTCGTAAGGCCCTGAACTTTCGTCAGTGACGTCTTTGGTTAAGTTAGCGTACTCCCTGTTGAGTTTGTCAACTTCTAGTTGTTTCTTCTCCAAGTCAGTGTGGTTTCCCTTAATTTCTTTTTCGAACTTTTTAAGAATGTCGTCTTTTTCAGAGAGTTCTTTTTCAATTTCTCCTTTTTTTTCTTTAAGCATTTCAAGGCCTTGCTCAGTGTGCAGGACGTCCATTTTGACTCTTACAATGTCGTTCCTCACGGCTTCGTTTTCAGCTTCCTTTTCGTTGATTCCAGACATGATTTTCTCAGCTTGCTTGCTGAGGTTGTTAGCGCTTTTTTCAATGGTGGTTTGTTCGCTGAGGTTGTTCATGATGTCTTCCATGAGTTTTTGGGTGTCTTGGTGTAGTTTCATAATGCTTTTTTCGATGTCAGTAAGTTGGTTTTCAATGGACTTCTTTTTGTTGTCCAAAGTAGAGATTTCTTTTTCAGTGGCTTGTCGGGACTTTTTGAGCATGGTGTCTTGTTCTTCAAGGTACTCTCTTTGGTTTTCGTAGCCTCTTATGTTCTTTTTGATTTGTTCTAGTTCGTTTTTGGTAGTTTCTAGTTGCTGCAGGTGCTTGTCTGTGTTTTCTTTTTCTTGTTTGATAGTTTGTTCGTAGCCTCTTAGTTCAGCGTCTAAGTGGGTTTCTTGGTCTAGTTGGTTTTTTATTTCTTGCTGCACTACTTGCAAGGTTTCGTCTCTGCGCTGCATTCCACTTAAGTAGTCTTTCCAGTCGCGCATTAAGTCCTTTTTGCTGATTTCTATTTTTTCAAGTTGTTCAGAGGCGTCTCGGAGAGTTTCTATCGCGGCTTCAGTTTGTTCTTTTTGGGACTTGAGTTGGGACTCAATGAGGTTTTTTTGGTCGTTGAGTTTTTTGATTTCTTCGTTCATGTGGTCAATGAGTATGTCCTGTTTGTCTTTGTCTTTTTCTAGGTTTGTAACGGCTTCTTCGGCTCTGTAAGTCATTCTTCTGCTCACTGCAATTTCACTTTTCATCTGGGAGTTGTAGTCTTCTACTTGCCTTAAAGTTCGGTTGATTTGGTTAAGTTCTTCTTGGGCTTTATTGACTTTTTTGAGTTGGTAGTCCACATCCTTTTTTTTGGTTTCAAATTCTTCTTGCAGAGTTTCTAGTTGTTCTTCAGCTTCTTCTCTGTATTTCTTAATGATGTTGAAATTATCCCGGGTGCGCTCATAAGTCATTTGCATCTTGGCAAGCTGCTGCTGTACTCCGTAAAGTTGGACGCCTGCGTCTTCTCGGTTCTTTCTTTTGTCCTTTAGTTCTTCTTCTCTTTCACGCAATTGCAAGTCTATGCGTTCGCGTTCGTCATTTAGTTGCTTACTCAAAGCAGTTTGCAGACGTATCATCAAAGGGTGGTCTGCTGGCAAGTGCATAGGGTCTTCGAGGTTTTCAAAGTACTCTTCGTCAAGTTCTTCGTCAAGTTCTTCTTGGTACTCTTCTCCGTAGTCCTCAGTGTTTTCTGGATCGCTCATATTAATAACTGTTATTATTACAAAAGTGTGCTTCGGTGTTTAGAAAGCAAGTAAGAAACAGCTTGGTGGAAGTGCTCACACTCAGAAGAAGACTTGCAATTCAGAATTATTTCTTCTGCTCCATAAGCTATTTTGAGACAGTTTGACTTAACTTTAGAAACTTCTGAAATCTCTCGAATTTCAATCCTTCCAATCACACTGAAACTCTCTAAGTCTTTCCACTCCAAAACGTAACTTTCTTCTTTTACTGAAAACTTAGATTCGTTGGGAACTATGTTCATCAAAACTCTAGACTGTTTGGGGCCTTGGGTGATTTGAATGAGTCTTGGAGTTAGCAAGTAGCACACTAAGCTTTCTGCGTGTGACAAGTTCATTTCTGAAGAAGAGTGACTGAAAACTGGCAGAGAACTAGCACTGTTTAGTTGCTCCAAACTTGGAGACCGCTTTAGTTTTTTGCTGTTAAAGGCTTCGCGTTTAGCTCTTTGGTCGGCCAAAAACATCAGTTTCCTTTCCTGGTAGATTATTTGGTTCAGCATTATGTCTAAAGGAGGGTCGCTTTCCCGAGGACCTTCAGGGCACTGGAAAGAGAAGTCGAGTGACTCTTGGGTGTCTTTGAACTCTATGTATAAGTAAAACAACTGCAAAAGTAAGAAGTCGTTGTCCATAAGGTTCAGGAACTCTTCTACTGAAAAAAGAACTAGAGCTTTGGTTTTCTTCAGCATTTCAAACATAAGTTCAACGTTTTCTTTGCGTTGTTTGTAGGTTGAGGGGCTCCAGTTTATGCCTTCAAGTGGTTTTTCAAAACCATTTACTAAATAGTGTAAGACTACACTTAACTTTACTCCGTCTCCCAATTCGTTTAAGTACACCTCTTCCGAAATGACTTCAACACTGTATTGAATCAAAATGCTGTTGTACCAAGCTACTAGTTCTTGTTTAAAGTTCTTTACTTCTTTGACTAACACTCTTCTAAACATAAACTCCAAGCAGTCCCAAGCCTGACTTGCACTGCCTCTGTATAAACTTTGTATGTCAAACTTAAAGTGACCTTTAGAACTTAAGTAGTTCACTAGAGTTTGGAGGTTGTTTAAGCAGTCCTCCCTAGAACGGGGGTTTAGGAACTCTTTTGAGATTTCAAAGTCGGGGTCAATACGTTCTAGGAGTTTTAAAGGAAACACTCCTTTTCTAAACCTTTGTGGAAGGTCTGAAGAAGTTACAGGAGCTTCTATTTCTAGCAAGTTAACCCACCTCAGCAAAAGTTTGTGTGTAGGGGTAAAGGACAGTTGTTTAGAGCACCTTGTTAGTCGCTTGCGTGTAAAAGCCATACTTAAGATGGAACTTAGTGAAGACCAACTAGCACTGGTGAAAAATAAATAGGCACTCAACCTTACAGTGGACTACTTGTGTGGGTACCCCTCTGACTTTTTGTCTAACTTTGGAACTAAAGGACTTGAGGTTTACGAGCAAACAAGAGCCCTATTGAAGAAACTAGTGGGGGTCCCCCAAGAAGAGGTAACTAAACTGCTTTCTCAAGAAGGAATGTCTGATTCTGAAGTTTCTGCTTTTGCAAGTGCTTTTTTGTCTAGACAGAAGGACCTTCAAACCTACTATAAAAACAACTACTTATCCAGCAACAAGCTTGAAACTTTTGACTGGAACTTAAGTTTAGTTATGAGTAGTTCTAAACTCTCTGAAATGGCAGTTCCTATTCTGCAACTGGAACTCCAAGTAGAAAGCTCAGAAAAGGTGTTGCTGGAGTTTACTTGTCAAGAACTGGAAGAGTTCACTTCTTCACTAAAGAAAATACAAGCAAAACTAAGAGCTTAATTTAAACAGAAATTTCTCTAACAGGAAAAACGTCTCCTAACTCTTTGTTTCTTTTGGCGAGTCTCCTGATCTCTTGGTTGAGGTCCTGAACTACTTGTTCGAAGTAAGACACTGTATGGTAGTGCTCTTCTTTCCACTTCTCACTAACTCGTTCCTGTGCTTTGAGCAGTTCAAAGGCTTTTTCTTCACTTTCTTTTTGTCTTTCACGGGCTTCCTGGATTTCTTGTTCCAAAGAGTACACTTTGTTATTGTAGTCGTTGGCTTTTTCTTGTAGCTTTTCGTAATAAGAGTCTCTGAGTTGGTTAAGTTCTTCAGCTAGGTTGTCTCTTTCTCTCTGCAAGTCTTGCATTAGTTGGCTTAACCTTCTAACTTCTTCTTTTTGTCTTTTGGAGTTGTTTTTGAAAGTTTCGATTTCTTTAGAAGAAGAATGTTGCATGTTTTCATAGTTCTTTTTGAGTCTTTCCCACTCTTGCCGTTCATACCCAAGGTGTTCGTTTTGTGACTCAAGCATTCTTTTTTCAGTAAGTCGGATTTCTTCTAGTTCTCTCATTCTTCTTTCGTACTCTTCAAGTCTTTTTTGTGTGGTTTTTTGTTCTTCTTGTAAAGCAAGTTTAGCTCTTTCGCACTCTTTGGAAAGACTTGAGTTTTCTCTTTGGAGTCTTTCAAAGGACACCTGCAAGTGGTTGGTTTTTTCTTGCAGGTTGTTGAGTTCTTCGTCTCGGTTGCTCAGCATTGAAGAATGTTTTTTTTTCAGAGAGTCAACTAGAGAGTTGAAGTTAGTTTTTTGTTCAGCAAGTTCAGTTTTAAGTTGTTCTTGAAGTCTTTCGATTTGCTTGACGTACTGCTTTTCCCTAAGGGCAATCCTGTCCCTTTCTAGATAAGCTTCTTCAACTTTTTGTTTAGCTTCTCTTGCTTGTTGGTGCACAGATTCTTCTTTTTGTTGGTAAGTAGCAATCTTTTGTTCGTAGTCTTCCATAACTTTAAGCATTGAGTCACATTCTGCCCTTAAAGTTTCATACTCTTTTTTGTAGTAACTAGCTGTTTCGTGGGCATCTTCAAGTTCCCTTTCCTGCATTTGTGACTTGCTTATGGCTTCTTTTTCTCTGGCTGAGATGTTTTGGGCTTCCTGAATGAGCATTTCAATTTCTTCTGACTTTTTGGAGTCAACTTCTTCGTATGCTTTTTTGTAGTACTGACTGCTTTGCTGAGCTAGTCTGAGTTCGTTCTGTAACTTGTTGACTTGGGTTATGTTTTCTTCTCTTTCTCGTTCTAATTTAGCAAATTCTTCTTGGACCCTTTTAAGCTTTCCTTCAGCAATGTCTTTTTGGCCCCTTACTTCGTCTTCAGCCATGAGTAGTTGTTTGTACTCCCCTGATATTTCTTTTAACTGTACTAGGTACTTTTCAGCAGCTCTTTCTTTTTCTCTAGTTACTTTTTCTAAGTACTCGTTGCGTGACTTAAGGGCTTCTAGTTGCTCAAGCAGTAGTCCGTTTTCGTTACTCAGTAAGTCTAGTCTTTCTTGCATTTCGTTTTTTTCGGCCTCGTAAAAAGCGTACCCAACGTGCCCGCCCTCAAGTTCGTTTTTTTCTTTTTCAAGCATTTCTTTCCACCGGCGTTCCATCTCTTCTCTCAAAGAACTGTTTTCAGCAGACAACCGCTTAGTGGACTCCCCTAGTTCTTGGATGTTTAGTTTAGCACGGTCAAGCGCAGAGGTAAGTTCTTGAATCCGGCTGTCGTAAGCTAAAAGCAGCGGAGACAAAAAAACAGTGTTGCTAGCCCAGGGCGGCAAAACTTCTTCACCTGAAATCTCTTGGGACCGCGGGGCTTCTTTGCCCAGTGCTATTTGGCATCTTCTGAGTTCTTTGTTCAAACGGTCGGTGAGGTCACGCAAGTCTTCGTTTTCTCTGTCTAGTGTAGATATCCGCTCTTGGTACAATTCTTGATCTGTCATTAAATTTGAATATGAAACCTTTCTGGCTCTTATAACAATTTTTTAGTTCACCAGCTTAGAGTCAAGCATTAGTTTAGTGTCTTAAGTACTTATAAAATGATGAAATTAAGAGAAGGCTTTGAAACACCTTCACCAGTGATGACGGCCCCTGCAACCTCCGGAATCACTTCTAACTTCTCAAGTTCCCCTTCTACCGAGGAGTCTAAAGAACTCAACATGACCGGATTGCTTATGGCTCTTCTCAAACTTAAAAAATCCCCTAAATACTCAGAATCTCCTTCTGATATAAAAGTTGAACAATCCTTAGATGGTTCTTGCCGAATATTTACTCTAGACAACTCCGAGTGCCCCCAGCATAGTTCTTTCGCTGGGTCTCCAAGCAATGCGCCTTCTCCACCCCAGATTGATCATATTATTTCTCGGTTAAAAAATCTTGCAGACAGTCAGTCTGAAAACTTGTCTTCCCCACCCACTCCTACCCAACTCAAAAAAGCCCTTGACAATTGCACTGTTATATATTTCCCACAAAACTCCGAAGTCAGTCCCCAGGACTCTGAATACCTGCCGTCTTCCAAAGAAGAAAAGTCCATAGATAAGCCCTATTACAACCTTGCCAACCCTGCTACTCTCCGTTTCATCAGAAAAGCTCTTTTAAACAGAACTCCTAAAATATTCACTAACCACTTCTATGAAGAAGAAGTTTCAGAGTCCACTGACCACTCTATTATACTCATCCACCCCAAATACACTTCAGAAAAGTCCAAAAAGCACTTTGTGCCCAAAAAAAGTAACGAAGAAGACCTTAGTGACCCCAATTCTGTCCAAACTCTCATGAAGAAACTTCGGGAACTAAGTGTGGACGAAATTTCGCAACAAGCAATAGACGATGAAGGAATTAGAATTATCACGTTAGAGTACTCTTCCAGGTGCACTTCTGGCAGCGAAAGTTCTTTCAATATGGGAACTCCAAACTTCCGCTGTGAAGCCCCTGACTTGTTGTCTCCAGAAACAAACTTTAAGCTAATTTCAAGGCTTTGTGCTGTCCAAGAAGACGCAGCAGGGGAAGAAGAAGGCTTAGTTTACATAGACACTGAAGGAAGTGGGGGAGAGTTTTCTATAAGTTCTCCTGCACAGGACCTTTCCAACCCGCCTATGCTCGAAGACGTTGCAGAAAGACTCAGAAACCTAAGATCGAGGTCTAAAAGTTTAAGTTCAGACGATTAATGTATTATAAAGATTCTTTTCCAAGACTTTCCATCTCTACTTCTCCTTGCTTTGCTTTTCCAACTGGAAAGCTTTCTTGAGTTCCAGTAAACTTGATGGTAGTTATTATTCCAGCGTGGTCGCTTATCTGGGTGAAAGGCTGGGATTGAATGTAGAATGGCTCTACTCTTGACTCGTCTAAGTCAAAACTGAAGTTTGAAAATTTAGAGTTAAAGGCAATCACATAGTCTAGTGCAGCATCGTTTGAGACCTCGTCTTTCACAGTAAGAATAGTCTCAGTTGGAACTCCGTTTACAACAATTCCGTTAGTGGCTGGTGAGTACCCGTACCTCTCTCTCATTATGTCTCTTCCGCCTAGTATCCTCATCATGCATTCGTAGTCGTCTCCGTCTGTAAAGTGCATTCCCTTTTGGGACTCCCTTGCATCCACGTTAAGGTCACCCATAAGTACTGCTAGTTCCTTTTTGTTTCCTAGTTTGTAGCTGATGAACTGCTTTAGTTGCTTAAGTTGTTCTCTTCTTACACTTCTGTAGTTGTACCACTCCCTTTCGTTGTTAGTGTTATAGGAAGACTGGGTGTGGGAAGTAAACACATGAATGACTTCTTGGGGAGTACTTATTTTAGCGTAGAGTACGCCTTTTTTACTCAGAGAGTCTGGCAAAACGCCTTTTTCATAGGGCATGAAGTCACTTTCTAAGATAGGGTACTTCGAAAGAATAAGCAGCCCTCCGTCTATGATAGGGAAGGTCCAAATGTTAGCTGAGTGCGGAACTGCGTAAAACTCAAAGCCTTGTTCTTTGGCTTTTTTAATTAAAAACTTTCTTCGTTTGTTATAGGAGCCAAAAATTTCCTGTAGGCAAACTATATCGAAGTTAGGTAAAATGAACTTAGAAAAGTACTGGACTCTGGCGTTTTTGTAGTCACTAGAGTTGTTTTTAACCATAGGCGGCCGCATTAGCAGATTCAAGGTTAAAAAGCGAATAGAGTGCTCCTGGGTAGAATGCGACTCTAGAATGATCTCAGGCTCCATATTACAAGCTCATGTTTAAATTAAATTCTTCTCTTAACTGGAAGACTGACTTCGCTAGTGTCAAACTGCCCCATGCCTAGTCTCTCTTGTGGATTCAAAAAACTGTCCATAGAGTGGTTGTTTCCGTTGTCCAAAGTTCCACTTACTATGTTGAGTTTAGCTTGTAGTTTAGGCCAGATGTACTCATCTAAAGTTTGGGGTCCGTACAAGTAATGGATGTTCACACACCTTTTTTGTCCAATTCTGTGAGCACGGTCTTCAGCTTGGATCATAACTCCAGGAGTCCAAGCTAGCTCTCCCATCGCCACTGTAGAGGCTTCAGTAAGAGTTAAACCTTGGCCTGCTGCCATGATTCCCAGTATAGCTACTTTACAGTCGGAGTTGTTTTGAAAAGCGTTTACTCCTGCCTGGCGTTTTTGATGAGGAGTGCTTCCGTCTATTCTGATGTACTTGGTTTTTTCTTTGTTAACTTGAGTCTCCACTGCATCTAGCATTTCTAAGTGGTGGCCAAAAAACATAAACTTGCAGTTACTTTGAATAAGGTAGGAAACATAGTCAACAACTCCTTTGAGTTTAGCCTTGCAAGTTAAAGTGAAAGCTTGTGTGAAGAATAATTCCTTTTCTAGATTTTTAGCTGCTGAGTCCACTTCGTCTCCTGTTACTTCGTGGGTTTCTTTGAAGTATTCCTTTTTTTTGCGCACATCAAAGTAGAGTTTTTTGATTTTGCGAGTGTATTCGTAAGTAACAGGAATTTCAACCTTTTGTCTGAACTTGTCGGGCAGTTGGGAAAGGACCTCTGACTTAATGCGTCTGATCATAACTGTGTTAGAAATAAGTGTGTAGAGTTCTTTAATATTTGAAGCTCCGCTGTAGTCAGTGTGAGTAAAAAGAACTTTGGGGTCGCAGTACCTTTCAGCATAAATTTTAAAGTTGTTAAATATGTCAGGACGGATAGCAGACAACTGAGTGTAGAGTTCAGCAGGCCTTGAAACAACTGGAGTTCCACTTAGCAGAATCACTCTTTTTGCTTTTTGCAAAAAAGGCACTAAGCACTTAGTTCTTTTAGCAGAGTAGTTTTTTAAGTAGTGGGATTCATCTGCAATCACGACTTTAAAGTACTTAGAGTTCAAGTACACTTCTAAGTTAGTAGCCATGTGGTAACTAGAAATCCAAACCTTTGCACTGTTCCTCATAGTTGCTTTTTTGTCCAGAAAGTAAAAGTCTTGGGTTTCTAAGTCAGGAACCCACCTTCTAAACTCGTTCATCCAGTTAAGTTTAATACTGGCTGGACAAATAACTATGCAAGGCCACTCTTCCCTGTAAACAGTTGCAATTGCTATTCCTTGCACAGTTTTTCCTATACCCATTTCATCGCCAATCAAAACCCTTCCGAAGTGCTTAAGTCCAAACTCAACTCCTTCTTTTTGGAAGTTATAAAGTTGCGACAAAATGTGGTTTGGCAAGCTATCTAAACTTTTAGGCGTTTCGCTTTGGTAGTTGTGGGGGCATTGCTTGCAGACTTGGGGTTTATTACTTTCAAGGGCTTTTATTACGAAATTTGGAATTTTTTGGAACTTAAAAGCCCTTAAGTCTTGAGTGGAACTTACGAAGAACTCAAACATACTAATGGGAATAATCCAGCCCTCCACGTCTGTGCAGTAGATTCCTGCAGCTTCGTATATGTACCTTTTGAGTGCAGGCGATAGAAAAGCTGAAGTTTTCAAAAGCACTTCATCTTTTGAATAGAGTTGTATTGAACAAGTAGTTTGCTCAGGGATTCTTTTGGGAGACTCAGGAGGAAACAGGGGTTCTTCTGGAGTGCTGGGCTTTTTAGGGACTTCAGGTTCTGGCATTGGTTTATGTTTACTTTCTAATTGCTGCAAAACTGCCTTTTTACGGTTTTCAAGGACTTCTGAAAAAGACTTTTGAGAGAGCGGACTAGTTAAAGTATCCTTTTTGCTTTTGTACTCCAAAAACTTCTGCAAAGCGTTTACCTGCATAAATTTTAGCCCCCAGTTAGTTATGCTAAATTAACTTAAGAAGCATTTTGTTCTTGGTCAGAAGGAGTTCCAAAAACTTCTCTATTGTAAGACACAAGTGAAAGTTGGGGTGTGATGTTAGGAGTGAATGCTATTATTCTTTCTCTCTGCATAACGGGAGTTAAGTTAGGCCGTAAGTTGGGAACTGTGACTTTTCTGCCCCCTACTCTCGAAAAATTAGGAATTACCAAGACAGGCTGGTTTTGAGGTTCACGACTTAGGTAGTTCTCTTCTTTTATAGACTTCTGTGACTCAGCTTCTTCAAAAGAAAATTCCTGTGAGTAAATAAACCAGTTGTTGATTTCAAAAGTAAAGCATGACTCCTTAAAAGCATGAGCCATCAGTGCAATAACTACGATGGAAGATATTATACAGGTAACTAAAAGAGCAATGGTGTAGCCTCTTTCTTCGTCGTCAGCAGCTTCTTCCAAGTAGGTGTCTGCCAGTAAGTAAATAATCAAGCCCAGCATAGCCAGTACTGAAAACAGCAAAGGAATAAACATACACTGCGAAACTCCTTCTTGGCAAGACATTTTGGGCGAGCATTTGCGGCCTATTTTGAATTCCATCAAAAGAGGAGTCTTACAGATTTCGCACTTAACTTCTTCTATGTCTTCATACTGGGAAACAATCCATGTTTTCATGCACTCTTCATGAATGTACTTGACTGAACCTGTGCATTTGCAAGGAGAAATCAACTTCATGCTAACAGTCCCAGTTTCAAAACAAACCCTGCACATCTTATCTTCTTCTGGACTTAAGTTTAGCTCTATGGTAGGCGCTATTCTCGACATTTGCTTAATTATGAATAAAATCCACTAGTTAAACCCGAATCCAATTAAATGGCAACTCGGGTAGAAAACTTGGATTTAGGAACTGAGAGTTATATTTTTTGCATTTCTTTTAACTTCCACGGCAACAGACTAGCTTTGTCCTCAGCAGACCAGTCAATACAGGTTTGGGACCACACCCAAAGTGGATGGAAACTCAGTGCAAGGTGGAACGCACACTCAGGAGCAATATTCAAAGTAAGATGGGCACACCCTGAGTTTGGCACATTGCTTGCTTCTTGCTCGTTTGATAAGTCAGTCAACATCTACGAAGAAAATTCAGGCGAAAACTCCTGGAACACGCTAGCAAACTTAGTGGAGAGCAAAGAACCTATAGAGGACATAAGGTTTGCTCCTAAGCACTTAGGACTACAACTAGCTGTTTGCTCGAGTAACGGGGAAATAAGGATTTATGAACCCAGCAATTCAGTAAACTTAAAAGTCTGGAGTGTTGCCCAGATGTTTCTTGGCTCCCCACTAGGCAGCAACTGCATTGCCTGGAACCCAAGCCCCATTGACCCTCCGATGCTTATTGTAGGCAACAACGACGCTGAAACAGCAAGGGAGAAGTTTTGCAAGCAGTTTTCGGAAGAAGCTTCTTTGCTGCAGTTGTGGGTTTGCTCAACTGAAACTAAAACTTGGCAAAACATATACACAGCACCTGAAGCCCACAAACTTGCAGTAGTTGACTTGGACTGGGCTCAGTTGATGGGCAGAAGAAAGCATTTAGTGTGTTCTTGCTCTCTGGACTCGACTGTAGTAGTGTGGCGAGTGGACGGAAACCAAGGAATAATAGAACTTGAACAGGTTTTAACTGGGCATACTTCTAAAGTGTGGAAGGTGTGCTGGGACCTACTAGGCACAACCATTTGTTCAACAGGCGACGACAGCAAAGTGAAGGTTTGGAAAAGGAACTTAAACAAAGAGTGGAACTGCATAGAAGAAATAGAAAATCCTTAGAAGTAATACTTAGACTTCTTCAAGTATGTAATTTCTTATCATAAATGGAAAAGAAAATAAACAAATCCAGCATAAGTGCCAAAAACAAAACAATGCTTCACGAAACACCCTGGGACTCTAGGTTCATTGCCAAAAAGCTCCCTAACTACGACAGCAAAAGAGACGTTTACTGCAAGTATATTCAAAACAATAGGCTGAGATTAAGGTCCCACAGACCAAGCGGAGCAAGGTCCAATTCTAACTCCTCTTCTTCTAGATCAAGAACTCTTTCTAAAGACTCCCTCAACAAAACTGCCCGCACCAGACAAATCTATGATAACCAAGCCAAGCTACTTGAAAGCCAACTAAAGGAAACCTGGGAACGTTTCAGAGTGAGTCCTCAGCATATGGACATCTTTAGCACTCAAATTGCCGACTTACCCAGCAAAAGAAAAGCCTTTGTGATTGCTAAGGAAATTGACTTACTAGAAAAAGGAGAAAACCCTGTCCAACTAGTGATGAATAGCATTACAGACAGGGAGTACTTAGTTATCCAAATAAGCGAACTAAACCAAAGTTTGCTTGCCACAACTGAAAAGCAAAAAGTAGCCAGTTTGAAAAAAGAAGCCATAGAGCTTTTCAGGAACATAAGGAACTTGAACTTGTCAATAGTGGAGTCTGTAAGTTTTTGGAGTAACTACATGAAACTAAACGCTTACCAGTTCTTGTGGAAGAATGAAAACTACCTTGAAAAGATGAAACACGACCTTAATTTTTTAAAGGACACTGCCCTTGCAGGTTTATTTAAGTTTGAACAAGACGACCCCTTTTTGGTTAACTTAAAAGTGGCTTCTATTGCCACTAGAGCCAACAGAACTAACCGCATCCAGTACGTTCCGATTTTTCCTCTCAACGCAAAAGCTTCTGAAAGAGTCAACTTTGGCATGAAAGTTCTGGGTTTGGTCCAAAGGAAGCCAAGTCCTTGCATCAAAGTTAGGAACTCCAAGCCCCCCAAACCTGAAACTAGGGCTACTCCTAAGCAAGACGAAAGCACGCCTGAATACCACCAAGTAGTTTCTGAGTTGGAGGAGGAAAAAGAGCCTGAACTTTCATTTGGAGAAATCAAAGCAATTTCAGAAGATGTACTGGGAGAGTTACTAGACTCAGAAACAAGGGGAAACATAACCAACTACGTTGAAGAAAGCATCAAAGAAATGATTTCAGCCTCCATGCGTTTGTACTCTAGTTCAATTCTAGACAGAATAATCACTGAAATCCTTAAAGAACAAATACCTTTTGTGGCAAACGAGGCCTACACTGAAATAAAAGACCAGGAGTACCTGGGAAGCTGGGAGGAGGTTATAACTCAAGTAACTCAGGAAGAACTTTCGGACTTAGTAGAGGAAGAGTTCCGCAGAATCATTTGCTTGCATACTTACGAGTACATGATCAGCAGTCTTTCTATGCAAAGCATAGTTGAGGAGTCCCTTTCTGAAGAAAAGTCCCAAAACAGCAGAATAGTAGTGATAGTGCTGGAAGAGTTAGTGGACAGTTTCTTGAAAAAAGACTGGCTGGAAGAGCTAGTGGAAGAAGAACTTACTTGTTTCAGAATCGATGAATCCAGAAAAGACCTCCCTGCACCCATACAAAGAGAAATATTTGTCCTAGAAAAGGATAGAATATTCTCTAGAGTGGCAGAGTGGATCTGGTTTGACATAGTAAAAGACTTTCCAGGGAGACTTTGGCTGGAGGTTTTAGTTTCTTCAGTTCTGAACGAAGAAAAAGGCCTTGAGTGTGAAGAAGTTTTTGTGCTGGCTGACCCAGAGGTAGAAATCGAAGAGACAAAACGGTCTAAGTCTACTAGAAGTAACCTTTTGTACCAACGTAAGTAAATATGCTGAGAAGTCCTTACGACACTGACTGCTTATCTTGGAGCCCACAAGGCAGGCTGTTCCAGATAGAGTATGCTATGGAAGCTATCAAGCAGGGTTCTCTCTGCGTAGCCTTGCGTTCAAGCACCCATGCAGTACTTGCTACTCTGAATAGGTCTCCTTCAGCGCTGGCTGAGCATCAACAGAAACTATATAAGATAGACGACCACCTTGCTCTGTGTTTTTCAGGCCTGACAGCTGACGGAAGGCTCATTTGCAAGTTCCTGCGCACTGAAGCCCTGAACCATAAGTACACTTACGGAGAACCCTACAACCCCGGAAGGCTTTTGGCCAAACTCGCTGAAAAGGCCCAACTCAAAACCCACAGGCCTGGGAAAAGACCTTATGGCGTAGGCTGTTTAATTGCAGGAGTGGATGAAAACGGAGCCCATATATACGATATCATGCCTGACGCTACTTTTAACGAGTATTACGCCGCAGCCATCGGCGCAAGGAACCAGTCTGCAAAAACCTACTTGGAAAACAACTTTGAAAACTTCGCCAATGAAAGTGAACAACAAATGATAATGCACGCTATAAAAGCTGTCAAGGTGTCTGCTCAGGCTGAAACAGAGTTGAACGGAAAAAGCATCAGTGTAGGTGTAGCAGGGCCTGAGGGGTTCAGATTTGTTGAAGAAGAAGAAATCAACAAAGTACTCAGGGACATGGAACAAGGCATGCAAGTAGAAGCTTAAGTTACTTAGTCTTTTTTAAGCCTTCGAGAGCTTTTTCGGCACTAAGTCTTTTTAGGCGTTCTTTCTTGAGGAGTTCTTCGAGTTCTTGGATGTAGCGTCTTTGGGAACTGGTAGTTTCAAACGACCTTACGGACTCCTTGTCACTCTTGTGGGAGTTTTTGGATTTAAGGGAAGCCTGGTCATCACCTTCGCTGTTAGCAGTGGCAACAGATTCGTTGTCTTCTTGTTTGGCTTTTTCGTTTAAGTTCTCTTCTAAGTTTTCTTGGGGTTCCTGGGGTTCCTGAGGTTCCTGGGCTTCTTCTTGGAGTTCTTTTGGAGGACTTTCGTCGTGGACTTTTAAGTAGTCCTGTTGAGGAGTTTCAGGCTTTGGGGGCCTTTCAAGCTTTTTATCCATAGAGAAGCTTTTGTGCCTTTTATGTCCTTCAGTTTGGTTTGAACAAACGGAGTTAGCTCTAGAACCAACATTTGAGTTAAGGCTTTTTTTGCTACGGATTCTGAAGTTGGTTCTAGGCCGAGAAGAGTCCTTTCTAGAAGTGACGGCTTGTCTTTTGCTTCTGTAGCTTCCAGCTGTTGCAGGGCGTGCGAGTGTAGGGTTTTCATCAGCTTTAACGTATTGATTCAAAGGAGGAGCAGGTCTGGCGTACTTGCCTCGGACTTCTGCGTATATGTTAGAAGTGTTTAGTTCTACGTTGAAGGACTTTTGATAGTCGGTTTTGGGAGTGGACTTAGTTCTATAGTGTCTCCTTCTTGGTTGATTAGTTTTGCGAGAAAAACTTAAGTGGTAGGAGTCTTTTATGCTGGAATCAAAATTGCTAAGTAGTTTTTACCTGTAAAACTTAGAATGAGCAGTAATTTCTTTTTGGACTCTTTGTTGCCATGCTTGGTGTTGGTCAGCGTAAGTTAATGACATTGATTCGGTTTTTGAATGTTAACTATGAAAATTCATAAAGAACAGTAGTTAACGCTTAGTTTTAGGAGTTTTTATTAATTTTTCGGCCTTGCTGAGTAATTCTCTTCTTCTAGAAGCTAGACTTGAAGGCGGAGGGGACTTGGACTTTAAACTTGAAGCTGCAGTAGGAGTTAAGTAGTTTTTGTGGGGAGACTGCTTAGAAATGTCTTTGAGGGTGCCCTTGATTCTGTTTATTGAGGCTTCTACTCCTTGGTACCTAGGCGAGTTTCTGGAAATAGCTGAGGGCTTGACCATTGGCTTTGAAGGAGAAGAAACTTCAAAAGGAGCAGCTTGCATTCCAGGGTCTTCCCGGGAGTAAAGGTGAGTAGAGTAAGGAACTGGTTCCCTGAACCTTCTTCTTTCAGTCTTAGCTTCTCTAGTAGGAGTAACCGCTTTTCGTTTAGGCCGGGGAGTGGAGTTTTTGTTTTCTTCTGAAACTGAGTTGTCTGAAATGTAAGAAGTAGTTGTGTCAATGAACTTAGCAGGAGAATACTTCGGAGCAGTGTAAAAAAACCCTATAAGGTACTCCAAAGGGTCTGGAAAGAATATTGAGTTTTCAAGTGCTGCTCTGTAACTTGAAGAGTCTAGAGGAGGAAAACACCAGAACTTAGCAGTAGAAACTTCTTTCTTTTGAAGCATCCTTAACACTTGGGGCCTCTGAGCTATTATGTTTTCGATTTTGGCAGGGAACTTGTTGATGGAGACTTTGCCTTCTAAAGGAACAAAGCCCATGGCTTTGAAAATCATGCTTTGGGCTTGTGGTTCTTGGTGGGCCAACTCGCAAATAAACATTGCGGAGGCTTTCCTTAAGTCGGTGTCTTTGGAGTACATCCACTCAAACAATGAAGGAATCCCTGAAGTTCCAAAACTTTTAAGAACATCAGTAGAAGAGTTCTTTTGTTCTTTAAGGTAACTAAGTAAGGGTTACTTCATTAAACACTTTAAAACGTGGGGAGAAGGGTCCCTTTTCAAGCTTTCAACGCAGTCTTCTAAAATATTCATATGGAAAAAACATGTTGTCCAACTCAGAAATCAAGCTGAAAGTAGTAGGGATCTGGCTAGTGATAGGGATAGTTATGGGGTTGTCTTCAGTTTGCGTAGATCACTGGTTTTACCTAGACAAACAAGGATTTAGTCTCATGGCTTTGAATTTGCACAGCTACTACGACTTTGCCAGTGACTCTTGGACTTGTCTCACGTCTCGGTCTTTTAAATTGGAGTTCCAGTGCTTTTGTGAAAGTGACTCTTGCGAATTCCTCAGAAACTTGCACTTTGCAGGAGAAGTGTTTTTTGAAGTGTTTTTAGTTAGCTTGCTGGTGTTTATGTGTGGACTGATAAACTTAAAAAGGAAGATAGAGCGTATGGAAGGGGAACGCTTAGAAAACTCTTTGCTCGACAAAGACTTTTGGCTCTGGCTGGGGTCTTTAATGAACTTGTGTGGAATGAGTTTTTGGCTTTACTTTGCAGCAATTAGTTCAAATTCTTTTTGGAAACCTAACTTCGAGTTAGGACCTGCTTTTAAGAATGGGTGCATTTCTGTCGTTATGGTGGTTTGGAGCAGTATTTACTACTTCGGGTGGGTCAAGAAGACTTATACGCAACACAGTGAAATTCTAACGACTTCTGATAATTAACTTACATTAGTATCTTAAAGCCTTGGTTGTTCTTTAGGTTTTCAAAAGTTCCTACTTTTTGGAGTTTGCCTGCATTCAGCACAGCTATTCTGTCTGCTAGAGTTTTGAGGGTGTTTACTCGGTGGGTGATCATCAGAACAGTGTGTTTTTCCCTTTTGATCTCTTCTTCCAGAATCTTTTTTATGTACGTGTCTGAGTTAGCGTCTAAACCTGAAGTAGCTTCGTCAAGTAACAAAATGTGCGGAGTCTTAAGTAGAGCTCTAGCAATGGCTATGCGTTGTCTCTGGCCTCCTGACAAAGAAAGTCCCCCTTCGCCTACTTGTGTTTCGAACTTGCTGGGAAGTTTGGATATGAAACTAAGGGCGTCTGCCCGTCTGCAGGCTTCTTCGATCTGTTCCATAGTGGCTTCGGGGTTGGAGTAAATGATGTTTTCTTTTATAGTCGCTGAAAACAACAAAGCTTCTTGGGAAACTACAGATACTAAGTGGCGTGCCCACCAAGCAGGTTTGGTGCTGATGTCTACTCCGTCTATGTAGATACTTCCTGAGCTAGGTCTGTAAAGGTGTGTGAGCAAGTGAAACATAGTTGACTTTCCACTGCCTGACTTACCTACTATTCCTAAAACCTCTCCAGGCTTCACGTTCAAGTTAATTCCTTCCAAAATGTTTACTTCTCTTCCTGGGTAAGCAAAAGTAACGTTTCTGAAAGAAATGCTTGGTCCTTTGCTGTGCTGGGATTGGATTCCCTTCAGCAAGACTTGTTCTTTTTCTTCTAGTTTTTCTTGAGTAGTTATTATTTGGTCGTATATGCCTGCAGCTTTTTTGAACTCAGCGTACCCAGAAGTCAATAGTCTGAAACCCATGCCAGCGTAGACACTGTACATTGCAAAAGCTGTAAGCGAACCTATGTTTAGTCCCGAACCTGTTGTAATTAAGTAAGCTCCGCTGCCCAAACACCAAAGCACTGCGTTTTGCCCAAAAATCTCCATAGCTGCAAAGTGTTTAGCAGTGTAAGAAGCAACGTCTAGGCTTTTTTTGTAGACTTCTTGTTGTTTTTGGCGGTACTTGTAAATCTCAAACCTTTCAGCAGTAAACAACTTCACAGTCTTGATTTGGGCTAAGCGTTCTTGAGCGTATGAGTGCTGGTCCCTTAAGAGTTGAGCTTGCTTTTGTCTTTCTTTGCGAAGCATTTGTCCGTAGTACCTTGAAATAGCACCTAGTCCCAGCATAGGTACTATTGAGACTACACTCAGAGTAGGGCAAGTGTAAACCAAAAACCCCACTCCTCCCACAAAAAAGGCCCCTCCTCGCAAACTCGAAGAAAACTCGTTGGTGATTGTGGAAGCTACTTGCCAAATGTCGCTGCTTAGTTGGTGCGCCAAACTGCCTGTGTTTTGTTCGTTAACTCCTTCTAGTTTTTTCTGCATCAGTTCTGAAAAGTACTCTTCACGCATTGACTTAGCTACGCGATTAGAAAGGTCCTCAATTGTGTAGCGCCTAAGATAACTAGATGCCCCTCCTAAGGTAACTAATCCAGTCCACTTAGACACACAGTACAGAATCTGGTCTGGAGTAGGTGAATCGATTACAAGGTTGAACAAGTCTTTCAAAGCCAAAGGAAAACAAAGTGTCACGCTTGAAGACACCAACAAAGACCCTGCGAATTGTACTAAAAGTCGTTTGTGGGGCATCAGCAGGTTCAGTAAAGCTTTGAGTTCTGAAGTTTTATTTTTCAGCATTATTATTACTATAAAATAACTTCGCCACTGCCCTCTTTCATGTCGTTACTCCAGTTGCCCGAAAACAAAGCTTCCTTGTAGTCGTTGTACAGAGTTCCAGGGCCTTCTCTTTTGTCGCCAACCCACCACCCTTCATAGGTTTCCCCAGTTTCGTAGTAGTGCATAACTCCAAACCCCTGCCTTTTCAAGTGGTTCCACTCTCCGAAGTACACATCTCCGTTTTTGTACTCCATTTTGCCCTGGCCATGTGGAATTCCTTTCTCGAACTCTCCACAGTACTTGTTGCCTGAAGTCATGTAAAGTTTGCCCTGCCCTTCAGGCAGCATGTTTTTACCTGGCCTTCGTACTTGTTTCCGTTTGGAAAGGTTAGCAACCCTTCTCCGGCAAAGTCTCCACTGAAGAACCTACCTCTGTACTCCTTTCCGTCAGGAGTGTTGAATCTGCCTCTTCCGTGCATAAGTTCTTCCATCCACTCTCCTTCGTAAATATCTCCGTTTACAAAGTACATAGTTCCTACTACTTCGTGGCGTCTGTCTTTTTTAAAGTTTCCTTCGTACTTAAGCCCGTTGGGCCAGGTCATGGTGCCTTTTCCGTGTCTGGTGTCTTGTTTCCAGTGCCCTTCGTAAACCCCTTCAGTTTCTGGAAACCACAGAACTAAGTGACTGGGATCGGTGTAAGTCATTTTCCCAAAGCCTTCCCGCATGCCTTCTTTAAACTCTCCTTCGTAGTACCCGTACTTTCCGTACCTGACAATAGTTGGTCCTTTGAGTTTTCCAGACCTAAACTCTTTTTGCGCAAAGTAAACAATGTCAGTGTTGTCGATTTCGTAAGAACTAAAGTTAGGTAAGTTTGGAGTAGTTCCAAAAAGGTTTTCTTTAACAGCCTTTAAGTTCCTTTTTTCAATTTCTTGGAAGTCAATGACTCTAGTGGGTCTAGGTTTCCTATTCAGTGTTGAAACTCTTTTGTTGGCAGGTTGAGTAACTACTTTTTGAGTGGGTCGTTCATACTCAGGCATAGCATTCTTAATTACAAAAACTCCACTTCCACAAGTATAGTCGTTCAAAAAGCTTCCTTCGAAAAAACTCTCAGAGAAAAACAATGCACCTGGTCCCTCTCTCATGTCTTCCTTCCACTCCCCTTCGTACCTAGACCCACTTGGATACACCATAACTCCTCTGCCATGTTTTTTCTCGTTAACCATGCTTCCTTGGTACTTGCTGCCATCGTTGTAGTAGATAGTTACAAACTCAGCCTGCAAAATGTTTTCATTCCACTCTCCTTCTATAATGTTTCCGTTGCTCAGCTTCATGGTTCCTGGGCCTTGTTTTAAGTTGTCTCTCCAGTTCCCTGTGTACTCTGAGTTATCAGAAGCATAAAAGTAAGTTCCTGTTCCGTTGCGTTTGTTTTCAGACCAGTAGCCTTCGTACCAGTCTCCGTTTTTGTAAGCAATCTTTCCGTAGCCATCTCTTTTGCCCACATGGTAGTTCCCTTTGTAGTGCAGAATATCCAGTTTGTGCGGAAACTGTTCACTGAGTTTTTCTTCTAAAGCATTTGAGTCTTTAAGCCTGCTTTGAGTGAGTCTTTTAGGCCTGAAAGAAGCAGAGCTTCTGGGGCGAAACAGTGGACTCTTAGTTACTAAGCTTCTGGTTGACTTGACTTTTGAGGTTTCAGGGGCTTTTTTGAACAAAACTTGGAGTTTCTGGATTTTACCTAAGTTTTGGGGCAAAACTGCTTTGTAAGGAATGCTTGCAGGCTGAGTTGCGAGCTTCACTACTTTAAGAGGAGCAATAAAGGAGTTGTCTTTTTCTGAAACTTGGAACTCAGTGTCTTTTTTCTGAACACTGATATTAGGAGGTTTGTACCCCTTCAGTCTTACAATTGGAGGCTGTGACTTAAACACTCTACTTTCATAAATTTCCATTTACCTATAAATGTCAAGAAGAGGTCAGAGAAACAACAAGAACTCTTCAGGGGGCTCTTCCCGCAAAACTAACTCTTTCATAGCTGCCCCTGAGTTCCAGAATGGACCTAAAAAGTTCATAAACTCACGTAAAGAAGCTAAGGACTTTGAGAGCCAGTGGACTCTGTTCCAGCAAGAAATGCAGAAGCGCTGGAACCAAGCCCAGTCTGATTCTGAAATAGCTAAGTACACAGCTGACCCTAGCCAAGTCCGTCTTGCTCAAACCTGCAACTTTTTCGAAGAAGTCAAAAAACTAACCTGATAACTTAATCAAAATGGACTCTCAGATTTCAAGCGCGCGTTTGGTTAAGTTGTACCAGATACTTTTTTTACAACTCAACAAGTTCATTTGCGAACTTGAACCTAGGTATGTAATTTCTAACTTCCGAAACATCTCAGAAAATACAGCTTTAAGTTTAGAAGCAGCTATCAACCGCAACATAAGGTACTTAATTCCGACTGCTAAAACTTGCATAGACAAACTCATAGAAGACCTAGAAATTCCCCTTACACTCAAAGAACTTGAACACAGGGAAGTCAAGTATAGAGCACTGGAACACTTTGAGCCTGACTTAGAAGCTGTGAAGTTCCTAAACCAAGTTTACGAGGGAAAAGGAGCCAACTTGCCCAAAGCCAGGACTGCACTTGAAAAATTCAAACTAGAAGCTTCTGAGGAACTAAATCGCTTGTTAGAAGAAAACAAAAACCTTGAAACCCAAAAACAAGAACTCTACTCACAAGTTTACCATCTCAGACAAGAAATGCTTTCGAAGTACTCCACTTAAGTGCTAAATTAGACAGATTCTAGAAATTGCTCCGGTCGTTATTAGGGCACCCTTCCACCAGGATGTGTTGTTTCCAACCTTCAGTTCCAGGATCCACATCGTCGTGGCACAAAGGACATCTGTTAGCTACACTGGGAGGTTTGGCAGGCAAGCAAGCTTGCTCTTCAACGTGTTGTTCATACTCGTCTATGTGAACTGCTTCTTTGCACCTGGGGCACTGTCTTTGGACTTCTGCAAGTTCGCACTCCTTCAGCATATGTTCGTTTAGGTGTAAGATTTCTACAACTTGGGAACAGTCAGGACAAGCCACAAGCATAGGGCAGTCTTTCCAGTAGTGAATGTCTAAGTTGTCTTCACTTGCAAACACAGGGTCTTTTTTCCCACAAAACTTACAAATTGGCTGAGCAGGAGTTGACTGTCTGTGCTTGGTTCCTGCACTTGGTCTTCGTGAGTTGGGTTTGGGCTTACTAGGCATAGGTTCTGAGCCAGCTTCTTCAAAAGCTTTTTCTAGGAGTTCTAACTGGGCAGGTCTAAGGTTGCTTATGAAAGGCCTTACTTTTTCGCCTACACAGGAGTAAATAGCCATGATTAAGTTGTTGGCGGCATTCCTTACTTCAGAATTGGAATTTTGCACAGCCACAACTCCGAACTCCACTACAGGTTGGAAAGGGACCTGAGGGTTGTCAATTTGGAACTCCTTTACAAAAGAGTACAGCAAGTTCAGTTTACCCACTAGGTGCTTCTGTGACCCAGACTTTTCCTTAGAAGGTTTAACTAGATGGTTCACAGCAGAGCTGACATTTAATGTTTCGCTTTTAGTCAGAGTTATATAGGTCTGCTCAGCCAAGTCCCTTACTCTTGCGTTGTTGTCTCCTATTTTCAAAAGTAGGTTTTGCACAATAGACTGTAAGTGTTCCGAAGACTCACTCCTTCCAACACTTACGTTGCTTAGCAAAGAGTGTAGCACGTTCATGGCTTTCATGGATACTTGAGACACCTTGTCCCCAATAGTATGCTTAATAGCTCCCAAAGCTCCTGAAGCAATCTCACTTTCTCCACTATTGGCAAAGAGGTAAGACTCAGGTCCTCTTTCAATTTCTTGTTGCAAGTCTGCAAGGCCTTCTTCTCTTGATTGCCACTGTTTAGAAAACAACTTCTGGCACAAGTTTTCCCCTAAGTAAGGAATAAGGGGCTCTGCCAATGCTCTTTGCTGTGGACCAAGAGGTTCGGCTTCAGCTGCTGGGTTTTCGTCCTCGTACATTTGCCCAGGCCCTTTTGCTTGTGAATGCGTAGGAATAACCTGCTCGTCGTAAGCTACCTTGTTTGGGGGTTTTTGAAAAGGTTCTTCTTCAGGAGGCAAGTTCCGCGAGGAAGGACGGCCTAGTACTTGTTGTTTTTGGTGTTCTAAAAAAGGCTTATTGGAGCTTTTGTAAGTTGGTTCTTCCACAGGAGGTGCAACAGCATTTCTCAGTCTGTCGATTTCCTGTTTAATTATTTTTGCGGACTCGTAGTCTTCGTTGCTAATTGCAGCTCTTTTTCTGTCCTCTAGTTGTTGCAACTGGTACCCAACGCTTTTCAACTTGTCAATGGTTTCTTTAAGGCGTTTGGCTTCGTCAAAGTCTTCATTTTCAACAGCTCTGTTTTTGGCTGCAGTTAAGTTTTTGAGTCTTTCTCCAGTTACTACGTCGAACTCCATGTCGTTTTCGAGTTTTTGAGGAACTCCTTTTTTAGAAGGAGCTTTGAAGTCGCCTAGTTCTTCACCTAAAGCATTGATAGCAATCAAGCCAACTTGGTTGAACATGTTATACTTGTTAACGTGGCACTTGTTAAGTACTACTTTGAGGAAGTGAGTGTTAACGTCGATGTAAACTGACTTGAGTTCTCTAGCTTGGTATCCAGACTTTTCATTATTGTCAAGGGAAAGGTACCCTAGGCGCTTCCACTGGAAGTGTTCCATTGGAGGTATGTTTGAAGAATTCTCAGGCATGTAAGTGTATAGTTCTATTCGCGAAGATATCTTACTTTGGTGGGATAGAAACTGCAGCTGTTGAACTCTAACCGGGCAGATGAATTGAAGAACTATCATTTGTGGGAAATCCTGAAACCTTGCACTTTGCCACCCTTTAGAGTGCGGTCCGTGCTTTAGTAACTCCGTTACAGGGAACTCGCTGTCTTCACTCGAACAGTGCACCACTCGGAACTTTAATTTAGTCATAGAGCTCATATTTTTAACCACTACTGCAGTTTCTCTTAAATATTTAAGTCTTACTTAAACTCCGAAATGAATTTTGTAAGGGTTTGCACTCCAAAACCTGTGCCTCCCATAGGGAACTGGTCCCAAGACTTTTTGGAATGCGCAGGTCCTGCAATGTCGATATGTGCCCACTTCACACCTTTTTCCACGAAGTTCTTTAAGAACGCAGCAGCAGTGCTTGCTCCTCCGTAACCAGTTTTTCCAGAGTTGCTTAAGTCTGCAACTTTGCCTTTGATGTTGTCTTGGTGGTGCTTAGTTATTGGCAAGTGCCAAATTGCTTCTTTGTAGTACTCTCCGCTTTGAATGATCTCTTCAACTAGTTTTTTGTCGTTCCCAAAGATTCCAGCCATTTCGTCTCCTAAAGCCACCACACAAGCCCCAGTGAGTGTAGCTAAGTCCACCATTACGTCAGGTTTGTGGTTCCTTTGCACGTAGGTCATTGCATCTGCCAAGCACAGTCTTCCTTCTGCGTCAGTGTGGCCTATTTCCACTGTAAGTCCTTTCAAAGAAGTAATTATGTCTTGGGGCTTGTAAGCTTTGGAACTCACAGAGTTTTCAGCCAAGGCTAAAGCACAAGTAAGGTTCACAGGCACTTGCATCTCAACTGCCCACTTAAAAGCTGCTAAAGTAGTGCAGGCACCTGCTTTGTCGCAGTACATACTGTCCATAGCAGAAGCAGGCTTTATGTCCAAACCGCCGGTGTCAAAAGTTACGCCTTTTCCGACAAGGCATAAGTTAGAGGTAGCAGAGGGGTGGTTGTACTTAAGAACCACTAAGTGGGGAGGGGAGGTTGCAGCTTTGCCTACGTTGTAAAGAAGGTTAAGGCCTTTTTCTTTGAGTTCTTCACCTTGAAGTACCTCTATTGAAATAAGGTCTGAGTACTGGGAGTAAAGGTGTTGGGCTTGGTGAGCAATGTACTCAGGAGTGGCTACACTGCCTCTGGTGTTAACTAAGTCTCTAGCGTACAAAGCACACCTGGCTGAGTGCATGCTCATTTCAAAGTTCCTAGGTTCAATGTCTGCACTGTGGAGAAGGTTGATCTCTTCAAGTTCAGTTTCTTCTTCTTTGTCCTCTTCTTCTTCTTCTTGTTTGGATTTTTGCTTGTATTCGTAGTTTTTAAGGATGGCAGTGTTGGCAAAGATCTCGATTTCACGTTCTTTGAACTCACTCGGAAAAACAACGTCAGCCCTGCTTACCTTTTTGGCCTTGAGTGCAGTGACTGACTGACAGGCTTTTTTCAAAACATCTTCTTTAGAAACCTGAGCCATGTAAGCTCTTTCGTAGTGCCCAGAAGGGTAAACCCAAGACGACTTTAGTTTTTCGAAGTCAGAAAGGGCAGCTTCAGTAGTTTGAGTCCAAGTAGGCGCTTTCGCGCCCTTTTCTACGAGCACAACTGCAGTTTTGCTCACTTCAGCTTTTTGAACTACGTTAAGTACTCCAAAGTTCCTGAGTAATCCTTTCAGCATATAAATGGCTGAACTGAGGATGTCCAAACTCAAAACCGGTAGAGCTTCTCCTGTTAGGAAAAAACTCAGCAGCGTGCCTGACATAAAGCAACAAACTAGGACTCAGAAGTCAGGGCACTTAAAAGTAGGAGACATTGTAATCCTTGTAACTCATAAAACTTCAGACTTGAATTACAAAGGAGTTCTTTCAGCAGACGGAGTTATAAACGAAAGACTCCGAGTGATTCCTAAGTACTCTGCAAGCAAAGACGGAGGCAACGTTTTAACTCGTTCTTGCCTGTTTCAAGTCCAAACTGCACGCAGAGTTTCAAAAAGCCACTCTAAAAAGTCAGACACCGAACTTAAGATGACCCTTGGAAAAGCAATTACTTACGGAGAAAGAATCCAGTTAAGACACTGCCACAGCAATGGGTTCATTTGCACAAACTCCAAAACTATAGCTTCGGAGCCAGGGTGCTTGCAAGTAGACATCAACGAGAAGGGAGGGGAGAACTCATGGTTCGAAGTACTTCCTGTGAACAAACTCAGAAGCGAAGGAGACATTGTCCAGTACACAGACAGTGTTTGTTTAAAGTTTTTTTCAGAAAAGTCAGACTACTACCTGCATTTTCACGAGTCAGGAATTTCTAGTTCCAACGACAAGCTAGAAGCAAACGCTGGTGGAAACCCAATTCACTGGAACCTTCGGAGATACACTACTTTTGACTACTTTGGGGATACAACTAAGTTTGTAACTACAGGTGACTCTTTCAAAATCTACCACAGAGTTTCAGAGGGATACTTAGCAGTCGAAGAAACTTCTCTTCTCGAAAAAAACGAATCAATTGGTCTTTTTGTGGAAAAAAACAACAACACGAGCAACTCACTTTGGGAACTTCAAAGAGAAGCGGCTTTTGTGGGTGGAGTCGCTTGTTGGAACGAAAGGTTTAGAATCAAGCACTTGGCTACTGGAATGTTTCTGCAAGAACAAGAAGAAGAGATAAGACTAGTTCCTGAAGCTTACCAAAAAGGAACACTCTTCACTCTAGAGCCTGACTTTGAAACTCCTGAAGAAAGTATTCGGTTTGGAATGATACTTACTGTGAAAACTGAGTCTTCTAAGTTCTTAAAAGTAAAAGAACCCCCTAAGTCCCACAGCTTTGTAAGCAGAAACCAAAAACAAAAGCTGGGAATTGACTTGTCCCTAGACAAAAAAGACTACTCTGGGGTTGCTTTTGTGATTGAAGACGTTTTGGAAACTCAAACTGAACACGTTTACAAACTTAACTTGATGGCTCCGTACCTAGTGAACTTCTACCACCACCTTAAAAAGAAGTTTTCGAGGAACCAGTTCAGAACCCGGACAAAAAAGGCTTTGGACATGATGCTTGACAACTTGTTACAAAAAATCATCTGCAAAAACGAAAGCTCCGTAGACTTCACCACAAAGCAAAACTCTTTTAGGGAAATGGGAATATTGGACTGCTTAGTGGACCTTGCTGACCTCATAGCTGATATCAACAAGAAAAGTCCCGAAGCTTCAAGCTTCAAAAGCACTCAAAAAAAGATTTACGAAGTTACTTTTAAAATCATTGAAAACAACGACAAGAACTGCTGCAGTCTTTACCAGAACCATGAAAACCACCTGATGAAAATGCTTACTGAAGGAGTTGAAGACGAAATAGCCAGTATCATAAAAGAAGTGTTTAAGTACTCTTATGAATTTCAGTCAGTAGACGAGTCAGTTCTTAAAAGGTGGTTTTCTAACTTCAAAACAGTCACTCAAACCAACATTAAAGAACAAACTCTTTACTTAAGTATTTTAAAGAACTTGTGTGAGTGCAACGGACAAGGAGTGCTTAAGTACCAAGCATACGCCAAAAGACACCTTTTGGACCAAGAAGTCGACTTCAGGGTACTTAAATTCAAAACAAAAAACAACCAGCCCTGCATTGAGTTTAACACTACAGAAAGTAACTTGTCTCTTCAAGAGTTCCTGGAAAAAAACCCTTTTTTGGGCGAGATCGGACTAGCAAAGGAAAGCACTGCTTTGATCCAGGAAGAGTTTAACGCTGTGTTTTACTTAGAAGACTTAGCAAAAGACAATGAGTACTCTGAGTACCTCTCAAACGCTATTTACTTACTAGCCAATATATGTCTGGACAGGTACAAAAATGCTATAAACCAAGTCAAGCAGAAACTAAACGCAAGTTTGCTGCACATAACTAAAGCACTCCAAAACACCCGTTTGCCAGACAACATTAGAGGGGCCTATGCCCAGTTGTGCAGAGTAGTTTATGTGGATGTAGACCCTTACAATGCAGTGTCTGAGCACACTTCTCGGTGTTACGACTGGGAAAGTTCAGACACTCCCAGAGAAGAAACTATTTCACTCAGAGAAAACCTAGATACCCTAAAACAAATAGTACTGGAGTTTTGGAGTTTTTCAGGAGTTTCAGTGGAAAGGGTTTCTAAAAGCAAGCTTAAGTGCGTGAACTCCTTTTTAAAGCTTACCAGAGCTATGGTGGACTTCCAGGTTGTGAACTACTACTGCATGTTTTACTTACTAGAGCCTATTTGCTACTTATTGGTTTTCAAAGCAGGTTATGAAGGAACCTTAGAAAAGGAGCCTCACTGGTGCATAAGCTTAATTCTCGAAACAGAACACCTTTTAAAGACTGCTTACAACTCCTCAGTTGAAATGAAGCTTTTTGAGCTAGTAAACGAAGCTTTGCACTTCTTAAGAGTTTACTTGATTAGAAGGGAAAACTTCCATGTGTACAAACTCCAAAACCTTTTCAAAAGCTGCTACGAGTACAGAGACTTCTTTGAGTTAGAACTAACAAGTAAGTTCAACGAAATCATGAAGTGTTTAGATTGGAACGTCAGAATAAGAACTGAGGATGAAGAAACAACCTATACCAACGTTCACATGGACAAGTTGTTTCTTAACCAGCCTGAGTATATAGAAACTTCAAGCCTCAAAAACGAGTCTGACACTATAGTTTTGGAAATTTACTTACTCAAACTCATGTTTAAAGCAGACGAAACCAAAAACGAAGAAATCCGTAAAGTATCACTAGAACTCATAATTCAGGACCTGAACCAACGTAAGTCCATAGCTAAGCAGTTTAAAACCTTAGAGTTCCTCACCAACACTCAAATCAAACAACAGTATGTCAACCTTGTACAGTGGCGCAACCGGCTCAAAGAAATACTTAGGACATTTAGCCAGTTCCAAGAAGAAGCAGCTGACCATGACTCTACTTTCAACAACGCACTAAAAGACTCGACTTTGATTACTTTGGACTGTGCTGAAATATTCAAAACTGAATTCAAAGACTCCACCAAAAAAGAAAAGTGCCAAAACTTACTTAGACACAGCGGAATCCACAAAGTGCTTGGACAAATGCTTCACTTAGAATTCGGAAGCACCCTAACACCTCTTTTCAACAACACAGTTGAAGCTCTTTACCGCTTTTGCAAAAACAACCCCCACAACCAGAAGCTACTTATTCCTCATGAAAACAGACTAAAAGAACTTTCAAGCAAGTTGCCCAAAACAACTAAACTTCTGGCACAGATATTAACTGTGAAAAAGAAATCTCAAGAAGTCTACGGAACTATAAAGAACATCTTAGACTTAATTGACGAGGAAACTACTTACTACCAACTTTTGCAACTCCTTAAGAGTTTTGTGCTGGCTGGAAATTCTGACCCAAAAATACAAACTGACATACTAGAAGGTATCCTTAACAACAATGCAATCAAAAAGATTTACATGCAACCTAACAAGACTATAGACTTCCTGAGGCCTAAAATTGAAGACCCAGAAAACGAAGACTCCCGACTTTTGTTCCACATCGAAGTGATCAACTGCATTAATGCCTGCATAGCTAACAACAGGTTTGGAGTGCTTCAAGCAAGAAAACTAGTTACTTACTCCAACTTGTGCAAAAAAATAGGAGAGGAAAGAAACTACTTCACTAAGAAGTTTTACCTGCGTTACTTGTTTGAAGCCTATTTGGCTCCAGTAGAAGGTGCTGGTGAAGGCGGTGTGTCAATCAACAGGATGGAAGACTTCTTCAGAAAAGTAGTGTACCAAGACTTAAGTGAGTTCAGAAACTCCCTACACGAAATAGTTAACTTAGCTTACTTTGGAGTTTACAAAAACATCCGCTCGCAAAAAGCAGACGTAAACAAACTCTACATCTTCAAAAGAATCATAGAAGAAACCCAAGTTGAAAACTTTGAAAAAGTTGAGCAAGAAATGAAGTCTAGGTTCTACTCAGAGAACCAAACAGAAGTTACTTTGTCTCAAGAACAGAAAAAAGTCATTAAGTATTGGAACTACTTGTCGGGTGACGAGTCTTGGTGGAACGAAAAGTACGGACTCCTTCACTTTTTAAGAGATTGCTTTGTTTCAAATGAAGTTGCACTTGGTGACAGCATGAAGCAAGAAGTTGCTAAGCTCAGAGCACTACTAAGAGAACTCCACGACCAACTCCAAGACTACTCAGAAAGTCATCCGCGCTTAGACTTTTCAAACCTCTTAATGATAGTCAATTCTTGCAGAGAGGTAATTCCCTTGGAAGGAGATTTTGAAGCACCGGAAAGTGGTTTTGAGGAACTCAACTCTATAATTGGCAAGGTAAGGGAGTTTATAATTGAAGAAAAACTTTTACTGCAAGAAGCCTTTGGCGTTTTTGACGTGGACAAAAGTGGAAACATAGAGTACTTAGAGTTCGAAAGTGGCATTAAAGAAATCCTTGGAAAGTCAGTAACTAGGGCAGAAATAGAAGCAGCTTACAAAGTCTTAGACAAAAACTCAGACGGAGTCATTGAGTTTAAAGAGTTTTCCAAACACTTGAGAAAGTACTTTGCCAAGAACCCACATTCTGTGAGGAAGAGAAAAAGAGGGTTTAAACTCAGACAAAAAAAGTCCTACAACACTACTTCTTTTGAGTACTTACTTAAGAGCAAAACTCTTGAGTTCTCAGAAACTTTTGACAAGCTCTGTAAAGATCAAGACATCCAAGGACTAGTTGAAAAAGTTAAGTCCGAAGTTTTAGACAGTGCTATCAGAAAAAAAGACTCTGCTTTTTTAAGTGAGTTTATCCAAAAGCTAGGCACTGCATTCAACAAGAAAAAGCACAAAATTTACATTATCAAAATCCTTAATTTTTTAGTTGCACCTCAAAAAAGTAACGCAACTGAGTACCAGGAAGTCCAAGAAACTCTAAGCAAAGCTGGAGCTTTGGAGTTGGCTTTAGACACCATCAACGAGTCAAACCAACAAGACCTTGTATGTGAAGCTACTGAGTTGTTGACTTCTCTCTTAGATGAAGGCAACCTTAAAGTGCAAACTAGAGTTTTGGAAATACTTAAAAGTTCCTCTGACTCTAACTTGTTTTCTTATATAAGGAAAGAACTCAGAAACTCCAGAGACAGAATAGTTCAGCGAGCAAAAAGAGAGTACCAACGGGAACCCACAAAAGCCGTAGCTGGGTTCGTAGGGGAATTTGAACCCGAAGAAGTACTTTTAGAGTCTGGTTACGAAAACATTGAAGTTAAACACATAACTTCGCTTGTAAAGCTCGTTAAGCTTTTTTGTGTAAACTGCTTTTTGGAGTTCCAGGACTTCATTAGAAACCAAGAAGACTTAAGTGTGTCGCAAAGAACTGTTTCTATAAACTTAGTTAAAGAAATAGCTGAGTTCTTAGTGAACATAAAGGAAGTAGGGTCTTATATTTTGATAGACGAAGAAGCTAATGCTTTAGTTACTCAGTGCTTCGAAACCCTAATAGAGCTCTGCAAAGGACCCTGTGTGGACAACCAGTTACTTTTAGGAACCAGAAAGAAGCTTTACGGGTTTTTGGATACAGTTTTGTCTTTAAAAACCTCCGAAAATACCCATGAAACCTTTTACTGGTACGGAATCAAGTTCTTAAAGTGCTTGTTAGAAGGACAAAAGCACCAAGAAATACCCCAAATGATGATTCAAGAAATTGACTTCCCAAGCTTAGGCCAAAAAGCCTATGAAATTTACCAAAAACACATTCACCCCAACTTAGAGTACATAATGCAAGAAAGAATCCAAAACGAAGGAACTAAGTCAGACGTGCTTGAGTTCCACAACTCGCTTTACAAGTGCTTCAACCAAAAACCCCAAGTTATTTCCAAGGAAAACTGGGAAAAGATCTTGATTGGTTTCGACATAGTGATAATCACTCTCCAGTTAAAACAGTTCTTTCCTTACCACGAAAAACTCCAGTACTTAACTATAAGCAAATCTGCCGAAGCCAAAGAAATCCTAAACAGAATCCAGGAACTAGGAGGCAGGAACGAAGACCTTTTCACAGGAATTTGGCATTTCTTCAAAAAGCGCTACAAAGAAGTAGTTATTGAAAACCCAACCCAAGAACAAGCTTACGAGTTTTACCTGTCTTTAATAGGCACTGTAGAAATTGAAGTCAAAGGCAGTATAGAAAAGTGCTACTTCATGTTTCCTTCTATGCTGGCCTTTTTAAGCACCTCTATGAAAAAGAAACTTGTTTACAGCATCAACAGAAACACCCACGAAGAAAAAATTAAGTCCTTTTTTTACGAAAGTGAAAAGTACCAACTCCACATGAACCACCTCCAGCAACTTTCTAGGTTCAGAACTTTTAGTTGGTGGTCTAGTAAGTCCAAGTCACTTGCCAAAATAACTTTTTCAGTAATAGTGCTTTTGAACTTGATTCTTTTGTTCTCAACTTCTTCTACTGAAGACAGAGACTACGAACTGGGGTCTTTTAGTGTCAACGGCTTAAACATTGCCTTAGCTGTTATACTGATTATTTTATCTATATCGATTTACCTGTTTTTTATTATTGAAAACTACCCCATCATAATTTACGAACAGGTTTACAAACCTACAGACTCCGACTTCTACAACTTACCTGCTCTCAGCAAACTCAAAGGCACAGTACTAATGAGGTACTATGTTAAAGCTGCTGACTCCCAAAAAAAGCCTAACGAGTTCAAGTTTTGGCATAAAGTTCCTTACCTTTTGTTCCACAAAGAAAACGTTTTCAACCTGATCATAGTTGTATTGGCTATCTTTGCTTTGGTGAATCCTTTTTTTTACCCTTTTTTGCTTTTAGACGTTATTCGGAGGAGCGACGACCTACGCAACATACTTAAAGCCATCACTGAAAACAGCAAGCAGTTAGGACTCACTGTTGTTTTGGGGTTGATAATTTTGTACTTGTTTTCGGTGTTTGGATTTCTGTGGCTGGGGGAGTACTTTGTTACGCAAGAAGAAGGTGCAGACATGAACACTTACTGCGAGTCTTTGCTGGACTGTTTCGTGAGTACAATAAACTTAGGACTGAGAGCTGGAGGAGGAATAGGGGAGTTCTTGCTGCAGCCTGTGAAAGACGACGAGAACTACTGGCTGAGGCAGTTTTTCGACATAATGTTCTTCCTGATAGTAAGCATTATTTTGCTGAACATTATATTTGGCATAATCATAGACACCTTTGCTGACTTGAGGGACAAAAGAAAGGAGTATGAACAAGACGTGAAGTCTGTGTGTTTTGTGTGTGGCAGAGAAAAGTACGAATTCGAACTAAGGGGTTCGGGGTGGACTCAGCACATTCACATTGAGCACAACACATGGGCTTACTTAGCCTACATTATTTACATCAGAAAGAAGTCTATTGAACAATGCGACGGGATTGAAAGGGACGTGAAAACAAAAATCCAACAAAACGACGTGAGCTTCTTCCCCAAAACAGCCAAGTGCCTAGAAAAGTACGAAGAAGACCAAGAAGGCCTTAGCGTGATTGAAGGAGAAATCCAAGAAGTTGAAAGTGCTTTGCTACACCTACAACAAGTAACTAGTTCTAAGTAATAATGACTAAAACTAAAAGTCTTTGTGTTTACTTCATCAGGCACGCCGAGTCAAACAACAACCTCATGCACCTAATGTATGGAGACACATATGAGCCTCTCAGACTACCAGACCCTCCTTTGTCACCTCCAGGAGTAGACCAAGCTAAGTCACTCAACAAGTTTGTTAAAGAAAATTGGCTGGACTTTAAGTTCGAAGCTGTTTTTGCCAGTCCGATGGTGCGAGCTATACATACAGCCCAGTTAGTTTCAGAAGACTTAGAAGTAGACAAAGCTGTCTGGAGTGACGTATTTGAAGCAAGGGGGTGCAGAGACAAAGGCAAAGGACACCCTGGAACTCCACGTCACAAACTCCAAAACATGTTTCCTGAATTCCACTTGCCAAGTGAAGTCACAGACCAGGGGTGGTACTTTAACCCTAAAGAGGAAACCCGTGAAGAAGCTTTTCTAAGAGCAAAGATGGTTTGGAACAAACTTAAATGGGGAAACTTGCCCTACAAAAGAATAGCTTTGGTGTCTCACGGAATGTTTCTAAACTGTCTTTTCACAGCACTAGTGAAGAAAGACCTTCACTTGAGGAAGATCCACCTTGACTCTAAACTAGGGTTCTTCAACACCGGAGTTACCAAAGTAGTATTAAACCAAGGAAGTCCAGTTATAGACTACATAGACAGAGTTGATCACCTTCCCGAGCCTCCTAGACACAAAGGTGGTTCTGGAAACGTAGAGTAGTTACATTAATTAATTTTAGAAAGGTAGTCCACCAGCACACTGTCTGAGTAAAAGTCGTTGTAGTCCATAACTTCACTTCCAGCAAAACTAGAAATGTTAGCAGACCCTTCGAGTTCAACAGAGTCTTGGTTGAAACTAATGTTGTTGGACTCAGGTTTAGGCTGGACGGGTTTTTCCTCAGTGTTGAGGTACTCCAAAGCATTACTTTGTGCTCTTACGTGTTTTATAGTTGGTCTTTTTTTGCCGGGGGAATAAGTTTTGGAGCTCCTGTCAGTTTTTTCTCTAAGAAGCTCTAGTTTTTCGTTTTCAAGTGCCTTTACTTTGTCTCTGAGTTTTTTTAAGTCTTCAGTTTTTTGTTTGCAGTTTTTCTCGAGTTGTTTAGTGATTTTTTTGATCTTCGTCATAGGAATGGGACTTCCCAAGTCAGGCACGTCAGTGACGGCTCTTCTGTTTATTTTGGTCAGGTCAAGTTTGGGCAAACTAGGTTTGTGCTTGCTAGTAACTACGGCTTTTTCAGGCAGCACAAGTTCCTCTTCGCTTTCGCTTTGACTGGCCTCTGCGTTGACGCGTGAGTAGTTTGAGTCGAAGTTGTAGGAGTTGTTTTGGCCTCCTCTTCTGTGGCGCGACCTGGGGGTCTTTGAAAGCACCTTGTACATAGAAAGTTGGTTTTCTAGTTCAACTAAGTAGTCTCCCAATTCGTCTTTTTGGAGTTCAGAGCGCTGGAGTTGCTTAGAAACTTTTCCTAGTTGCATTTTGATTCTTTCAAGTTGTTTATGAAGTCCTAAGTTTCCTTTGTTAAGTGACAAAACAATAAGTCTGTCATTCTTAAGCAAGTCTAGTTGTTGTTGGAACATACTGATCTTTTGTTCGAGATTTTTGATTCTGGTGTCTTTTTTATCCACTAAGTACTTTAGCTCACTACTGGACTCTTCAAGTTCTTCTGAAATCTCGTTTTCTTTCCTTGAGTTTTCTTCGCAAAGCTGTTCAGCTATGAGTGCTTTCGCATTAATTATCTCTCTTTGTGCTTTGGTTTCGTAAAGCTCTTCGTAAAGTTTTTTGTTGTGCGAAAGAGCTGCGTCTATGATGTGCAGAGGGATGTAGTTTGAGGGCTCTGTGTCTTCTGACTTGTTGATGTTGCGTCGAGAGGACATCATTTTGGCGGATATAACTTCTTGGATGAAGTTTTTGGAGCTTAGCAAGCAGTACTCAAGGTCGTTTTTGTAGCTCCGCAAGTGACTCGATTCACTTTCTAGAAAGTTTAGTCTAGTTGCTTGTCGAGAAGTCAGTGAGTCATTAATAACCCAGAAGTTTTTCATTTATCAGTAGTTTATCTAACTTCAAGGAAACTGAAAGTACTTATATAAATGGATTCGAATACTGAACAACCCAAGAAGAAAGGAATCTGCTGTGTGTGCAAAGAAACCAAGGCCAAACGGGACGAGTGCTTGCTACTCAACTCAGAAGACCAGTGTAAAGCAGTGATCGAACAACATAACGAGTGTCTCAGAGCTGAAGGCTTCGACCCCTCTAAAGCTTAACACATAATCTAAGCATAAATGAAAACACACTTTCAGGCTTACCTCCAAGAAGCTGAACACCACCTAGAAGACAAAAACTACTACCAAGCACTTAGGAGTTGCTCTAAAGCTTTGGAAGCAGCTCCTGAGAACCCTTTGGCACTTGCAACTAAAGGAAAAGCTTTCCTGGGAATCAAAAAGTACTCTGAGGCTCTAGAAAATGCAGCTCTGGCTAAGGAAGGAAACCCCCAGCTAAAAGATGCTTACTTAGTTGAAGCAGAAGCTCTTTACTTCATGGGAATAGTTGAGGATGCTTTGAGGGTCCTTGAACAAGGCATTGAAGTTTGCAACCACTTTCAATTACACAAGTACAAAGGTTTCATTGCTTCACAGCAAAGCATCTTCAGTTTACTGCCTACTGACCACCCCGAAAGGCTTAAGTTTGCTGAGTTTTTTGAGTGGCTCCAAGAAAACGGGTGTGTTTTTGACCCAGTAGAGTTTAGGTACTACTCAGAAGACTTCAGAGGAGTGCATGCTTCTAAGCCTATTTGCAGAGTAGATATTGCCTTTTCAATCCCTAAGTCACTTTTGGTAACTGTAGAAATGACTAAGCGCTCTCAAATAGGAGAGTACTTGTCCAAAGCTGAACTACTTTCACCCAAGCACTCGCACTTAGCTGCTTTTTTACTAGAAGAAAAACACAAAAGGGACTCTTTTTGGAAGTCTTACATTTCTGTGCTTCCTGAGTGGTACGGGGAGTTTCCTGTATACTACACTGAGCAAGAAAAAGCTTTACTCAAAGGGTCCCCCTTTTTAAAGGTCATAAGTTCCAAACTTCAGGAGATACAGAATGACTACGAGTCTATTTGTAAAGTTTACAGTGACTTCAGCAAGTACTCTTTAAAAGAGTTTTCAGACATGCGGCTAGCTGTGAGTTCTAGGGTTATAGGAGTGCTTATAGAAGGAGTTGAGAGCGACGCAATGGTGCCTTTAGCAGACATGCTTAACCACTCAAACACTAACACCTGCACCTGGAGTTACGAAAACCCTGAGTTTGTAGTGGAAGCACTCTGCAACATCCAAAGAGGCAGTGAAGCAACTATTAGTTACGGCAACAAGTGCAACAGTGTGTTTCTGCTGAACTACGGGTTTTTAGAAAAGGACAACCTTTTCAACGAGTTTCCTGTTACTGCTGAACTAAGCCCAAGTGATGCTTTTTTCAGTGCCAAAAAAGAAGCTTTGGGTGGGAAAACTTCTTTTACTTTTAGGTTGTCAAAAACCAAAGAAAACAGTTTTTTTGACTTTTTAGCCTTTTTGAGGTTCTTAGAAATAGACACAGAGTCTAACTTAGTTATGCTTAACTGCACTAAAGTTAGTCCTTTCAGCTACTTCAATGAACAAAAAGCCCTTCAAAGAGCTTACAGCATTCTTGTCCAACTCATTGAAGAGTACCCAACCACCCTTAGAGAAGACAAAGTTATTCTTGGAGAAGAACTTACTCAAAACGAGTATAACTGCTTACTACTTAGAATGGGAGAAAAAGAAGTTCTGCACTTCTACAAAGAACTACTAGAGTCAGTCATTAGTTACTTGGACACCAGAGAAATTAACTTGGAGAGGTTCGAAAGCCTTTACACTTTCAAAGACTACCTAAAGTACCTATCTATTGACTTAATGCATCCTGGGAATCCACTTAATCCTTAGGCTAATATTAACTTAACAGAAATAATGGAAAAGAAAAGAAGGTACTCGGTTACTAGTTCCAATCAGTCCAGAAACTACCAACTTAAAAGAAGTAAGTCCAACCAACTAGAGGTGGTGAACAGCCTCTTGAGCAAGTACAAAAGAACCCAGTCTAAGTTACTCAAACGCAGACTTAAAAACTTAAAACGCGAAAACAAAACTATACAGGCTAAGCCTAAAATAAACCTAGTCTCTCATCTTCTCTCCACGAGAAACAGAGGCCTTCCTAAGAAAAGGTTTTCTTTCATAAAGAAATCAAAACTCAAACCAAACAACGGGCAACCCAAAAAGGTAGAAGTAAGCCTAGAAAAGATCAAACTCAGCACTACTCCCAAATCCAGAACTTCAGCAGCCCACAGAATGTTTAAGGACTACATTTCTAAAGAAATACAAGAAGAAAAGTACTCCAGAATGAGCTGTTTAAGCAGTGTGGAGTCAATTGAAGCTTTGCGGGAAGCAGTGCGCAAAAGACCTAACGTCTTAGAACCCGAAGAACCCCCTGAGTCTAAGTCCTTCGTCGAAAGGTCCATGCACTGGCTAAGTTCCAAAAACTCAAAACTTGAAAAACAAAGACAAGAAAAGGAAAAACAACAAACGGCAAACTGCACATTTGCACCTAGAAACCTCCGAGTTTACAGGTCAGCTTCTCCTCGTCTGAAAATTCCTTCTAAGGTTAAGCTTTTGAAAAACGACAAAAAAAGCGAAAAAAGCAGTGTGAAGACTTGTGACACTCTTAAAAACTCAGCCAACAAAAGAATTACAAGCCTTTCGCCTAAACAGCAGGTTTTTTCCTTCAAGTCAGGAATGGACATGAACCACTTCATAAAAAAGAGTTCCCCGCTTCTAAGATATTTTTAAGAATTACAATACTCCTTATTAAATCTAACTCATTCTATAAACCTTTCAACCTTTAACTTGGTCCATTTCCAACTGTTGTTAATGGTTAGTCCCTTGCTCATAAATTAGATAATCAAACATGAAAAACATAAGCCTTATGAGCAGTCGGAATGAAGAAGAAAAGGCCCTTATAAGCCAAGAATCAGAGCCCCTCAAACTTGGAAGCCTCGTTAGGTTCACCAAACCTAAAAAACGCTCTTCAGGCTTCGTAGTGCCTTACAACCACCCTTACAGAATTAAGTGGGACATGCTTATTGCACTTTTGGCACTTGTAAACGTGATTACTTTGCCATTGTTTTCGGCTTTCTTTCCTGATGTTCTGAATAACACCGCTTACGTCTGGGTGAATTACATAACTGACGCTATATTTTGGGTGGACATCATAGTAGGGTTTCGAACTACCTACATCAATGTTTCCAATGGCGACGAAATTACCGACCAGAAGAAAATAGCGCTCAAGTACCTAAAGGGCAAGTTCATATTTGACTTACTCGCTGTATTTCCTGTTGAAGTTCTGGAAGCCTTTTTAAGCGGAAGTACGGAGAACTACATTTACCTGCGATTACTTAAGATGACTAGGATTTTTCGGTTACAAAAAGTCCTGTTATATATCAGGGCTAAGAAGGAAATCAAACTTACTTTGAGAATGCTGATGCTTATTTCTACGTTAGTTGTCTACACCCACCTTATTGCCTGTATATGGCGCATCATAGTGGAGTACGAAAAAAACTGGGAAGTACCTTCTCTTCCACAACTCAGTTTTTACGCTCTTTCTACATTTGAGCAGTACATATTCTGCATGTACATTGCGCTTTTCATAATACTGGGCATAGAGTCCAACCCGATCACAACTATGGAAACTGCTTTTGCTGCGTGGTCTTTGATCATAGGTGCTTTACTGATAGCTTACTTCTTCGGAGAAATAGTGGTTACAATCCAGGACTTGCAAGCAGAAGAAAGGAAGTACCTTGAACTCCAGGACGAGATTAGTTCTGCCTTGATAAACTTTAAGGTTTCTGAAGAACTCCAAAGAGAAGTTTGGAGGTTCGTGAGTTCTTCTTACTCGATTCTCAACCAGCAAGGCGGCTACGAAGAACTTACTCACTACCTTCCTCCTTCACTCCAGTCTGAACTCAACAAGTTTGTTTACAAAGGCATTCTTGAACTTAACTCTGATTTCTTAAACAGAAATGTAGTTGAAGTCGCAATGCAGCACTTCGAAAGTAGGTTTGTCAAGCCTGAACTCGAAGTAGTTAAACAGTTTGACAAAAGCACGGAAATCTACTACATTGCCCAAGGCAGCTGCGAGGTGTATGTGCAGGACCACAGAAACCAATCTTATAAAGTTGCGTACTTGAAGAAAGGTGACTTCTTTGGAGAGATAGGTTGTTTGTTTGAAGCAAGGAGGTCTGCAACAGTGGTTGCTTACGACAACGCGACCCTTGCTGTGCTTTCAAGAGAACACTTTTTAGAGATTCTGTCTTACCAGCCCTCTATGAAAAAAAGGTTCATAGAAAGAATAGCTGGGTACCGAGACAACTACTCCCACTTTTTGAAAAGGAGTTTAAGAAGAGTGCCTTACTTTGCACAGCTAAAAGAAACTACTTTAGTGAGTGTGCTTTATAGCTTAAGCACTGAAATCTTCACTCAGGGAAAAACTCTAGTTAAGTCTGGGGAAGAAGTTTCTAAGAGTTATATTGTTTTGGAAGGAACTTTGCAGTTAGAATTCTCCTGCACTGCAGAATCCTACACTGTGCTGTGTGACCCTTACAATATAAAGAAGTCCTCCAAAAAGGTTTTCTCAGAAGTAGACAGAAAACTTAAGGCCCTTTATAAATTCCATGTTGAAGAAGTAACAATTGGCTCAGTTATAAACTCCAGAAAACTACTTTTCAACGCCAAAACTTACGTGTCCTGCAAAGCTTCATCCTACTCAAGGGTTCTTTCTATAAAAGACACTGACTTGAAAGACTTAGAACAGGACTTCCCAGATTTAAGAGACTCTATGAAAGAAGTAAGGAACAGCTTAATGCTTTTTGACAACTTTAGGTATGAGTTCATTCCTAAACTGATTGTGTTTGATGTCAGAAAAACAGCTCGCTATGAAAAACACCTCATAAGTCTCAACAGCTACAAAGCAAGCAGAAGGTGCAAACTACTCAACAAGTTCAAAATAGGTGTACTCAACACCCTAGTCACCAAAAGAAACTCAAGAAAAAAACTCAACGTAAACATTGCAGGGCTAAGACAACGAGTAAATGCAGTCATGCAAGCTGAAACCAAAGAGTTCTATGAACTAGCTAACCTAATAGCCCAAGGAAAAGTCCCCCCTGATGCAGCAGAACTTGCCGGGTCACTCGAAGAAAGGTACCTAGGGAACCCTTTAACTGCACAGTTTGCTTTGACCATAAACTCTGCCAACCAACAAGTAGAACCCATCACCAAGATGTACAAGGACTTGCAGAAAAGAGCCCGAAGTATCAAAAACACCTGCAAAGGGCTCCAAGAATCAATTGAAAACCTCCAGGACATGTTTCAAGTATTTAACTAAATAACTCAAATTATGGTGAAATGGAATAGATTTAACCCAAAAAACTTCGGAGCAAGCGAATGGGCAGCTTTGGGAGGAACAGTGCTGGCATTTGGGTTAGCTTTTTACAGCCGCAAAAAGTGGCGGCGCAAAGCTAAAACGTTAAAGATAAAAATACTCCCAGAAAACACCCTTTTAGAGCTTTTTGATTCAATTCGCAGGAAATACTCCCACTCAGTGAAGGCTTTTAGAAACCAAGCACGCAAACAGAGAAGAAAACTCGACCCTTGCTCGCGCGAGTACATTGAAAACGTTTTGTCTTATTACAAGCACTGCAGTAAACTCTGCGAAGAAGCCATAAACGAAACTCTATCCCAGAAAGGGCTCTCCAGGGACGTCTACGATAACTCAGTCCGTTACTACAAACACGAACCCACCGTGTACGAAGCTGAACGCGAAATAAAGATTCCTCTGAACAAAGGGCAAATTCCACAAAGCATAACTCCTGACAAAGTGCGTGAGATCCTTGAGTTCTACAGAGAGCGCCTGCAAAACGAACAACCTGAAAGCGACACTCTTCCGATTCTACTCACTATGATAGAAGACGACATCTACCGAATGTTTAGTGTGGAGTTCGAAGTAGTCGAAAGGGCTTATGATTATTATTGGCAGGACCTACAGGAATTCGAGCACTTTTTCAACAGTATCATAGAAGCCCGCTTAATAGAAGAAATTAACCCTGACTCTTAATTATGACAACAAGTTCCTGTGCATGTAGGCTTGGGCCCAGTCGTGCCACTTGTTAAAAGGAACGTTTTCTTGCATAGCTTGGCCGTAGAGCTGCTTCAAACGGATCCTTGAAATCTTGTCTTTGTAAGGACTGTTGAGTTTGGCTGCTTGGACTGTCAACTGAAAGTACTCAAAAATAATGTCCCGGGGTCTATCGCGTCTGGAGTTAAGAGGGGTTGAGGACTCTGTGGAGTACATGCTGGCTCCGTCGTTGAAGTTGAAAAAGCTCGAAGCACACCCTACAGAACTCACTAGTACAGTAGATAGTTCTTTGCGAGTTGGAATGATTTGTAAGTGGGACTTAGTAGAAGTCTCCCAGACCTTACACAGAGTCTCTGTGGAACAACTAGAAAGTGATCCTAGTATTTGGATAGTTCCGGAGTGTTTGACTCCGAGGGTTTGTTTTTTAAGCTTTTCAACAGATATGCTTACTGTAGAAGTAGAGAACTTCTTAGGTTTGGGCTGAATGCTAATGGTTTCGGTTTTGCTTGTTTCGAAGACTTTAGTTGAAGAGTTGATGAAAAACACTACGTTGTCTTCTTGAGGGGGATTTTCGATTTCTTCCATGAAGTCGCCTAAGCTTTCAGACTCTTGGGGAGTTTCTGGTTTAAGGGTTTCTTGAGGTTCTTGAGGTTCCTGGGGTTCTGACTTTTTGGGGGGTTCGAGTACACTGTTGTTTCTGCTGCGGGTTATTTTGTCGTATTCTCTTACTAAGCTGTCTGTGTAGGTTCTTTGCTGTATGAGTTCTGTGTGGATCTTCTTAACTTTTTCTTCGAGTTCGGAGTTGAGTTGTTTGTAGTCTTCGTTTTTGGACTTGTAGTCTTCGTTTTCTTCTTTGAGTTGGTTGTTGAGGGTTCTCAGCCGTTCAGCTGCGCTTTTTTCGACTTGGTGAAGGTTTTGGACTTCTTTTAGTTTGTAGTTGAAGTCTTCGATTTCTTCAGTTTTTCTCTGAAGGTCCAGAGAGAGTTCTTCGACTTTGGCTTCTAGTTCTTTGGTTTTTTCTTTTTTTTCAGGTTGTTTGGGAGTTTGTGCTCCTTTCATTTGGGCTAGGTCTTCTTTGTGCTTAAGTTCTCTTCTGACTTGCTTTACTTCAGCTTTGAGTTTTTTGTTTTCGTTTATCAGCGACTTGTAGTTGTGCTCGAGTTCAGTAACTTCTGTAGTTAAGTACTCAATTTTCTGATCTTTTGCAAAAAGTTCGTTTTGGGACTCTTGCATTTTGGAGGTGACTTCTTCTATTCTGTTTTCCAGAAGTTCGTTTTTCTCAGTGGTTTTTTGAGTATTGGCAAGTCCTTTCTTGAAGTGCTTGTAAAAAGTCTTTGCGATTTTTACTGCTTCAAGGGTGCTTTTTTTGTTTTCGTTGAGTTCTGAAAGTAGGTCTTCAGCTGAGGTTTCTTCAGTCGTTCTGGAACAGTTAGAAGATATTCTATTTAGTTGTTCTAAGTGGATATCGAGTTCACTTTCGTAACTATACTTTCCAGACATTTTATTGTGCTTAACAGGACAGCAAATTAAATAACACAATCCAAGTGGAACTGTCATACGCTCCTTACTTAAGAATTAACCTTTGAAGGCCCCCAAAACAAAAACCCTTATTAGCATAGCAACTCATAATAGGGGTAGTTTAAAAATGGATAGCGCGCAAAGCTCTGTAAAAACTCTAGACTCTTCAAACGCTTCGAGTCAAGACTCTGAAGAATCCTTAGAGAGCTTTTACAAAGTGTCTTACAAACGAAGAAACAAACCTAAAGAACTCACAGGAGTCGTTATGCTTAACTTAGACTCCATAGAATTATTCACAGACGAAGGCAAAAAACTAAGTAAAATACCTAACACCAAACACGAGTCCTTCAGAACAGACCAAGTAATTAACTTTGGAAACATCATTGCAAGGATCAGACTCAAACTCTCTGCTAAAGACTTCTACTCTGGAAAGTGCTTTCAAGGACCTTTAAAAACTCCCAGCCTCAAGCCTTTTTCTGCTCCTAAAAAAGAAATTAAGGTTCCGCAGGGCGCAATAGTGCTAAACGAGGAAACACAGATATTTGTGGAACCTTTAGTTGCAAGGAAGTTAAAACCCCACCAAGTAGAGGGAGTGAAGTTTATGTACGACTGCGTAAGTGGACAAAAGCCAGGCGTGGGTGGGTGCATTCTAGCTGACTTAATGGGCCTTGGAAAGACCTTGCAAGCCATTGCACTTCTTTACACCCTACTAAGGTCCAAAGCTCCTTACGGAACAGTGCTGCAAAGAGGCATAGTGGTGTGCCCTGCTACATTAATTAGTAACTGGGAAGCTGAGTTCAGAAAGTGGATAGACCTTCCTCGCCTGAAAGTAGTTGTTTGCCAAGGAACCACTAAAACTCGGAAAGAAAAAGTAGGAGTGTTTATGTCTTCAGTGCACTGCGTGTTAGTTATAGGCTACGAAGCTTTTAGTAACTTCAAAAGGTACCTTTCCAAGAACTGCGATATAGTAGTGTGTGACGAAGGCCACAGACTCAAGAACCAAAGCACCCGCACAGCCAAAGCTATAAATCAAATTCAGTGCAAAAGAAGAATAATCCTTACTGGAACTCCTCTTCAAAACAACTTAAGTGAGTTTTACTCCTGTATATCTTTTGTGAACCCTGATATTTTGGGGGACTACAAAGACTTCAAACGAGTTTACGCAGACCCCATTGAAAGGGCCCAGAACTATGGAGCCAGTCCTAAAACTTTGCGGTTGGGGTGGTCTAGGTCTTACGAGCTTTCTGTGATTACTTCACAGTTCATACTGAGAAGAACTGGGAAAATCCTTGAAGAAATGTTGCCTTCTAGAACAGAGATCCTTGTTTTCTTGCCTATCATAGAACTTCAAAAGAAACTTTACGTTTTGTTTTTGGGCTCTCAACTCGCTAGAAAAGCCCTAACTGAAGAAAACTACTCTTGGGCTTTTTCTTTGATCACCACTGTGAGGAAGATAGTTAACCATCCCCGGTTGATATTTACTAAAGACTTAACTGGCCTTTCAGAAACTGAAAACAAAGTGTGGACAGAAGCCATAAACCTTTACGAGTCAAATGTCACAGAGATTACAGACCTAACTCAGTTGTCTTCTAAGTTCATGTTTATAGACATACTAGCGCGTGCCACTGCTAACCTTGCTCAAAAATTAGTGATAGTATCTAACTTCACTCAAACTTTAGACTTGATTGAAGAACTTTGCAAGCTAAGAGAATTCACCTATGTCCGACTAGACGGCAAAACTAAAATAGAAGATAGAATCAAACTTGTGGATGAATTCAACAGTCCTAGCCATGACCCTTTTATTTTTTTGTTAAGTTTAAAAGCAGGAGGAGTCGGACTTAACTTAATCGGAGCAAACAGACTGGTGCTTTTTGAGCCCGACTGGAACCCAAGCAACGACAAACAAGCTATGGGTCGTGTTTGGAGAGACGGCCAAAAAAGGAGTGTTTACATCTACAGACTGTTTACTTCAGGCACAATTGAAGAAAAGATTTACTCAAGACAGCTTAAAAAAGAAAACCTGTCAAGTGTTGTAGTAGACTACAAAAACGCTCCTCCTAAGTTCACAACAGAGTACCTTAGAGAACTGTTTAAACTCGAAGACCACTGCTTAACTTATCAAGAAGGAGACAACTTAGAAGACTTGCCTGACAGTTTACTAAAGTTCACAGAAGAAATACTTGACCTTGCAAAAGTAGTGCAACCTGACTGGAACAAAAACTACGAAGTTGAAGAACTAGAGTTCATGAACTCTAAGCAAGGCGAGTACTACAAAAGGAAGTTCAGTGAAGAGGATAATTAATGTAATTAAATTTAATTTAATTTGGCGGGATGAAGAAAAATCCTTTAATTCGGGAGTTCAGGAATCCTTTAATTAATGCAGATGCCCAAAACAACCAGCAAGAAGTCAGCAAAACTATTGGAACAAGAAAGAAGTTTGCAACTCCTTTACTACCCAAACAGCCCCTTAGCAGTCCTTCTAAGGAAAAAAAGGACTCTACCCTAGACCAAAAAAGCCCCATTGCTGATCAAGTCCCCCAAAAAGACGCCACTCAAGACCAATCCCCTCAAGACTCTAGCCAAAACCCCAAAAGCCCTACTCCACCAAAAGAGACCAACCCTCCCCAAACTCCCCAAACTAAACCCCTGATCCACAAAGTACTCATTCCTAAAAAACCTTCAAACAAAAAAGATACCCCAGAACTCTACTACAAAGTTTACTACTACAGAAAAACTTCTCGCAAAAAACCCAAAGGCTCTGAAGACGGGTTTTTGATCTTATCTATCCACAGGTTCGAACTTGTAAGCACTGAGGGCAAGAAAATACTAGAACACTCCAACCTACACAAAATAAGGAGCCTTCGGGACGGAGAAGTCTTAACTCTAGGAATGGTCCAAGTCGAGATTGAACAAAGAATTTCCAAAGACGACTTTTTAAGCGGAAGGTGCTTTTTGGAACACAACAAGCCCAACCTACAAACTGAAAAGCCCATTCTAAAAAAAGTCAGCAAAACTCACCAAGTACCCGAAGGAGCTATAATCCTTGACGAAGCCAGTCAACTTTTCATTGAGCCCTTCCTAGGCTCCAAACTAAGACCCCACCAACTGGAAGGAGTTAAGTTCTTGTTTGAGTGTGTAAGTGGAAAAAAAGAAAACATCTCTGGGTGCATTCTAGCAGACTCCATGGGACTTGGCAAAACCCTCCAAACCATCACCTTGCTGTTCACTTTGCTGAGGAAAGACGCCAGTTACCAAGGCAGTCTCAGGAAAGGCATCATTGTGACGCCCAGTAGTTTAGTTGGCAACTGGAAAGAAGAAATCACTAAATGGTTAGGCCCCATGAGGCTGTGCCCCATTGCTTGTTCTGGGCCCAAAAAAGAAGTGGAAAACAACATCAAAACCTTTGTAGGAGGTCAGTCGAGTCTTTTAGTAATATCCTATGAAACCTTCATGAAGTACTCTAAGCGCCTTGACTCTGCTTGCAATATTATAGTGTGTGACGAAGGACACAGACTCAAAAACCTCCAAGTCAAAACTACTAAGTGCTTAAACGAGTTGTCTTGCAAAAGAAGGATCCTTCTCACAGGCACTCCTCTGCAAAACAACTTAGCTGAGTTTTACGCCTGTGTGTCCTTCGTGAACCCAGGAATCTTAGGAACTCTGAGTACGTTCAAAAGACTCTACGCAGACCCTATAATCAGAGGACAAGACCCTGAGTGCTCTGACGAAGTTAAAGAAATCGCCTGGGCCAGGTCTGCTGAACTCAGCAGACTTACTTCGCAGTTCATACTGAGACGCACAGGTAGCCTCCTTGAAAACTTGCTGCCTCCTCGCAAAGAAATCTTGGTGTTCTGCAAAATATGCGAACTCCAAAAACAACTCTACATGTCTTACTTGTGCTCCCAGTTAGCCTACAAAACCATTGAAAACGGCAATGCTGGAGGGGCTTTGTCCTTAATAACTTCACTCAGAAAGATAGTTAACCACCCAGACTTAATATTCAACTCAGTTCCTAAAGCACAAGACCTTCGGGAAATATGGGACTCTGCCTACCTAAAGTTCCCTAAAAACTACAAAGCCCAGCGTGCTTTGGTGGAGTACTCTTCTAAGTTCTTGTTTCTGGACATACTTACTAGTTCCTGTGCACAGATTGGAGACAAAATTGTAGTAGTCTCGAATTTTTCGAAAACTTTAGATGTGATCCAAGAACTGTGCTACGAACGCGGATATTCTTTTCTGAGACTAGACGGTTCGACAAGTGTCAAGCAAAGGATGGACCTTGTGAAGGAATTCAACCTCCCCAAGCCTGAACCCTTAATGTTTTTACTTAGTACCAAAGCAGGGGGCTGTGGACTTAACTTAATCGGAGCAAACAGACTGGTGCTTTTTGAGCCCGACTGGAACCCAAGCAACGACAAACAAGCTATGGGCCGGATTTGGAGAGACGGGCAGAAAAAGAATGTTTACATCTACAGACTACTCACCACAGGCACAATTGAAGAAAAGATTTACCAAAGACAAGTTGCTAAGGAAGGTCTTTCTTCTATCGTTGTCGACTCAAAGAATTCTTTACCTAGTTTTTCGTCTTCTTACTTAAAAGAACTGTTTAAACTCCACGACAAGTGCTTAACTTACGAAACAGGCGACGAGTTAGGAAGCGAAGGCACTTTGCTAGAGCACTTAAGTGGCTGCATAGACCTTGCAAAAGAAGTCCAGGCTGAGTGGAACAAAGAAGTTGCTCAAGAAGAATTAGACTTCCAAAGCGCTACAGAAGGTGAACCTTTTAAACGCAAACTTGAAGAACAAGCTTAGAAAAAATTAGTAACTAGTTCTCTAAACAGGTTTGTAGGGAGTAAGTTTATGCCTACTTTCAGTCCAAACTTCCTAGTGAACAAAAAGACCTTCCTGGCTTTAAATAAAGTCTCTTTTCTAAATATAAAGGAGCACCTAGAGTCCTTTTCAAGCAAAGCTACACCAGCAAACAGTGGTTTCTGAGTTAGTTTCTCAGACTCAAAAGCTGGTCCCAAGTCTTCACCGTTCAACGAAAAGTTAATTTTTCCGTGCTTAGTGTCTACAAATACCCCAATAACATCTTGCTGAGTAGTTTTACGTGAGTATTTACTTCCACCGGACCCACTGTGGTGTCTTAGTTGTCCTGAGTACCCATAAAATGCCCAGCCTTCTTCATGATCTGAAAAAGCCCTGCATACTTTGTTGGAAGGATCTGAAGTAACACCTATTTTAATCTGATCGTCCTTGAATACTCTAGGACTGTCAGGAATTTGGTATGCAACCTCAAAGTAGTTGTAGGCGTTTCTTTGTAAGCTTTGCGAAGAAAAAAAGGAAACAAAGATATGGTTGCCTCTAGATCTGAGCCTTATTGTCTTTTTAGAGTCTTCTAATTCACTTAAATCTTCAATCAAGAAGGACTCTTCCCATGTTAGGTCCAAAAAGTTAACTCGGTGTTCATTTCTGAGCATTTTATTAATTAAATTAATTCTTTTGAACATTTTGGGCGAAATTGTCCAAATCTTGCCCTCTTGATTCGTACTTGAGCAAATAGCAGTCTACGAGTGCTATTAAGCTTACTACTGAAAAGGCAATGTAGGGGTAGCTAAAGGAAACACTGTTCAAAGCCACCAATACAAAAGGCGAAATAAATCCACCAAAACGCGCAAGTGCGGTATTTACACTGAGTCCAGTACTTCTGATACCTGTATCGTAGATCTCACTCGTGTAGGGGTACATCACGTCAAAGAACACCAAGTCCAGAAACAGCATTATACTTACTGCTGAAATAAATACGATTTGGTCTATGAAAAACGAGCAAAGAACACAACCTGCCGTTTGAACTATCAGGCATATCAACAAAGTTTTTCTCCTCCCAATGGACTTATTTTCTATCAGGAAACACGGAACTATTGCTGCTGGAATTAGTAACGTGTTTATGATTGTCAGGTCAATTAAAGTCCCTGAGTCTGAAGATCCTTCGCTTAAACTTCTCGGCAGAATAAACACTAGTCCGTAGTATACAAAGCCCGACATAAACCATAGGTAAAACAACTGCAGTGTTGTTTTCAAGTACTTTTCTCCAAACATTTTAGCTATTCGTTTGCCTACTGACTCCACTTCTGACTTCTGGGTCGACTTCACTATGGCCATTTCTTCTTGAGTCAGTTGGTCCTTTTTGTTGAGTTTCGCCATCTTGTTCAGAATCTCCACTGCTCTATCAAACCTTTCGTTAATGGCTTCGTATCTAGGGCTCTCGTCGCCCCAGACCAGTTGCAACACTAAAGAGACTCCTGAAGGAATTGATACCAGGACTAGTAAAAGTCTCCAATTTCCAGAGTCTAAGTCTGGAATCAGCCAAAATGCCAAAAGAACTACTGAAAGCATGCCTACCTGAAAGCAGAGAAAAGTTCCAATGACAAAGCCTCCTCTCGACTTTTCAGTGCACACTTCCACTTCGTAAGCAGTTTGCAAAGGTAGCAAGAACCCCACACTCATCCCCACAAAGGCCCTCACTATCACGAAACTCCAGTACTCCGGCATGAACGCTGAAATCATTCCAAAGGTGAACAACACTACAGTGCCTCCAAAAAGAGTTATTCTTCGACCGAACTTGTCTCCAAAAGGACCAGACATAAAGGTGCCAATGATCATGCCTAAGAACAGCACAGCTCCCATGAGTTCCTCTTCCCAGTCGTCTAGGTTCCACTGCTTCTTAAGTATCTTCGTTATCAATGAAATCACCATAACTTCGGCTCCATCAGAGAAAGTAATCCAACTCAAAAACGTAAAAATCCTTATTTGGTACCAGCCAAAGCCGAGTCTATTCAAAATAGAGTCCATAGATGAAGAGTTTGAAAGCAATATTGAATCTTCCATTTTATCAACTTTTACACAAAAAAGGTTTTGGGGGGAAAAAATTCAAAATAATAAATAGGTCTGGGGCTCAGTAGGACTTGAGTTTACTTAAAGAATTAGCTTTTAGCCTGGAAGTTATCTAAATTTTGCCCCCTCGATTCATACTTGAGCAAATAGCAAGTGAAAGTTGCTATTAAGCTTGTAATGAAAAAGGCAATGTATGGGAACCTGAAGTTGATTCCATTCAAAAGCACCAACACAAAAGGAGAAATAAACCCTCCAAAACGTGCGAAAGCAGTACTTACACTGAGTCCGGTACTTCTGATGCTTGTATCGTAGATCTCGCTTGTATAAGGGTATGCAACGTCGAAAAGCAGCACCGATAAAAACAAAATTGAGCCTGCAGAGATTATAAACACAATGTTGTTTATGTAAAGTGAGCACACTACACAGCCTCCTGTTTGAATCGCCAAACAGAACAAAACTGTTTTTCTTCTTCCAATAAATTCATTTTCTATCAGGAAACACGGAAGTACTGCTGCTGGAACTAGTGCAGCATTGATTACTGCTAGCTCTACAAGAGTTTCTGAGTTGGAAGATCCTTCATCTAGGCTTCTCGGCAGAATAAACACTAGTCCGTAGTAAAGGAAACCAATTGCAAACCATAGGTAAAACAACTGCAGTGTTGTTTTCAAGTACTTTTCTCCAAACATTTTAGCAATTCGTTTGCCTACTGACTCCACTTCTGACTTCTGGGTCGACTTCACTATGGCCATTTCTTCTTGAGTCAGTTGGTCCTTTTTGTTGAGTTTCGCCATCTTGTTCAGAATCTCCACTGCTCTATCGAACCTTTCGTTAATGGCTTCGTATCTAGGGCTCTCGTCGCCCCAAAATATCTGAAGCAGCAGAGACACTCCTGAAGGAATTGCTACAAGGACTAATAAAAGTCTCCAATTGCTTCCCCCTTCAAGGTCAGGTATAAGCCAAAGAGCTAGGAGTACCACCGCAAGTGTACCAAACTGGAACGCTAGAAAAGTTCCAATGACAAAGCCTCCTCTCGACTTTTCAGTGCACACTTCCACTTCGTAAGCAGTTTGCAAAGGCAGCAAGAACCCCACACTCATGCCTACAAAAGCCCTCACTATCACGAAACTCCAGTACTCCGGCATGAACGCTGAAATCATTCCAAAGGTGAACAACACTACAGTGCCTCCAAAAAGAGTTATTCTTCGACCGAACTTGTCTCCAAAAGGACCAGACATAAAGGTGCCAATGATCATGCCTAGGAACAGCACAGCTCCCATGAGTTCCTCTTCCCAGTCGTCTAGGTTCCACTGCTTCTTAAGTATCTTCGTTATCAATGAAATCACAGTAATCTCAGCACCGTCTGAAAAAGTGATCCAACTCAGGTAAAGAAATATTCTAACCTGGAACCAGCCAAAGTCCATCCTGTTCAAAATATCATCTAGCGACAAGCCCGAAACCAAAGCTGAGTCATCCATTTATGCTGAATACTACCTCAAAGAATTAAAGTTTATCCGAGTTATCGATGAAGTTGTCTAAGTTTTGTCCTCTAGACTCGTACTTGAGCATGTAACAAGTAATCAGTCCAAACAGACTCGTTACCGAAAAAGCGATGTAGGGGTACGTAGGATCTATCTCGTGCAAAGACAGCAGCACAAAAGGAGAAACAAATCCTGCAAACCGGGCCCAAGCACTGCATATACTAAGTCCGGTGCTTCTAATGCTAGTGTCATAAACCTCACTTGTGTAAGGGTAAATAACGTCAAAGTACACTAAGTCCAGAAACAACATGACGCTTACAGAAGACACAAATACAACTTGGTTTGCAAAAAAAGAACATATCACACAGCCTACAGTTTGGAACAACAAGCACACAAGCAAAGTCTTCCTTCTGCCTATAGAAGGGTTTTCTATGAGAAAGCACGGAAGTATAGCTGCAGGAATTAACAAAGTGTTTATAATAGCTAACTCAACCAAAGCTTCTGAGTCGGAAGAACCCGAAGATAAAGTCCTAGGTAGTATGAAGTTCAGCCCGTAATACACAAACCCTGCTCCAAACCATAAGTAGAATAACTGCAAGCTAACTTTCAAGTACTTCGAACTGAACAACCTGCTAATTCTTTTTAGCACAGACTCTGCTTCAGGTTTCACAGTGGCTTTTACAACAACTAGTTCTTCCTCAGTCAAAGAGGAAGCTTTATTGAGTCTCGCAATTTTATTGAGAATTAAGTTAGCTTTTTCAAATTGCTGGTTCAAAGCTAAGTACCTAGGACTTTCGTCCATCCAAAATAACTGCAGCACAAAAGAGATCCCTGAAGGAATAGACGCAATAATGACCATCATCCTCCAGTTGCCCGAAGTCAAGTCAGGGATCAACCAAAATGCAAGCAAAACAATCGACAACATTCCTAACTGGAAACACAAAAAGGTCCCGATTACAAAACCTGCCCTTGACTTTTCAGTATTGACTTCAACCTCATAAGCAGTTTGGATAGGAATTAAAAACCCTATGCTCATGCCAACTACTACTCTCATGATCACAAAACTCCAAAAGCCCGGCATTAGAGCCGAAGCAAATCCAAATAAAAACAATGTAAGAGTAGCGAATAAAAGAGTTATTCTACGGCCGTACTTGTCCCCCAAAGGCCCTGAACAAAAAGTTCCCAGAATCATGCCAAAAAACAATATTCCACCCATTAGTTCAACCTCGGCGTCACTTAAGTTCCACTCGTTTTGCAGTATTTTGGTGAGTAGTGCAATCACCATGATTTCGGCTCCGTCTGAGTAAGTAATCCAACTTTGATGAATAAACACTCGGACTTGGTACCACCCAAAACCAATCCGGTTCAGAATAGAATCAATTGACGAAGTTGCTGAAAGCAAAACAGAGTCTTCCATTTATTATTAAGCGCACCGGAAAAGTTTTAGGGATAATATTAATCAAACTCTTTATGCAGGTTTAAACTTACTAAAATAAGTTAAAACTTTTTCAGTGTCTCCTTCGTAGTTAGACAAAGCGTCTAGTATCAATTTAGGTTCTAGGTCAGTTCCGCAGCCCTGAATGCACTTTTTCTGCAAGATTCTAAACTGCTCGACAACGTTCAGTTCTTGACACTTCTTTTGCAAGAAACTCATATTCCTAACTACTCTTTCATTTTGCTCAACGGTTATTAAAAGCTCACTTGGCTCATCAAACAACTGCGAAAACCTTCCAGGACTAGTGTTGTTAGGTTCAGCTTGGACACGTCCTCCTAGGATAGTTGCTTGTTTTGGCTTTTTAAAAGGGGGTTCTGGATTAATTGCTTGTTTGCGTTTTTGTGGAGAAGCAGACTCATAGAACTCCTTGATAACACTAGGAGCAGAATCAACTTCTAAGCCCGACTCAAGGGCTTTTCGCCAGAACTCCACTGTGTTATGCACTTCTCTTTGGGACTGTGCGTATTGAAGGACTGCCCTTTTTTCTGAGTCGTTAAGGTTCACTTTTTCTTCCACAGAAGCTTTTAGTTGGTAATTAGTTAAGTCAAGTAGTTTTTTTAAAGCAGTGCTGTCGTGCACGAATTTGTATGAAACAGGAGTCTTGGTGAATTTGATACTGCCTTTGATGCAGTAGTTCCGGTTGACTGGGTACAGGTGAATGCATAGGTAAGAAGGGTACTTAAGGAACTTGCCTCCGTTTGAGTTAACTAAAAACTCAGTAGTTTGTTTTTCGGCGCAATTTTCCATATAAAACAGCATAGGTTTTCCATCCCGCTTAAAAATGCCTTCCATTAATTACTAGTTATTCTTCTAGGTAAGAATCAATGTAAGTTTTAACTAGGGGAGCTGAAGCTATAACTGCAATGTACTTCTCCACAGCAACTTCTCTGAGCACAGAGGAGTCCACCAAACCCCTGACGCTTCTAGTGCCTTTAGCAAACAACTCCATAAAGCCTTCATAAGTTATTTCGGCTTTTTTGTCAGAGTTAAGAATCCACCTATAGTACTTTAAAAGCAAAGGCTTAACTTTCAGTAGTTTCTCTGAGTGCTTTTTCAGCAGTAACCCAGCTGAAGTTTCTGTTTGAAGGGCAAAGTTAACAATGTACTCAAGGGCAATGTCCAGAACTTCTTGAATGACTGCTTCGAGTTCGTGCTGACTTATTGTGTTCGACAAGTCAAGGTCGTAGTTCTTAAACAAAAACTCAGCCTTTTGCAAAACAGAACCTTTTCCGCACAGTATTCCTAAAGTAACTAGTTTCCTGGAGCAGTACCTACTTTCTACTAAAAAGTTTTTGTAAAACCTGCACAAAGCAGTTACTTCAGACTCGAACCCTTCCATTTGGATTCCTAGTCTGTTTGAAATCTCAATAAGCTGAGTGGGCAGGAGGGTTTTTGCTAGGTTTTTCTCCTGCACAGCTAGAACTAACTCTTCTGTGGTAAGTTTGGAGTAACCCAAAGCAGCCTCAGCTCTTTGGATGTAAGTTTCTTCTTGGCTTTTACTTAGATTTGGTCTGCTGTCCGAGCACCCCATTTACTATAATTACATCCTCAGTGCTCTAAGATGGAACTCTTGGAGTTTATAATTTATTATCTTTCAAACACCTAAAAATGGTAAAAAATCGAACTTCTAAAAGAACAAGCTCACAAAGTAACCTCACTAACATAAATTTACGAGTAAAACCAGCTCTCCAAAAAGATATAAAAGAAGACATAAACTCCACGACAGACTTCTTGTCACACTCCCAGTGCCCTAGGCCTTTGGAGTCTTCCCAAACTGTAATTTATCGGTGTCCAGTATGCACATCTCTCTATAACATTACAGACAGAAAGCCTCTCTGCCTTCCCTGCGGGCACACTCTCTGCAAAGCTTGTGTGTACTCCTGCCAGACAAACGTAGCCCGGGGTCTCTGTCCTTTTGATCGCAAAGACTATCTCAGTATTTCAGAGTTCATCCCTGTCAACCTTGCTCTTCTTGAAGCCCAAAAAACTGACAAGTGCGAAGACCATGGGCTTGAAATAGTTGGGTTCTGTCTGCAGCACTTTAAACTCCTGTGTGGCCGCTGCGTGTTCGAGCACAGAAAAGACGAGTGCTTGCAGCTCGGGTCGGAAAAGATCCAGGACCTCCTCCACAGCAAACTTTACAAACTAAGGTTACTTCGCAGGTCAGTCAGTAGTTTAGCTGATTTGTGGAAAGTGCTTCAGCGCCAGCTAAGGAAAGTCGAGTCAAAGGTTTCTGGGCTTCTGGAAGAAGTAACTGGGCCTGAGGAGTTGTGCAAAAGTCTTGATGAACTGAAAGAACTGCTTCCGAGTGCCCTAAAAGAGGAAGTTGGGAAGACAGAAAAAACCCTAGGAAGGTACGAGAGCGAGCTGTCTTCTTTCATACACTCTTACCGCAAAATGAGCCAAGCTGAAAGACTCAAGTATGACTTCGAGCTTCCAGGAGTGCGAATCCAAGAGTTGAAGGCTTCTAAGAACTTGAATTACATCATAAGCCACTTGCCTGACAAAATAAATTATGAGGATTTCTTGGCTTCTTCAGAAAACTAAGTGTACTTAATAATACTAATAATCATAACATATTATTGACTTCGAAGTGGCTTCTTCAAGTCTTAGTTTGCTTGTTGAGCTCTGCTCCATTTCCATTTACTTATTTCAACGACTTCTAAAAATCAAATATTATAATGACTAGTAACCTACCCCCTACTTACAAGAACTCCAGAGTTCCTGGGTCAAAACTAGACAAGCACCTTAAGAAAAACTCACTGTACCAAAACGCACTTAGATACGAAAAAGTCTCTTCTAGCAGACCTAACTCTGCTAAGCCCAGGGAAGCTACTAGAACTCCTTCGCCCGCCACTAACTTTGCCTCGCAAATCAAAAGCATTGAAGGCTCAACTAGTTCTATGCTTAAGAAGTTCACAGGTCTGGGTGTGCGACTTAACTCGTTCAGCTCAGCAAGCAGAATCACCAACTTAAGATTGATAGAGGGCAAGTGCAACGGAACTCTTGCAGACATAAGCAACCGGAAGTTCACAAGTTCTTCAAAAAAACCTCCAGAAAAACCTAAACTTTACCCTAGAAAAAGCTTAGTGCTTTCTAGGGCTTCTTCGTGCTTTTCGACAAGAAAACATTTATGAATTATTTAAATTTCATAAAACTAACTCCTATAAGACTCACTAAGAACAGCAAAACTGAAACTAAGAGGCAAACTAAGCAGTACCTCTGTCTGCCAGACTTAGTGTTTTTGGAAGCTTGTGAAAGTTCAGCTAAGGCTTGTTTGCTTTTTTCAGCGGACTCACTTACATTGTTTTCAATAGACCCAAGCACTTCTTCTTGGCCTACTACCATTTCACTGAGGTCCTTTAAAAGTCCGTTCACAGTTTGGAATGCGTGTGAAATTTTAGAGATCCTTTCAGCCCTTTCTTGGACAATGTCGTAGTGCAGTTGGACTTCAAAGTTTTGTTGCTGGGGTTCTAGTAAACTTTGTGTTTCTATGAAGTCTTCTGAGTTCTTGTACTTAGCTGTTGAAAAAGACATTTATCCGTTTTAAGTTAACTTATTCAGTAATTAGGGTGCTTGGACGGACCCTTTGGATTTCAAAGCAGTAAGAACTATGGTTTAGAAAACATAAGTTCTCATCTGAATCAATAAAGTAAATGTTACTTCCATAACAAAATGGATGAGTAACTAAACTGCTGAGCGGAAACCTTCTTTTCAGAACCTTGAAAAAGACACCGTTCTCCTGCATCTCGTACAAACACTTTTCTGTTAAGCAAAAAAGCTTGCTTTGACTCCTGCATAGAACTTTGAACCCTCTGCATAAATGCATGACTGAGTCAAAAAAGTCTCTGTAGGGATCATACACCCAGATGCTGTTTGCTTCGTACCCAGTCACAAATATGAGTCCTTTAAATACAACGGAAGTAGTGTGTTTGCACTTAGTGGGCAAATTGGCAATTCTTATCCAAGAGTTTGAATTTAAATCAAGTTTAGCGCAGTCTTGAAGTTCGCCTTGTGCTTGGTCATCGTTGTATCCTCCAAACAAGTAGACATTGTTTTCAAAGTACACACAGCAAGCAAACTGTCTAGGAAGTTCGAGAGGAACTAGTTCTTGGACTTGGTCAGTTTCTGGGTTTAAAATCAGTGTAGCTCCAGAATAGCTAATTCCAGTGTTTCCACCACACATAAACACTCTTTCGTTAGGTATTTTGCACTGGGCAGAGTAAGAGCCTAATTCTTGTGAAACGCCTAAATCTACTCCTTGGAGTTCTTTTACTTCTAGGTCTAGCTTTGTAACTGCTTTTGTGTTCATTTCGAAGTAATAAAGGAACCTAGAAACAAAAAGTTCACCTAAGTCAAATTTAGGGTCTACCATAATTATTTAGAAGTCTTCAAAGTCCTCAAAGTCTTGCTCTTCTTGTATGTTTAACTTAGGAGGCGAAGACTGCTCCACCTGGGGTTTTTGAGTGATTTCTTCAAAAAAGTCTCTTTTGTCAACTACATAAAAAGTTCTTTTTTTGGGGGGTTCTTTAAAAGCTGGGTTGTGCAGGTCTAAAAAAGGGTGGAAGTTGCACGCTGTAGAAGACTCTGCGTAGAGTCCTCCTTGGACACAAGCCTGCACCCACACGTCCTCTATCTTGCTTGCCCACTGCAAAGAACTTAATTCAAAGTGGAAACTAATCGAGTTCTTGAGTTCAGGAAGGTTCACCGTGGGAGAAACTAACTTCATTAAGCCGTGCATATTGAAAGAAGGTTTTTGGAAAGGGTACTCTTCTACGTAACTCGGGCTTATTCCAAATACTTGTTGGTGAGTTCTTTCGCGGTAAAAACTTGCTCTGTCTGGCAGCGAAAACAAAAACTCAGGAGGAGGAGACTCTATTGAGTGGTTAAAAGTATCTGAGACTTTCCAAAACCTGCAGTCGTAAATTTGGACTTTTTGTGACAAAACTGCTAATTGATATGTTTCGTCGGAAGGGAGAACGTGCTTGGTCTGGGGAATGTCTAGAATTCTGTGCTGGGTGTCTTCTCTGAAGTCGTACAAGTAAACAGAATCTGACTTGTAGAGTATAAGCACTAAAGGACTCATAAAGTAGTCAAAGCCTAAGTACTCACTTCCGAAGTTTATTTGTTGTGTTCTGACTCCAAAAGTAGACAAGTGGTCTTTGTCCAGAGTAGCAAAACTCCTAGGAATGTAAGGGTTTACTTGCAACTCGCCTGCAGAACTTCCCAGCACAGTACTGGTGCCTTCAGTGTCTAAACTTAAAAGTGACTCTTCACTTAAAACAAGTATTTTATCTTCAAGCTGACTTAACTTTTTAACTCCTAGTATAGGCAGATCCTCGCAAACACCAAAACTTAGCTGGGACTCAGAGTAGGTGTACTGGACACTCCTTAACCCAAAAGGAGTTTTCCAGTACACTCTAGAAGGAGTAACTAAAAGTGTGGGGGAGGGTCCTTGGAGCTCGGGGTGGTTCCTTAGTAAAGGGGTAGTTAGAGTGAGTTTCGTAGCTAAAAGGTCAGTGAAAGCCGGAGTCGTTGGAGCTTGGGGTTCTTTGACAACAGTGAAGTTGTTGCTTTTAAAGTGAGGGTAGTAATGCATCTAGCATTTACTATAATGGCAGACTTATGGAAAAATTGGAGCGAAAAAGAAAAACAAGCATTTTACGAAAGTCTAGAAATAGAAGCTAACTACAAAAGTCTCATGAACTACTTCCAACAACTCAACAAAAAACTCGGAAGGAGTTCTGTTGAGAAAATCAGGAAGCTATACTATCGCGGTTTAATTACAATAAAGCAACTCTGTAAAGCTGCAGGTTACTCCTTAGAAAGCACCCTTCCTGAGTCTAAGTTCTTTGAATTCAGCAACTTCGACCTAACAGCACTAGGCACAGGCCAAAACCTCAAGTCCCAAATCAAGTCAATCAGCAAGTACCCAGAGTTGTTTTCAGTAAGACTTACTTAGAACTGCATGAAAGCTTTTGCAGAAGCAGTAAAGGCTAAACAAAAACACCCACAAAAATTTACTTTAGGCATCCCTCCACTTGAGACCCAACATGACTGTGAAGTCGTGTGTCCTTACTGTGCAAAACCCAGACGCAAAGCAGAAAGTACCTTTCCTATGCAGTAAGTGCTACTTAGAGGCGTTCCTGAGATTTTAAGTTTGCAGCTTTTGCCTATGAACCAGTACTACCACAAAACCCTAGTTAGGCACGGATTCAACCCCCGACTTGAAATTTACATGAGGTCCAACAAACTCTTAGCAGAGGTGCTGGAGCACCTGAACAACAAGTGGAGTCCTACTTACTTAGAAAACTCAGGCCAAGAATTCAACATAGGACTAATGGCCCTTTGGGACGGAAAGATCATAGAGTTCACAGTAAACCAAGAAAAGTTCACAGTAGGGGATATTTTTTTAAGTTTAGAGAACCCAGTGCCTTGGCAGCTTTACTACTACTGGAAACCTTTGGGAGGTCCTTTAAGAGAGTCCCGAGAACAAACCTACCAGTCAGTAGTGAACCTTTTACCTGAGAACTCCAACTCAATTCCTTTTTTGCAGAACCCTGAAGAAGCCAGGTCTTACGAACCGCAGAGTCCTTTCAAAACGTTGTTTAAGCCCACAAGTAACCCTTTTTCTCTGGGAGAAGAAGAACCTAAGCCTTTCAGTGCTCCAAAAGAACTCCTGGCAGAGAAGTCCCTGTCAGAATTCAGACAAGAAGGCGAAGAAAGTATGTTTTCGGCTTTTTTTGGATTTAATCGTCATTAAATAGAAATGGATAAGGTGTTTGTGTTTATTTGCTTGCTTTACTTTTGGGCTTGTTCAGTGTACTCTGTGCTGGCGCCTTTTTACCCCACAGAAGCTGAACAAAGAGGCATGAGTCAGGAAATGACTGGCTTTTTGTTCAGTATGTTTGCCTTGATAGCTTTTGTTTTTTCGCCAATCACTGGAAAACTAATGCTGAGGGTGGGCAGAAAAAAAGTTATGCTGGTTGGGAGTATCATTGAGTGTGTAGGGGTCTTTATCTTCGCTTGGGTAGTGTACTTCGAAGGAACTGCTTTTGTGGTGGTGAGCTTTATAGGGAGGTTTCTGATGGGTGTGGGGGGTTCGGCTTTGTTGACTAGTTGCTTTGCAGTGCTTTCAAATATTTACTCAGACGAAGTTGAGACCAAGATTGGAATCATGGAGACTTGTGGAGGAGTAGGGTTGATTGTAGGTCCTTTGATAGGTGCTTTTCTTTACTTCGTTGGGGGGTACACTTTTGTGTTCCTGAGTTACGCTGTTTTGTTTTTGTGGCTTTCGTTCACAACTTACTCTTACTTGCCTGAAGCTACTGGCTCAGACCAAGACAAAGATAACCAACTGAGTTTGTCCAAACTCGCATTCCACCCCAAAATTACTGTTGACCTTGGAATTGTTGTTCTGGGAATGGCTGGGCCAGCCTTTTTAGAACCAATTCTAGCTTCACACCTGAACGACCACCTTTCAATGAAAAGTGAAGTCATAGCAGTTCTTTTTGCCTTACCAACAATTGGGTACACTGCTGCAGTGAGGATTCAAAGCATGATTCCTAAGTCAGTAGACAGAGTGTTTATTCTGTTGCTCGGATTGACAATTGAAGGAGTGTCTTTTGTGCTAGTGGGACCTTGGGAAGGACTAGGCATTCGAGACAACCCCTATGTCATAGTTACAGGGTTGGTTTTGTTGGGTTTCGGAAGTGCTTTGGCTTATTTGCCTTCTTTGCCCCACATGATAGAAACAGCTTCTAGGGACATGGAGATCCAAAACAAAGATGTGCTTACTGACTGTTTGTCAAGTATAATGGGGACTTGCCATTACTTAGGTGAGTTCCTAGCTCCTTTTTCAGCAGGGTTTTTAACGGCCAAACTTGGGTTTGAGGACTCGACTGCAGTGTTTGGAGTAGTAGTTTTGCTGTACTCAGTAGCTTACGCCCTAGGAGTAGGTGCTTTGGGCAGGCTTTACAAGTGCCAACTACACAAAGAAGAAGAAGTAGAACTAGAAAGACTGTCAGACGACGAACACTTAGAGTCGGACTTCCAAAAGCCTATGAACTACCAGCATTTTGAAGACGAGAAAAGTGTTAACTAATATAATTTTAATGCAAGAGAAAGGAAGTCTGCAGGAGTTCCTGAACAAGTCTAGAGAACTCAGAGCTCACCTCATGCAGGAGTCCAAAGAGATCCACAGTTTTAATAAAGAAAAACTCAAAAAACACCCTAGAAAAACTAAGTTGAAGTCCAACGTCAGCATCAAAGCTATCCAGAAGTGCTTAAACCTGCCTAAACTCGACGTAAGCAGATTCCAAACCTACAAAAAGCAAACTGAAAAAAGTTTAAAGCGGTTTATCCTCAACAACCTGCACTTCTCCAAAACACCTATTGGGAACAGAATCATTCACTCAAAAAAGCCCAAAAAGAACAAAACAAATGCTTTGAACCAAAAAAGACTGAGTGTCCATTCTGAGTACCAACCTTACAGAGAAATCATCCCTGAACCTGGCCAGTACTTCCATAGACTTAAAAAGCCCATCAAGATTTCTAACCGGTCCTCTTCTAAGTCCATAGCTTCTAAGAGAAGCAACCCAACAAACTGTAAACCTAACTTATAAATGGACATTAGGTATTTTGTTTCGGGGTCGTGCTCCACTATAGGCACAGCTTTCTGCATGCAGCCACTAGACGTGATCAAAACCTTTTACTTGTACCAGCACGAAGTCAGCACTATTTCTGGGTGCGTAAAACACATCAATAAGAACTTTGGACTGAAGGGCTTTTGGAAAGGGTACTCAGCTTCTTTTGCTCGTTCGGTAGTGGGTGGGGGGTTTACGTTTTTTTGGTACGAAACTATAAGGAACTACATTGGAAGTGGGGACAAAGGAGTTAAGTCTTTCTTTACAGACAGTATGTCTTCAATGCTTGGAAGGACTATGGCCATCACCATCCAGTGTCCTTTGTCTGTGATCAAAGTTAAACTAGAAAACCCTATAGAGAAAAGCAGCAACACTATGGCAAGCATTGCAAAGGACATATACAGAACAGAAGGACTCAGAGGTTACTATGTAGGCCTTCTGCCTAACATTTTAAGGGACGTTCCTTACACTGCTTTGGCGGTGCCTTTTTACCAGCAGTACGTTAACTTGTTTGAAACTTTTGGTTACTCAAAAACTAACAACTGGGTAAACTTTGTGGCTGGAGGACTTGGCGGAGGAACTGCTTGTTTAATCACTCAGCCTTTTGACGTTATAAAGACCAGAGCTATGTCAGGCTACGACTTTGGAGGCAAAAGTTACAGAGGAATTGTTACAGGAATGAAGTATATCTACAAAAACGAAGGCCTTAAAGGCTTTTCTAAAGGCTTGTCAATTAGACTTTCTGAACGAAGTCTAGGTCAAGCACTCATTTGGACTTTTTACACAAAGGTTAAACGTCTTTTAAATGCTGAGTAATAATAATGGATGAACCTTCAGACGATCCTTTTTCTATGGGATCTTCTAGGAATCGAGCACCTACCTTTGGAAACAACTCCAGGCCAACACCTCCTCCACTGGGAACCAACTCTGATCAAGCTTCTATTAGTCCCTTTTCTGCGCCTTCTACAAGTCAAGCACCAGGACCTTTATTTGGAAGCAGTCCCTTTTTCGTACCACCTTCTGAAAGCCAAGGACCAGTACCTCCTTCATTAGGAGGCAACTCTGAGCAAACTTCTAGTAATCCCTTTTTCGTGTCATCTTCTGCAAGTCAACCACAAGCACCAGGGCCTTTATTTGGAAGTAGTCCCTTTTTCGTACCACCTTCTGAAAGCCAAGAACCAACACCTCCTCCACTAGGAACCAACTCTGAGCAAACTTCTAGTAATCCCTTTTCTGCGCCTTCTGGAAGTCAACCACAAGCACCAGGACCTTTATTTGGAAGCAGTCCCTTTTTCGTACCACCTTCTGGAAGCCAAGGACCAGTACCTCCTTCATTAGGAGGCAACTCTGAGCAAACTTCTAGTAATCCCTTTTCTGCGCCTTCTGGAAGTCAACCACAAGTACTTCCTTTATTTGGAAGCAACTCTGGACAAACTCCTAGTAGTAATCTTTTTGCACCTTCTGGAAGCCAAGGACCAACACCTCTATTTGGAAGCAAACCTCCACGAAGTCCTGAAAACCCCCTTTTCGTATCAACACCTTCACTTGGAAGTGGACAAAGCAACACGCAAAACTTAACAGAAAACTTAAACAAAAACATAAGTTTCCTGGACCTGCACAGCAAAAGTGTTTTGGGCACTCAAGACTCCATACAAGCACCAATAAACAGAACCTTCAGCTTCTCAGATTCGCCAAAAAACTACTTAGAAAAAGTCCAAGAGATCGAAAAAGAACTCCAAGAAATCCACCAAAAAATCCAAGAACTAAACATAAGCGAAGAAAGAGACCTAGAAGTAGCACTACAAGAAAGAAACACTCTGCTTCAAATCTGCCACAGACAAAGTGCTTTGCTAGCTGACTTAAGAGACTACTGCTTAGAACAAGTAGACCACATAAAAGCGTCCTCCGAGTCAGTCCACCAAAAAAGCTCAACAATTATAATACTCGAAAAAGAACTTAAAGAGCTAACAGAAAAAAACCAAGAACTATCTCAAGAACTCCTAACAGCAACTCAGAAGATCCAGAACAAACAAGTAATCATTTCGAAACTAAACTTAAACACCCTTATCAAAGCAAAAGTTTATAAAGATGAACTAAATCAAGCCAAAAACAACATAAGGGAAAACAGGAACTTGAAAGAACTACTAGAAGGCACCAGTTCATCACTGAACAAACTCAAAAAAGAAACCACACAACTCCACCTGTCCACTGAAAGAACTAAAAAGAACCACTACGAAGAACTAAGACAACTCAAACAAAGACACAAACTAGAAACTCAGAACCTCCGAAGAAAAAACTCAGAACTCCTAGAAATCCTAAACACCAAACAACCTTTTTCCAAGCTAAGCGAACTAGAAGGCTCTGCTGAAGAAGAACTTGTAATATTGCAAAACGAACTTGAAAGGAAAGAAAAACAGCTAGAAGAAGCAATACTCCAAGTCAAAAACAAACCTTCTGCCAACTCAGAAACTCTTTCTGGGAGCTACACAGCCCTTGTGTTTCTCTTTGGGTTCATAACAAACTATTTGGTTTACTCATTCTTAAACTAATAATTAATGCTTAGAAATAGCTCTAAACTTCTCAGATTCATTTCAGACTTGAACCCACCAGAGTTCGTCAACCTAATCGACTCCACAGTGCCTTCGAAAGCAAACGATGTTTTAGTAACTCGTCCTGGTAAAGGATTCCTTTGGCAATCCCAAAACGTGGCACTTAAGTTCAAACGGGTTAAGTTCCGCAAGTACACTTTTCCCAGCATCAAAAGAATCACTAAGTTCTTGGAGTTCGAACAAGCCTCAGACATAGTTTCCCTAGACATCAGGAACTACTCCCAGAACACTCCTTACTCAACATTGATTGTAGCTACAGGATTCTCTGGAAGGCACCTTTCGAGGATAGGCTACTCCTTAGTAAAGAGCTTAAGAGAAGCCCAAGTGCCTGAATCTAAGTACTTTTCTGTAGACGGCCAAAGGGACTCAGAGTGGATGCTGGTTTGCATGAAAGACTTAGTTGTTCACTTGATGACTGAAGAAACTAGGTCCGAAATAGACCTGATAGAAGCTTGGAAGAACCCAACTACAGAAGAAGAAATCCAAGAGTACTTACTAAATAAATTCAGAAAATAGTTATATAAATGGACACTGTGTTTACTCGCCTCAGAACCCTCAAAGAACTCCAGAACAAGTTCGAGAACCACTCAGACCTTACTCAGGAAAACGTCAACTTGGCTTTGGAAACTGCTAACTCAATTAAAAAAACTATAGCATCCGAAGCCCTTTTTTCTTCAAATGAGCTTCTAGAAGACCTTCCCACTGAGCACATTCCTTTGCTTCTGACTCCTTATTACCAAGCTCAAGTGCTTCTCCAAAACAACGACCAAACCAAACGCCAAGAAAGCATCCAGTACGCCGAGGCTTGCTTTGAAGAGTTCCTTGAAAACCTAGACAACTACAGAGTCATTGAAGAAGACTTTAAGCTCAGGTGGAAGTCAGCAAAAGACCCAACCAGAGACCAAAAAATACAAGAGTTCAAACACAAAAAAGAACTCCAAGCTGCTATTGAAAACCTTGAACAAAGAGGCCAAGAAGACCTTAGGGAACTCTACCAAAAACAACTAGAGTTAGCAGCAGTAGAGTCACTAAACCAACTCAGGTTCATAAAACTAGAATCCCACTTGCTACTTATGAAAGACCAACCTCTTCCCAAACCCACGCAGTCTTCAGCTCCACAAGTCCTCAAAATAGACGAGTCCAACATACACCAACTGCCTTCAATGCTCTCGAGTTCAAGTCTTTCGTCAGTAAAAGAACAACTCAAAGCCCAAGTCTTCAAACCTGCACACAACCTGCCCACAATGACAGTTGAAGAGTACGGAGAAATGAAGGCCAAACAAATGCAAGAACAAACCCCACCTCCTCCCCAAGAAGACAGTGACGACGAAGAAGTCCAGGAAAAGAAACGCAAAAAACAAGCTGACTGGGACGATTGGAAAGACGCACATGAAAAAGGAGCGGGCAACAGAATGGGTAGGTAATCTGTAAAGTTAACATGGAAAACCAAAGTGGAGATATGGACATCCAGCTTGCTTGCAGGGTGGGGGATCTAGAACTACTTAAATCTACCCTGCAGAAGTACCCTGAACTGCTGAACTGGACTGATAGACAGCTAGGCTGGTCTCCTTTGTACAGGACTGTAATTTGTGGGCATTTTGAAATAGCCAAGTACCTCCTTGAAGAAGGAGCTAACCCCAACCACGTAAACAAGTTAGGCGAAAGTGCTTTGCACCAAGCTGCTGACAACAACAAAGTAAACGTTGCCAAACTACTACTTAAGTACGGAGCTGACCCGAATCTTCAGCAAAACGGTAAAAAAATAATTAGACGGAGACACTCCTCTCCACCACGCTGCTTACAAAGGCAACTTCCACATTGCAAAGTTGTTGTTGAGGAGCGGAGCTAACCCTAACGTTCCTAACACCGTGTTTGGCCGCACTCCTTTGCACTATGCGGTGGATTACGAACAAATTAAGTTAGTCAAACTCATAACACACCACAACAGCGACCCTTTTATTAAGGACTTCAGTGGCAAAAACTGCATTGAGTTGGCCAAAACCACTCACATGAAAGATACTATACTAAAAGCTATCAAGTCAAAAGGACGCTTTTCGGACCAAACTTCACCTAACTCAACAGTGTCTTTGCCAGGCAACGACTCCTTCACTGAGAAGCTTAAGCTAAGTCCTTTCTCTTCAAGAGCTAACTCACTCACTCGCGACAGCAACTTTAAGTACCGAGATCAGCTCTCCAGGCCACCTAACGAAAAACTCTCTTTAAAGCACTTCAGAGACTCCAAAAGTCTGTTAGTAAGTCGCTCACACTCACTTTTGGAACCTGACGCCGAAAAAGCAGGTAGTGACATTAGCAGTTCTTGTTTACTAAAGCCTAACGACTTTTCTTTTGGCATTAGCGACAAAAGACCCCACCTTTACAACTGGCTAGTTAGTTACAGACTGGAAGAACTGTTTGACGTTTTAATAGAGTCTGGCTATGACGACATTGACCAAATGATCTCGCAACTAAACTCCACTATGCCCATTACTGAGGAAACTCTTAAAGCAATAGGTGTTTCCAAGTCAGGTTTGCGCAGAAGACTCCTAGCTGCTATGAGTGAAGAACTAAAAGCAATCAAGTCTCCTCGACCTCTTAAGTCAAACAACTCGCCAGGGATTTTCAAGTGCTGCGTTATGCCTGCTTCTGCCAACCTCAACTTAAACAACACTCCTTCACTGCAGAGGTGGCTAGAAGGTCTGAACCTTGAGCACCTCTACCCGCTTTTCATAGACGCTGGATACGAAGAACTCGAGCACATGTTGGTGCTTATGAACACCAACTTCGAAATCACGGACGAGATACTTAAAAACGAAGTCCAAATCAGCAAAGCAGGGCACAGACACAGAATTCTGTCCAAACTCAAAGAAGACTGCACAGGGTTCTTGACTTTCAGAAAAGGAGGCGACACTACTAGAAGACGCGAAGACCCCATAATCGAAAGAACTAGTGCCTCTGCTGCTTGCGGAGCTTGTACGCTGATGTAATTTAAAGCATAAGTAACTTTAGCATGAACTTAAAATACTGTCTATACCGGCTTCTTCAAGGGCGTCTAGCACAACCTGCTTTCTTAAGTACTTGTAAAGTTCTTCGCCAGACATGTTAAGTATTTTGTGCTCAGAAACCTTCAAAACAGACACTAGGAAAGAGTAAACTACGTTTTCTCCATCCAACAAAAACCAGTCCATAACTCTAGTAGCTAGGTCTTCTGGAACGTTGTAAGTGCAAATTGTAGTTAAAAAAGGCTGGAACACGTAGCAACTTAAGTTTTCTTTTTCAAAGTGCGCTTTTACTCGGGGGAGTCTTTCTTCTAGTGTTCTTTCGAACTCAGTAACCATTGCTTTGAACTTAGACAAGTCTGAACTAAGCACTTCTCTCCAGTTCTTTTGGAACATAACTTCCACAAAGGCCCAAAAAGCAAGTTCTTCAGTAAGCATGTTCATCAACAAGTAAGCTGCTATGAAGGACATTTCTTGACAGTACCCAGTGGAGGGGTCTAGGCTAGCGTAGGACTTCAGAATGTTGAAAAGTCCTGTTTGCCCGTACCCGTTTTGTTCACTGAACATATCGTGCAGTGGAAGGGTTCTGTTTATGTCTTTTTGAATCGCAGATTCCACTTTGGGGTCTCGAATGCTCAGCAAGTTAAAGTAAGTCATGGGGTGGTAGTGACTTGTGTACCGACTAGCCTTTACTAAGTAAGCCCAAATCTCGCCTCGGAGGTGTTTGGGAACTCCTAGCTTCAAACTGTTCCTGAGTAGTTCTGTGTCAGAAACTCCCTCTTCAAGGACACTTTTCCACTCTTCAGGAGTGTATATCATTACAAAAAATTGGGGAATACACTTCTCAATTTGAGCGTGTCATCCTTGCGCAGGGGCCATGCTAATCTTCTCTGTATCGTTCCAATTTACTCGGACGACCCTAGTGGGCTCCAACCTTTAGTTGCCCAAATACTTAAAAACCTGTTTGTTTTTGCATATTTTGTTTAAGGGACATGAGCTTAGGAATCGTAGGGGGCAACTTAGACTTACTGCTTAGTTTGGCTTACAAGTTTGCTCAGAACAGCCAAGTAGCTTTGCTCACTAAGAGGAAGCCTTACCAAGGAGTCTTCCACAAGCACCCTGACTTTGCTGACTCCCAAGTGCACTCCCAAGTCAAAGTTAGGTTTGTGTTTAGTGGGTCTCAGATTCTGGAGTTCTTAGGCAACTACCATACCCTTAAGCTCCAGCCCCAGAGTGTTTTTGTTGACTTAACTGACTGTGAAGAAAAGGACTTAGGCGAAGTTTTGGCTATGCTGAAGAACCTAAACAACTACTTAGAAGGTTCTGTGGTGGCCCTTGTTCGTAACTGGGGAGACTTAGACAAAAGGTACTACTTTTTATCAAGGTTCTTCGAAGCACTAGTAGAGGTGGACAAAGAAGTTTACGACTACAAATACGAAAACTACCAAGTGTCCCTTGAGCCTTCCCAAAACTCCCAAGTTCTAGAGTGCTACTTAGCACTTAGTCAACTCCAGCATTTTTTTGAATAAGTTAATTACAAATTAAGACTTAGTTAGGTCTTTCGTTTTCTACATTTTTGCGGGAAATGATTCTGGACCTTTCTTTGTAGTAATCAGAAAAAGCAGGTTCTTTGAAGTCGAGTTTCTTCATGCTCGGAGCTTTTTGGTGCCGGTAAAGTGGGAAGTACTTGTCCTTCACAGGAGTTGCGTAGGTTTGTGAGAGCTTGTTAGGCGAGTTGTAAGGAGAAACTTCTTGTTTGAGTTTTTCTATCGACTGGGGACAGTCATTTCCGTTAATATGAACTACTTTGACAAGGTCTTTGGAAAAGGCCACACGGTGTTTTTTAGGAGTACTGCTTGCACTTCGTATACAAGAAGCTGGCCTGTCAGGCTTTTTAGGCGTGGTTTGTTCGTAGTTGTCGAGTTTTTCCTTGAGGTAGTTGCACTCTCTTTGGAGCTGAGAGACCTTTAGAGAACTTGAGGTGTTTTTGTCGCGCAAAGTGGCGTTTTCTTTGATGTACTCTTCGTTTTGCTTTTTGAGTTTTGCTACTTCGGCATTGAGGTTCTGGTTTTGTGACTCGAGGATTCTGATTTTTTTAGTGAGGTAGTCAGTGTAAGAGTCTTCTTTGGAAGATGTGCGTGAAGAATTGAGCATTCTTCCTGCAGAAGCAGGACGGGTTTGGGCGTATCTTTGGGTTTCTGTTAGGTTTTGTTCTTGGCTTGTCGGTTGGAAGCTTTGCTTGACTTCTAAAGAGCCTTTTGAGTCACTTGACAAGAACTCGTGTTGTCTTTGCTCGATTAAACTTATGTTTCTTTTAATTTCGTTGAATTTTTGTTTAAGCATCATTATCGAATGAGTTGCGTCGCCTTTTTTCATATTTTTACAGACGGAGTTGACTGTTCCGACTTTATTTATGTTAAAGAAGCTTTAGGCAAGAAGTAGAAGTTGATGGAAGGACTCTGGAAGTAGTGCTTTAAGTCTTTGATCAGCCACTTCACAAAGAACCTGGGGTTCCTGAAACAGTTAATTCCTACAAAGTACACACTTGAATAAGGGGAAGCTTTGAAGTGCTTTGTGCACGGAGACACTTCTGCAGCCAGGTAAGAGTTCTCAATCTCCTCCACCAAGTACCTTAGTTGGCTTAAAAAACTTCCTTTGAGTTTAGTGAACTCTTCTAAGTTCCTTCCCAGCACTTCTATTTTCAAAAAGTACTCAAAAACGTCAAAGAACCTTAGTTCTGCAAACAAGCCTTTCCACTCCAAACCTTCAGTAAGTATTCTTTGGGACACTTCGTAAGCTAACTCGAACTCTTGCTGGATAAACATAAAGTTAGTGTAAGTAAGGGTGTAGGCTGCGTTGTACACTGGAGAAGCAGGTGTCAAAATTGTCATAGGAGCTACTGAACGCTGTTTGTACATAGAAGGCACCAAAGACACACACACCCTCCAGTCCCAGTTTTTGTAGTACTCAAAAAACTTACCAATTAAAAAAGGAACTGAAAGCCTTGAGTACTCTATGCACACTTTCCCCACCAACAAAGCCCACGCAAATCCTCCTAAATAACCCATACAGTTTGAGTAGATGCTTCTTTTGGTAGCCCAAAGCTTAACAGCTCTAAGTACCTTTTGAAACTTCTGCTTGTCAGGAACTAACTTAAGTAGGAACTTTGAGTTGCGGTACCCGTTAAGGGTAAGCAAACTTTGGTAGTCGCAGTCAGACAAGTCTTTTGAAAGACAAGTTGAGTCAGTGTTGGCAAACAACAAGTCCACTTCAACTTCTTTAAAAACAAGTTTGATCAAAGGAACTTTGGCTGTAAAGATTCCTTGGCAGCAAAGAACCTCTGGGTCTTGCCTCAGGATTTCTAAAAGCTGGTTTTGGAAACTTTTCCTCTGAACTCTTTTTGGAGCTACAAGGATCAAGTCTAAATCTGAATCAGAGAACTGAGTTCCTAGCAAAAAGGACCCAAAAGGAACTATTCTGGAGTCTTTTACCCAGGCTTTGCATAGACTTGATAGTTTGTTAATTACGGAGTGCATCTGCTCATCCGTACTGCCTGGTCTAGGGACTCCGTAGGACTCTAAACATACTTCTAAGAGTTCTGACATTTATACTTACTTGTTCTATTAAATATTCGTTTTAATATGGAAGCAGTAACACTTAGCTTAAGCGGCTTAGGCACTATTTTGGCTGTAATCGTGAACATTTCGCCTATTTCTTCTCTGTTGAAGGCAAACAAAACTAAGTCTTTAGAAGAAATTTCACACTTGTATTTACTTCTAGCAAACTGCAACACTACAGCTTGGGTAATCTACTCTCTAAAAGCCTCCAAAGTTCCTATTTTGGTTCCTAACAGCTTGAACTTTGTATTGAGTTTGGGTTTTCTAGCTTGGTACCACAAAATAGCAGAAGACGCACTTAAGTTTTTAACGGGGTACTTTTTAACAGTAGGTTCGGTAGTAGCAGTGGGGTACGGACTTATTTCTATAGACAAACTAGGAATAGCTTGTGTAGTAGTTAACTTTTTGGGCTTTGCAGCTCCTTTGGAACAAGTGAAGCCTTTGCTGGCAGAAAAAGATCCTAGGTATCTTGACATGAACGTTGTAGGTGCCTGTTTTGGCTGCAGTTTTGTGTGGGGAGTTTACGGAATCCTTACTAGGAACATTTTTGTAATCACTCCAAACATAGCAGGTTTTGTGATTTGTTTGTTGCTTACACTGATGAACGCTTGGGCTCGTAACTGGCTTCCGCACTCTGTGTTTGGAGGTTTTGTTAAGCTAGTTGGCAAGTTTGAAAAGGAAGAACTGCCTTTAAAAGGCAAGCCGAATTAATTATTATTAAGTTTGTCAAAAGCAAAGTCTTCTGTGTTTTTAAAAGTTGAACTTAAAGTGGACTGGACTTCGTCTAGGTGTTCTTGTTTGATGTGCTTGAGGTGTTCTTCTTGCAGCAGTAAGTCTTGGTCGTTGGACTCAACGATGTCTTTGATTTCTTTCGTGATGTGGTCGCTGTAGGAGTACTTTCTGAGTAAGTTCTCAATTAAGCTTTGGGCTTGTCTTTCCATAAACTTCTGTTCAATTTGTAATTTGGAAAGCTCGTCAAAGACTTCTTTGTGGACTTCTGAAAGCAGGTGTTCTTGGTGTTCTAAGTGTTTTTCCATTAATTAATTTTTAATTTGAGTTTTTTGACTACTTTTTGGTGGAGCCAAATGAAAAAAGGCAAGTACTGCAGAAACACTGAAAAGTTAATTTTGCGCAGAGAAACTAGTTTGATGCAGTTCCAAACTTCTTTTTCTTGAGTAAGGGCTGCGCACAGCTTAGTTAGGTCTTTATACTTGATAACTTCTTCGTCAGAGTAGCACTCAAATATTCCAAGGAGTTCGCTAACTTGCAGGCTGAGTTGGTTGCAGACGTTTTTGTCAATAAGTCCTTTCATGTCTAAGTTCTTAAAGTTGTACGCGTAAACTGCACAGAGTCCTACAAAGTCGTTTTTAGTAATTTGAGACTTAAGTGTTATTTTGTCTGCTACAGAAATAAGGCTGTCCACTTTTTCACTAATGTAGTTTTTTCCTCTGCCAGTTAACTTGTTGAAGTACGCAAAAAGGTCTTCTTTCGAGACGTAGCTTTTTTGCTCGTGGTCTATTTGACTGAAAATCCTTTTAAAGTGGTCCACTACTCTAGAGAAGTTGTCCAGAACTTGTTTTAGTTGGGAGTCGTCAATGTGTTCGTGTCTAACGTAAGAAGTGTGTTTGCCCTTTACATGCATGACTTCTTTAGGGATTTCTTGGGTTTTATTTACACTGGTTTCTTCTAGTTTTAGGTCTCTTTTGGGAGAAGTGCTTTTTCTTTGGTTCCTGGGCGAGATTGAGTTGGGTTCAAGGGACAGTTTGTGGACTCTTTTTTGGATTGGCAAGTACTTTTTTGCAGCTTTGACACTCTTCATTGTTGCTTGGTCTGAGCAAGTGTACTCTCTGTTCAGCTTAGAGTAGTTTTCGCTGACTCTGTTTTTGAAGCGTTCCTCAATGGCAGGCAAGTACACTTTAGGTTCGTTTTTTCTTAAGTCGAGAACAGTGTGGGCTTTGAAAGCAGAGCTTTGTTTCGGACTCAAAGTAGATCCTTTGCGTGCTACAGACAAGGTTTTTCTGCTGGGCAGAGAATAAGTAGAGAAGTTAGGACTGTTGTACTTAAGTTTTGTGCGAGCTCGAATTTTAGGAATACTTTCTTCGAGAATCGTCTGAACTACATTGAATGTGTGACTTTTCCTCGACTTAGGAGACCCTCCTAGCTTCGAAGTTAAAAAGTTCTTGTAAGAAAACATTAGATTATTAGCATTTTCCTGAACAACATGAAGTCTTCTGGGCCACCTGAGCAGTTACTCCAATTAAGTTGTATGGCTCTTGGGTGTACTTGAGAGGCGCTGTAACCCTTTGGCCTCTTTTAAAGGTCCTGGTTTCGTCTTGAACTACTTTCCAAGGACCTGGGTACACTACTTCGCAGTTGGTAGAACTACTCAGTTTGTAAGCGCACACCGTCATAGACCTAAATTCGATTCCGTCAACTACTTGCCAAGGCTCACTGTCTCTTTTGACGATTTGGACTCCTTCGAAGCCTGCGTTTTCAAACATTTCACAAAACAAGTCTTCTCTAAAAGCCCCTGAAATGCACCCACTCCACAATTCGGGGTCGTTCAGGATCTTTTCAGTTGGAGTTTTGTCACACACTATATCAGAAATCACAGCCCTGCCTCCTGGTTTGGTTACTCTGTAGATCTCTGAGAAGAGCTTTTGCTTTTCGTCAGTGTTCACAAGGTTCAACACGCAGTTAGAAACAACCAAGTCCACAGAGCAGTCTGGGACCAGCGGTGACTCTTGTCTGATTCTGTCGCACTCTCCCTCGAACTTGATTAAGTCTTCCACTCCATTCACTGGGTGCTGGTTCAGCCAAGTTTCAAGGGCGTCTAGGTCTAGTTTAAGGTCTTGGATCTTTCCTTTCAAGAACTTAGTGTTTTGGTAACCTATTGCGTCAGCTATTTGTTGCTGGTACTTTCGAGCTACGTCTAGCATTTCTTGGTTGAAGTCCACACCTATAACCTGTCCCGACTTGACCTTTTGAGCAAGAATGTAGCAGTTTTTGCCCACGCCTGAGCCTAGGTCGAGCACGGTCTCTCCTTCCTTTGCATACTGAGTTGGGTCACCACAGCCGTAGTCTTTCTGGAGTATTTCTTCAGGAAGGATCTTCAAGTACTCTTCGTCGTAAGTAACAGGACAGCACAGTTTAGGCTCAAAGTTCCTAGCTCCTTCTTGGTAGCGTTTGAGAACAGCTTCCTGAATACTTTCCATTTTACTAGTTATAATAAATGGCAGACTTAAACATTCAAGACGTGGTTTCGAACCACGAGGACCCAGAAGAAATGTTCCAGTTGCTTGAGAAACTAGGAGAGGGTTCTTACGGAGAAGTCTTTAAAGGACTGCACATCACTTCTGGCACTATTGTTGCGATTAAAAAAGTGCCTATCAACAACGAAATAGCAGCTTTGAAAAAAGAAATATCAATTCTGAAGCAGTGCAGGCACCCCAACATCGTAGGGTACATCGGGTCTTACATCAAAGAAGGCGAACTTTGGCTAATCATGGAATTCTGCAGTGCAGGGTCGGTTCAGGATTTCCTCAAGATCACCAAAAAGACTCTCAATGAGGTGGAAATCGCAAGTGTGTGCCAAGCAGTTCTGCGTGGACTTGAGTACCTCCACGACAACAAAAAGATCCACAGAGACATAAAGGCGGGAAACGTTCTTATGGATCACAGAGGAATAGCTAAACTTGCGGATTTTGGAGTTTCTGCACAGTTAGCCAACACTTTCTCCAAAAAGGACACTATGATCGGAACGCCTTACTGGATGTCTCCAGAAGTTATTTCTCGGTCGACTTACAACAAAAAAACTGATATTTGGTCTTTAGGAATCACTGCTATCGAAATGGCTGAAGGAGAACCACCCTACTCCCACATACACCCTGTAAGAGCTATGTTTGCCATCCAAAAAAACCCTGCTCAGTCACTTACTGAACCCCACAAGTGGAGCTCAGAATTCAACGACTTCGTCTCCACGTGCCTCACTATTGACCCCAAAAACCGCCCTACCTCCAAAGAGCTCTTAGTGCACCCCTTCATAAGGCGTGCAAAGGGCCCTTCTCTTTTGAGCGAAATGGTGCTGAGTTGCATGGACCACATCGAAAGGTACAGGTCGCAGCAAAGCCTGGAAGACGACTCAGAAGAAGAAATGGGGAGTCAGGCAGGAAGTATGGTGTTCAAGGGCACCAGTGAGTTTGACTCAGGCACCATGATACAGTACGGAACCATAGTTAACCACGAAGAGTCCAAAATGAGCACAATTATCATCAAAGACGGAAAAGGCACAGAGAACTTCGGAAGCATGCGGGTGGACTACTCAATCGACCAAAAAGAAGAACCAGACTTCATGAGGTACGTAAGGCAAGTAGAAGACATACCTGAACCCCCTCCTAAGGAAGAGATTCCTGAGGAACTAAAAGGGATGTCACTAGACAACATCGAAAAAACCCTAAAAAGACTAGCTGTGGACATGGAAGCTGAAATCGAAGTAGTCAAGTCAAGGTACCAAGAAAGAATGAAACCCTTCAAAAAGGCACTTGAAATTCTAAGCAGGCGGTAACTGTAATTGTAAATCTTAGTTATCAATGAAACTATCCAGGTCTTGGCCTCTAGACTCATACTTCAGTAAGTAGCACACTATAAGTCCTATGAAACTAGACGTTGAAAAGGCTATATAAGGGTAGGCAGAGTTGATTTCGTGTAAAGAAAGCAGCACGAAAGGAGACACAAAGCCTGCAAACCGGGCCCAAATGCTGCAGAGACTCAAGCCAGTGCCCCTTATACTGGTGTCGTAAACCTCACTTGTGTAGGGGTATATCACATCGAAGTAAATCAAGTCCAGAAACAGCATCACAGTTACAGTCACTATAAACACTGCTTGACTTATGTAAAACGAGCAAATCACACAGCCTATAGTTTGCACTAAAATGCAAATCAGCAAGGTTTTTCTCCTTCCAAACCTTTCGTTTTCAATCAGAAAGCAAGGAATCACTGCTGTAGGGATTTCTAAGGTGTTTATGATGGCTAAGTCCACCAAAGCTTCTTTGTCCGAAGAGTCTGCAGAAAGAGTCCGAGGCAGTATAAACACCAACCCGTAGTACACAAAGCCTGCTATGAACCACAAGTAAAACAACTGCAAAGTAACTACTAAGTACTTAGCACTAAATAACCTCTTCATTCTTTTCGAAATAGACTCAGCTTGGGGCTTCTTGGTTTGAGTGATCACAGAAACTTCTTCTTCGTTTAAGAACTGGGCGTTGTTTGCCTTAGCTATTTTGTTCAAAATAAAAGCAGCGTACTCGAACTTTTGGTTCAAAGCAGCGTACCTAGGACTCTCGTCTATCCAAAGCAACTGGAAAAACACTGAAATCCCTGAAGGAATCGAAGCTATCATTATAAGCTCCCTCCAGTAACCTGAGTCTAAGCTTGGAATCAGCCAAAAAGCCAATAGCACTACACACAGCATTCCTACCTGAAAACACAAAAAGGTCCCTATCACAAAAGCCCCTCTGGACTTTTCAGTGCAGACTTCTACCTCGTAAGCTGTTTGAATAGGAATCAAAAACCCTATGCTCATGCCAACTACACTACGCATCAACACGAAGCTCCAGTAGTCAGGCATAAAAGCTGAAATCACTCCAAACACAAACAGTACTGTCGTTCCTGACAACAAAGTAGCTTTTCGTCCTAACTTGTCACCTAAAGGACCTGACAACGCGGTGCCTATGATCATTCCCAAAAAGAGAATACCTCCCATCAACTCTACTTCCCCGTCACTTAAGTTCCAGTCACTCTGCAGAATCTTAGTAACTAAAGATATCACCATGATTTCAGCGCCGTCTGAAAAGGTAATCCAACTTAGGTATATAAATACTTTGACTTGGTACCAACCAAATCCTATCCTGTTGAGGATGGTGTCAATTGAAGAAGTAGCTGTTAACAAAATTGCTTCTTCCATTTATTATGTCTTTCAGCCAAAACAAGTTCACCAACTTCATCAGTGCCAAAAGACTACCAACTAACATCTACCAAACTCAACAGTCCTTTTGCAAGTTAAAAGCCCCTGCCCAGGAACCCCTTGCTGTTTACTCGCCTTCTTCTTCTGAAAAGCCTTTGCAGGAGTACCTCCAAAAACCCTCTTCTACTAACTGGCGGTACGTAAAACTCCGCAAAACACAGACTATGAAATACGTCAAGTTCTTTGTGGTAGTTAGCTTCTACATGGTGCCTAAGGCTATTAAATCCATAAACCAGAAAAGGTTCCCTCAAGAAATCCTCAGCAAAGAAGACCCTAGAAACACTTCAATTGGTGCAAGTGCTTACCAAGACAAACTTGAATAACTTACTTACTCCGTTCCCCAAAAATCAAAGACCCCACCCTTACGTTAGTGCTTCCGTAGGCAATGGCCTCTTCAAAGTCCCCAGACATCCCCATGCTTAGTTCTAAGGACTCAGGGTCCCAGTTTAAAGCTTGGCTCACTTCTTGTCTAACTTCTATGAGTCTTGTGAAGTCGCCTGAGTTTCCTCTGGCCCCTATAGTCATGAGTCCAGCTAGTTCTAAGTGCGGACAGTTCCTAGCTACATGCACTCCTAGGTCTACATGCTCGCCCACTACTCCCGACTTACTCTGCTCCCCTGAAGTGTTTACTTGCAAAAAAACTTTCAGTGGGTTCTCACGCACACTAGCAGCTTGTTTCTCTAGTTTGTCAGCCAAAGACTTAGAGTCTAGTGTTTCTAACACGTACAAGTTAGGGACTTCTAGAAGCTTTTTGACTTTGTTGGACTGGAGGTGGCCTATCATGTGCCACTGGATGTCTGCTGGCAAGTTGGGTGCTTTCCTAACTATTTCTTCTACGTAGTTTTCTCCGAAATGTCTGTGGCCAGCATCATAGGCTTGCTGAATTAGTTCTTCAGGTTTGGTTTTTGAGACAGCTACTAGTCTCACAGTTCTGCCTGAAAGGATGCTTTGGATTCTGGAGTTCACGCTTGCCAAGTTGTCCACAACACTACTTATCATACCTATTTATAAAGACACTTATTTCAAAGCATTAAACCTAGCTTCTAAGTCGTCGACCTGGGGAGTTTTGGACTCTTCTTGGACAGGCACTTGTCTTCCAGGAGTGCCTTGCAACTCCCCAGCTAAGTCCACTCCGATTTCGCTCAGAACTTGTCCTACGAGTTCTTCAGTTTGGGACTCGTCTTCTTCGTTGTCCATGGCCATGTCAATGCCTTCGTCCATCATTTCCTGGGTCATTTCCATGCGTTGGTTTTCTTTGTAGAACTCTTTCATCATTTCGTTGATTTTGGGCAGTTGCATGGACTTGTTGAAAGAAGCCATTGACTTGGCAACTCCACTTAAAGCCTGAGTCATGGCTTCTGTGGAACGCATTGTTTGGAGTCTGATTTCTACTGCCTGCAGTTGGGACTTCATGGAGTAGAACTTAGTGACTTGGTTGCGGATGCGCACAAGGTCTTTGGCCATGACCCTTACTGGGCCAATTTGGTTTTGCTTGGCCATGCGTTTGATTTCTTGGACTAATTTTTTTTCTTGTTGTTGGAGTTTGGTGCGTTCTCGGTCTACTTCGCGCACAGCTTTTCTGATTCCGCGTTTATGTTCCCTAAGTTGCTCTTGGGGTGTTAGTTTCTGATTTCCAGCTCCCATTATTTATTTCTACTGAATAAAAAGCAACTTATAATACTTATCAGCACTAGTCCCACTTCATTTAAATTCAAACAAAAACAAGAAAATGGAGCGGGTCTTAAAAGATAGGACTAACAACCAGCACTTGGAAACTTCCTTTACATCAATATCTACTCGCCCAATATTCAAGCCCAAAAGACTCAAGAACTCTGCACACACCAAATCTTCAACGCTCCAAAACAGTCCAGAACTACTTGAAAGGAGTGTTGAAAAGGCCGCAAGATCCCCCTCTCCGCTTAAAGCTCCAGTGACTAAAACCCCTGCTCCTTCACTTCCTCACAACTCAGTGCGCAAGCACTTAGACTTCTCAGAAGACCTCTGCCAGTCTTTTTCTCAGCTCAAATCGCCTTCTCAAGGAGTTTTAGGAAAACGCAAACGCCAGGAACTAGACCTGCACACTAAAAGACAAAAAAGGGAAAGCAGCGTCAAAATGAAAATGTGTGTAGAACTGTTTGAGTACGACGGGAGTCTGCAGCGCTTCAGGTGTTACAAGGAGCAAGAAGTTGTTGCTTGTCACAAGGTTTTACAAAACTTAATTGTTAATGAGTGCGACGACGACTGCCCTACAGACGATGCACAAATCACGGTGTGCATTTCAGAATTAGAAAAACAACTCAAAAAAGCCCTTGACAAAGAATTTAAGTAATATAACCTGCATTATGTATATTACTAAAAGTTTAAGTTAAGTTTGTATCTTTTGGTAGCTAAGTATGGCGCAAGTAACGAACCCCAGTAAACTCGTGAAACATATCAAAGCGTAGGGGTAAGTTTCTCCGAAGTAGTGCAGAGACAACAAAGTAAAAGGAGCTAAGAACCCAGCTAACTGCGTCCAGGTGTTGCTTAAGTTAGCAGCCAAACTCCTCACTTCTGAGTCATAAAGTTTGCTTGCATAAAAACTAACAAAGTTAAAAAACAACAAGTCTAGGTATATAATCAAAGCTACTAACACCACAAACTCTATTTCAGTGATTACAAAGATACAAACAAAGCACCCTAAGGTTTGCAACCCGATGCAAAGCATCAGTTTAGTAGCAGTCACAAAAGACTCCAGGTTAACAAAGAAACAAGGCAGTATCGCAACTGGAATGATGCTGTGGATTACAGCTAAGTCTTCTAAAGTCTCTCCAGAAAACAGTGTCCTGGGCAAAATAAACACTGTCCCGTAGTATACGAACCCCGACACAAAGTACAGCCAAAACAAACTCCAAGTCACTTTGTTGTACTTTTTGCACAGTAGTTGGCTGAACTTCTTTTTAAGTGGTTCTTTGGGGGCTTCTTTTGTCTCAGTTACTATTTTGAGTTCTTCTTCGTTTAGGAACAAGGCTTTGTTGGTTTTGGCTATTTTGTTTAAAATGAACTTAGCGTACTCGAACTTCTGGCTTTCAGCAGCGTGTCTAGGGCTTTCGTCTACCCAAAGCAACTGAAAAGCTAGTGATATTCCTGAAGGCAAAGACGCAAAAACTATAAGTTCCCTCCAGTTTCCTGAGTCTAATTCTGGAGTCAACCACAAAGCCATAAGCACTATAAAAAGCATCCCTGTTTGCAGAAACAAAAAAGGACCTATTACAAAGCTACCTTTGTTTCTGAAAGTGTTAAGTTCGGTTTCGTAGGCTGTTTGCAGTGGAATCAAGAACCCTATAGCCACTCCCAAAAACATCCTTAAAAACAGATAACTCCAGAACTCAGGCATGTAGGCTGATGTTAGCCCTAGCACAAACAAGCTCCCTGTTCCAGTCACTAAACTTAGCTTTCGACCCAGTTTACAAGCCACAGGACCTGAAACAAAGGTCCCTAGAATCATTCCTAAAAACAAAACTCCTGCAAGGAATCCTGCTTCTAAGTCGTTTAAGTGCCAATTGTCTTCTAAAATCTTTGAAACCAAAGGAATGGTTTTTATTTGAGCACCAATAGTGACAGAAAGCCACGCCAAGCAGAAAAAGACTTTTACTTGGTACACACCAAAGCCAATTCTCCTCAGTATAACGTCTATAGAAGAAGGTGACAAAAGAAAAACCCCTTTTTCCATGTTATTAGTGGCAATTAGTAGTTGAGTGAAGGCAGGTCTATCTTAGTGGACTTGTTGCTGTGGTGGCTGGGCTTTTTCCTGAGAGGTCCTTCAAGGGACTTTCTGAACTCGCCTTTTAATTTGATTTCGTTGAGAATGGACTCGTACTGTTGTTCTCTTCTGTTTTGCATCATAGCGAATTCGTGTGTGAGTCTGTTCTTTTGGTCTCTTTTTTGGTTAATTTTGGTTTGGATTTCTTGCATTTTCCTAATATGGAGTTTTTCGGACTTTTCAGACTGTTCTGAGTAATGCTTTTCAATTCCTTCTAAGAGTTCTTGGTGTTTGTTTTGCAGGGTTTCAAGGTACTCTTTGAGTACTTCTGAGTCGCACTTCAACACAAGTTCGAAACTAAGCGGTTCGGTGCTCAGAGAAAAAACTCGTTTTAAGTGGGGAGTAGAAAACAGCTGGAGAGGGGCTTGTCCGAACTCCCTGACCAAAACTTGGTAGGCTTCTTGCTTGAGTTCAGTTAAGTTTTCCCAGTCAACTCCGTAGCAAGTGTCTTGGTACTCCCAGTCCCTTTGCCTGACTCCAAAAGTCAAGTCTATCCAGTTGTGTAGGTGCTTACTTACACAGTCACTTTCCAAAGCTTCCCTCATGATCTGTACAAAGTGGGTGGGGTCTCTGCACCACAGAGGAACTTCCACGTCTTCTAAGGTTTCGTCGCCTTCTGCTTCTAGTTCTTTTGTGTTTACCAAGAACTCTGCTGAGTGGTAAAACTCAGGAATGAGTTCTTTGAAGTCGTGCAAATTCTCCAATGAGGAACTAAAGGCCTTATCTATGCTAGTGAACAGTCGGTCGGGCGCAGAGAAAACCTGGTTCTGGTTCCTGAGCAGAAGAAAAGGTAAGTAACGCAAAAGGTAGTATGAAACTATCGACGGAGTTGAGTAGAAGTTAGGGAACAAAGAGTCATGCACATTTTGGCGGAGTTCCTAAGTAACTAGTACCTTAAGTCTGGAAAGTTTAGTAGAGTCAAGACAAGCAATAGGCTTTGAAAGGTCCCGGAAGTTAGCTTGCTCAGACAAGTTTAAGTTCTCTCCGTGGTAGTTGCGGATTACCCAAGGAAACACCGGGTACTGAGAAAAGTCCAGCACACACCTGTTGCCTAAGTTGTTTAAAAACACTAAGTACTCGAAGTTAGATATTTGGCCGTACCTCCACTTCACTGTAGTTTCTTCCAAAAGCTCAGCTTTGTCCCTGACTTTGGCTTTGTTGTGGATGAAACTTAAAATGCTGTTTCTCTGGACTTCAGTTTCAAACACAACGACCAAAGGGAACTTGGAGGAGTAGTGGTCAATTCTGATAGCGTTGTTTTTGCCCAAGTAAAAGTACTCTTGGACCATGTAAACCAGTCTGAACTCTAAACTCACTAGTTCCATAGGCACAGCATTCACTAACGGGTAAAAGTGCAAAGACTGCTGTGTTAGGACAAAAGCTCCCCACTGCTCACCTTCTGGAAGTAGTCTTTTAGCTTTTCTATGCAAAAGCAAGTCGTCAGGGTCGAGTTCTAAGGACTTGCAAGCCATGGCAGAAAACTCTTTGTAGCGGACTCCGTATATAAGCAAAGCAACTCCTTTTTCTTCAGAACTTCGCGAAATCATTTCGAGTTCAGTGCTGAGGCGCAGAAGTTCTTCGTGTTCCATTTCGAACTTAAAGGAACTAGAAGTGTTTTGAGCTATTGCTGGGGAAGACCTGAACCGGTTGACTACGTAGAAAAAACTGCAAGTCAAAAGAAACTTTGAGGAACTAAGTGCTTTCTTGAGGTTAGGCGAAGTTTTGTTTTTAGAATGAAAAACTGACTCCGAAGCAAAGCTGAAAGAGTACTTTAAGTCTGAGTTAGAAAGTTTAAGTTTGATGAGTGGCAAGTCAGAGTAATCAGGTTCAAATATAAGACTGCGTGTAGTTAGGTGGAGTTTTCCTTTTTCACTAAGTAAAGTTTACCTTTGGTAGTTGGTGGACTTGAATTTGGACTTTACAGAGGAAATAACTATTTCATTGGATTCCAAGTAAAACAGGTTAAAACTTGAGTTAGGCTTGGGACAACCATGGAATTCAGATAGCATTTAGTAATTATTACTTTGAAGTTCAAGTAAAGTTTTAATTTTATTTTGTTCTCTTTCAAGGGGTTTGATGGTTTCTTCAATAAGTTGGATAGTTTTTTGCTTTTCTTGGATGTTGTTTTGAATAGCTTCTCTGGAGTCTTGGCTCTTCCAAAGGTGTTGTCTGATTAAGTCAAGTTCTTCTTCGGCAGCTCTGATTCTGTTTAAGGCGCTTTGTTCTTCTTCTCTGAGAACCTTTTCAGACTCCCTGGCTTTCTGGAAGTCTATTCTTAGTTGGATTATCTGAGCTTCGTTTTCTTCTTTTTCTTGTTGTAAGATTTCGCACCTCAGTCTGTAGTCTTGCAACTGTTTTAGGTAGTCTGGAGTGTCTTCTTCAGTTTTAACATGTTTGTTTTTGGCGTAAGCTGCAATCAAGTTCTGCAGAGAAAGGTTGATAGCTTGGGAAGCTATTTTGGTTCGGCACCAAGGACAGATTTGCTTGCCTGTTTTGGAGTAGTTGTCTTCTAAGCACTGCTTGCAAAAGGTGTGCCCGCAAGGGAACAGCAGCATGGGTGAGTGGTTCTTAGGCAGCATGAGTTCGAAGCAAATGGAGCAAGTGTTGGTTTCGAGCTCGTCTGCGACAGTTTTTTCTATTCTTTTTTGGGCTGCTGAAGGTTTGGGCAACTTGGAAGTGATTTTTTCAGTGAGGCGGTTGACTAAGTCGCCTGGGGAGATGTCACTGGTTCCAAAGGACTCTCTTTCTTGTTCTATTGCTCGTTCGCGCATCCATTGATCCTGCCTAGCTTTGAGTTGGGCTTTTAGCTGCTGGGCTTCCATTAAGTAATTAAATTAAAGCAGTTGGGGGGATAATCTCAAGAGTATGGAACGCAACTCTTATATTGTAATCATGAATAACTATCATTTGTATGAGGAAATAGGTCGAGGAAAGTTTTCAGTGGTTTACAAATCCCGCTACAAAAGAACTCTGCAGTACTATGCTATTAAGTCTATTGAAAAGTCAAAGAAAAAAATCATAGCAAACGAAGCTAGAATACTTCAAAATATTGCCCACGAAAACATTGTAAGGTTCCACCAATGGTACGAAACTCGGAACCACCTCTGGACCATCATGGAGTACTGTGCTGGCGGCGACTTGTACTCTCTTTTGCAACAAGACAAAAAGTTGCCTGAGTCCACTGTGGTTGACTTTGGAATTCAAATTAGGGATGCCTTGTTCTTCCTTCACTCAAGTGGAATTATTTTCGCTAACTTAAAACCTAAGTCAGTTCTTTTCAACGAGTACTCTGTGCTCAAACTGAACGGCTTCGAAAACGCTAGACTCCACTCAGACGACCCAAAGAATTTCAAACTGCAAAGCGGACTGCCTTACTACTTAGCTCCTGAACTCTTTGAAGACTCTGGAGTTTACTCTTACGCCTCAGACTTGTGGGCTTTTGGGTGTCTTTTGTTTGAACTGGGAGAAGGCCAACCTCCCTTTGTTGCTGACACTTTTGAAGACTCAATAACTAAAATCCTCACCCAAGAAACTCCTCCAGCAGAGTCTTTGAGTCCAGAAATGAACAACCTCATTTCCAAGTTACTTGCAAAAGACTCCTCCAAAAGAATCACTTGGGAAGAAATAATGTGCCACGAGGCTTGGGGCAACTACAAACGAGTAGTAGAAGGAAACCTTCCCCTGCAGCAAGGCTACCAAGAGTACCTGGCCAAGCGCGGAGAGTGCACTTCAGAGTCCTCTCTCAAAAGTCGCTCTATTGAAATGTTTAGGTTTTCCCAAAACCAAGAAACCAAAGCTTACAATGCCCGCGAAAGCAAAGACATGATCAACTACACTTTTAAAGAACAAGAAAAAGAAAACATTTGTGAAGAACTAACTAAGTCTTACGGAGTAGACCAGCTGTTACTGCACTCCAGCGACATGGATGTCAAGCCAATATTCGGAAGTCGTCAAACAGACACCAGCTCCTACCAAGTAGTTGAACTGCCTGGACTAGAAAAGTGGGACCCCTACAAAGCAGCTGAAGAAATCCACTCTAAAGTACTTGAGTACCACCTCAGCCAAGTGTACTCTATGCTCCAAAGTCAGCCTCCTCACAACCAAATGGTTTCTATTCTAGTGTACTTAGAAGAACTTTTAGTTGGCTTTGAAATGGCAGACAAACTAGTTAACTCAGCCTTTGTAGCTCTGCTACTTAAACTTACACAACTCAACTCCCCCGAAGTCAACAACTTGGTGTGCAGAATCTTTGGCCAGATGCTGCGTCACGCAGGCTACATAGAGTTAGACCTAGCTAAGTTAGGCTTGTGGGAGAAGCTTTTGGAACTGATGCAAGACTCAGTTTCGGAAGCAGTGGCAGCTTTGGGAGAGTACTTGTTTTACACTGCTATAAGAATGGACGAAGAAGAACTTGACCGCAACTGGGAAATACAAACTCACCATGTTGAGTTGTTTGAAAGTTTACTTGAGTACTCTGAACCCAATACTTTGTGTTACTTTGCGTGCCGGACTATTGAAAACGTGCTTTCTCAAAGCAAAATAGCTTCTAAAAAGTTTGCAAAGTACTCAATTGGACTAAAGATTGCTAAGGTATTTAAAGAGAGTTCAGAAGAAGACTTGAAAGTAAGTAGTGCAGTAGCTTTGTGTCACTTCATCAGAAACAAACCCCAGTTGTTCAACGAAATCGTAAACGGGGACTTTGAGCACCTGTTTCTCAAAAGCTTTGAAGAAGGTGCTTTAAAAGTCCAGCAAGCTTTTTTAACTATTCTTTGCATAGCTCTTAAACACAACCTGTGCATGATAACTTGCGAAGTAGTTACCAGCATCTTGCTTCCTATGCTTGAAAGCCAAGTTATCCCTATCAGAGCCAAAGCAGCTTTGGGGTTCCACTTTTTAATCCAGCAAAACCCAGAAATCTTGAGTAGTCTGCACTTTACTTCTTTTTACTCAGTTTTACACAAACTTTCTAAAGACAACCACCTTTACGTCAAGCACTGCTTTTCACACTTGCTAGAAACTATCTCTGACAGCTGTGTGTTGCTACTTAAAGAAGGCAACCCCAAAAACTTAAGCTGCATTTCACAAATTTGCAACTCCCCTGTACGGTTCAAACTAGCTTACCCAGCTTTCATCAAGAACTTAGCTATGCTGGTAGCTATGGACCTAGGTAAGGACAACCACCTTGTACTACAGGTCTGCGAAGCTCTTTCTCGCAACAAAAAACCTCTCATTGCCAACTCAGAACTCATGGTTACTTTGATGCTGCCAGCTTTGTTGCAAGTACTTACAAGGGACTCTGACACTCGCTTTAGAGCACTCCAGGTGTTCAGTGACTTCTTTTTGCCTTTGCTGTTTGAAGACGAAGTGTTTGACCCCAAAGACCTAGAAAAGTTCAGTTCGCAACTTTTAGACGAGTTAATTAGGGAGCTGGTCCCCCGGTACCACGAGTTACTTGTAGACGAGGAACCTATAGTGCTGTCCAGTTTGAAACTTTTAAGTGCTATAGTGGACAGACACGAAGGTTACTTAGAACTAATTAGAGAAGAAGGGCTTGTTCCTGAGTTTGCAAAGCACTTCCAAAAACAAAGTTACCGAAACAGCATCACTCTTATAAAGCACATTAAAAAATTGACTGTTTAGGTTAGCAATGCTTACTAAAAATGTCCAAAGCAGGCATTTTGTCTTTTTTTTGCGAAGAAAGCGACCTGCAGTCACCTTTAAAAGACTTTTCGGGATCTTTGGACTTTAAAAAGGACCGGCTTTGCAGTCTGCTAGGAGTGTTTTCTTGTCTTCTGCGCAGAAAAGAAGTATGCGAACGGTTGTTGGAACTATTCATAGTGTTTTTAACGGGGAACTCTAACTGTCGGGAACTCCTGACCTTTTTCTTAATTTCTTTTTCGATCTTTTTGGAACTTTTGATGTCTTTGTTGAGAGTGCTGAATTTGTGTCTGACCTGCTTAGAAATTTGGCTGTTTGTAGGCAGGAACTGCAAGCAGAGCTTCATAGCTTTTTTAAACCAAAAGTAGGACTCTTTTTTGGAGTGCCTCGAAAAGGGCTGCTCTGCTGAGAGTTGTATTTGCTTGCCTGTAGTGAAATAAGTTGTAATTACCAAAAGTAACTTCAGAATCACACTTTTAGGGGTTACTTCAGTTTCAATACTGAACTCAGGTTCTAACTGCTCAAAGCTCACAAACTGCAGTTCAAGTAGTTCTTCCGTTGAAAAGTTCACAACCCAGGTGTTTTCCTTTTGTACTCCCAAAGCTTCTCTGTAAGTAGTTTTGAAAGACCTGGGTTTATTTACACTGCACTCACTCGTCACCAAAAACTCCAACACAGGCTTTATCTTGCTAATGGTTTCATAGTTTTGTAAGTAGTGTGGACTTCCTAGCAAGTTGTACTGAGGGTTCAAAACTCGTTTTCTGATTCTAGCTGAAGAAATAAGTGCTTTGTGGGTAGTGAGTTGGGCTTTGCACAACTTTAACGTGTTTTCCAAAGCCACCTGAATATGGATTAAAGCTGACTTTGCTTGCTTGGCTGCTTCTTGTTTGTTGCCCATTTCTAAGTAGATTTGACTAAGCTGCAAGTAAGCTCCGCAAAGGAACTTGCCTTTTTTGACCTTTTCGCCCAGCACCTTATTTTGCAGACTTGTGTAGTTATTTTTGAAGTTGTTGCAGTTTTGAATGGAAGCGTCTAAGTAAGCTGCTGCGTTGGAAAGGTCCCCTAGCTTCCTGTAAGTCGCTGCTAAGTTGTTCAGAATGCAAATCACGTAGTTAGGGTGCACAGACCCACCTTGACTAGCAATAGCTTCTATCAATTCTTCGCCTTGACACAAAGCGTCTAAGCTGCTCTCATAGTCTTCTGTTTCGAAGAAGTTAAAAGCTATGTTTAGGTACTCTTCTAAGTAGTTAGGCACTTCTACTTCGGAGATAACAGTGTCACCTTGTTCTTCCATTATTTAAACTTCATTATTTAAAGTTACTCTATGTACTTCATTAAACTTAACTGCTCAGTCTCTGATACCTGGATGAAGTCTTCTTCCCTAGCTATGTCTAGTTCAGTATCCCTGCGCACAAACCCTTTAAGTGCTTCTAAGTGTTTAAGTTTAACTTCAGAGTTTCCGCTAAGAGCTAAGTGAACCAGCTTCTTGTTTTTGGAGACCCCGTGTGACAAAGCTTTAATTCCTTTAGGTCCAATAAAGTTGTAACTCAAGTGCAGTTCTTGAATAGAGTTGTTCCCTGCTAGCATGTGCGAAAACTCTTTGGTGTCCTGGTCAGTTATTCCACAGGTGCTCATAACTAAGTTTTTCACCTTGTTGTTTATTATCAGAGCTCTTGAAATCTCCCTGCAGGGCAATCCTGAAAGTTCATTAGACGAAAAGTTAACTCCCAGCAAAGACCTGTTGATTCTAAGGGCTTTGGCCAGAGCCACTCCTCCAGCTACTTCTATTTTGTTGTGACTTAAGTTGCAGAACTCAATGCAGTTGTTTTTCAACAACCCAAAAGCTACTAAGCAAGCCCCTGAGTCTTTGAAGTTGTTTTTTTGGAGTCTGAGTTGTTTGAGTTTAGAGTTGGGCTTTACAAGTAGTTCTTGAACTCCTTGCAGGGTTTCTGAGTTTAAGCTGCACTCAGAAAGGTCCAAGTCTTCTAACTCACTAGAGAACTTGTTAAGTGCACTTAGCAGCACCACTCCTACCCTGCCTTCAACCTTGTTTTTTGAAAGGTCGAGTCTTTTAAGCTTAGAGTAACTTGAAAAGTTCAAAACACTAAACAAAAGTTCTTGAGTGGACAGTTCTAAAAAGGGGAAGTTAAGACAGTACTTGTTAATCGACACAAACTTCTTTCTGAAAACTGAACTGTATGACTTCCACTGCAGTTTTTTAGTTAAACTCTGAGTAAAAACTTCGTAATCGAAACTTTCAAGTAAGTTGAGTAACTTAGGAAAAGAACCCTGAATGAGCTTGATCATAAAAGTGTAGGAACCTAGTTCTTTTTGAGAACCACTCAGCATACTTGCTAGTCCAGAACTCCTCATGAGTTCGTCTTCGGGGCTTCTTTGAGATCGGGGCGAAGACTCAACGTTTTGCTTGGTCACTGAGTTTTTAAGGACTTTGCGCTTGAAGCTGCTTGGCTTTTCAGAGTAAGTTCCTTTGATAATTGACTCTACTGCGTTGAGTTTCTCTGGCAAGTTCCTGAACTGCTTGGTTTTCTGGTGGATTTCTTCTAACTTTTGAGTTGCAGGGTTTGGTTCAGAGGCTCTTGGAGTTTTAAGGGTGATTTTAAACTGCTGTTTGACGTCGTTAACTATGCTTTCACAGATTTTGCTGGCAGCTCTGCGCCTGTTAATTAGGTGTTTGTCGTAAAGTAGTGACTTCCGAGGGTTGTTAGAAGAAAGCTCCATTTGGGCTTCACTAACTACTGTAAGGTTCTTTTGCAAACTGCTTCCAGAGAGTTCTTCGTTCATAGTGACGAAGAGTTTGCGGGTTTTCTTGGGTTTCCTAGGTGACTCAGGACTTCCTTCTTCAAGAAAGTTATTGAGAGACCCTGTTTTGGGGGAGATTTCGGGAAACGAGTAGATGCTGGGGAGTTTGAGGCTTTGGTAGGAGTTGTGGGACCAAACCAAGGAAGACACAGAAGCGTGTTGTCTGCTTTTACGGCTTTGAGGTTTAAAAGTGGACATTATATTAACATGTTAACGCTTGGTTTGTTCTGGTTTCCTGAGAGTCCTTTCAGAAGTTTTGGAGCTTCTTTTGAAGAGTTTTTCTTTAGAAATGCCTCTTTTCTGTTTGAAGTTGTCGTAAGTGCCTAAAACACTTGCTCTGTTCTTAAACAGTCTTTCGGAGGCTTGGATAGCTCTGATTTCTTGTTCTCTTTTGAGTTTTTTCTGGCGGGTTTTTCTTTGGTGTTCTTGTTTGCGGATCCTCAGGAGCATTTGGAACTTCCTTCTTCCTTTAAAGCCTCTGTAGAACTTCTGGATCTTAGTAGCACTTCTGTGAACTAGTTTAAGTATCCTGAAGTACTCTCTGGCCAAGTACCCTTTGTAGACCCTTTGGATACTAAGTGCAGCTTTGTTTTCAATGCAACTTTTGAACTTGTTTCGTTCTAGTTTGCCTTTTAAGTGGCTCTGGATGTTAGCTACAGCTGCAAGTAGTTGCTTCCTTTCGTGCTTCATCTTGTTGAGTAGTTGGGTGGCTTTGTGCCTTTTAAAGTGTTTTTGGATAACTATGCTGCTTTTAGCTTCTAAACAAGTTTGTAAACAGATAAAAGCAAAGCCCTGTTTTAAGATACTTCTCAAAAGCAAAGCACTTCTGGTGTACTTAAGGTGTTTGCAGTGCTCGTAGGCAAATTTGCGCCTGATAGAGCATTTTATAACTCTTATGCTGTTTTGGAAAGCTTTTTCTTTGTCAAAAGCCAACCTTCCTTTGTAGCCCCTCCAAGTTCTTTGGATGTTAGTGGCTTGTTTTTTAAGTAACTTGAATCTTCGTTTCCAGAACTTTTGGATCCTCAGTACTTTGTTATGGTAGTTTAGAGCTTTGACTCTTGAAATGTAAGCCAACTTCCTTCTAAAAGACTTCTGCAGCACTACACAGGCCCTTTTTTGCCTAATATTTTTGTAGTTGTTTCTGCTTTTGGCACCTTTTAAGTGGGCTTGGATGTACTTAATGGCTTTTTCTTTCTTGAGTTTTTTGAGTTCTTTTTGGGCCAAAAACCTTCTGAAGTGGCTTTGGACTAAAACAGCACTGACAAGTCTAACTTGTGCCTTAAGTCTTTCTTTGCTCTGGATTCTTTTGAAAACTGACTGAATCAACAGAACTAACTTAGTTTCTTTGGCTCTTCTAACTCTCACTCTAGCTATGAATTCCCTAGCAACCTTCTGAATAGTAAGTGCTGCTCTAGTCAGCACAAACTTCCTTTCCATCTGCTTTTCTCTGCGGATGTTCAATTTTTCTCCACATACTTCTAAGTTGCACATCATAGTTTCAACTTCCCCTTCAGGAGGCAACTCTCCTTTGTAAAGAAGCACCCACTCGTTAGTATCACTTTTAGTTCCACTTGGCACTGAAGACTCCAGAACTATTTCTAAGAGTCCCTCCGACATGCAGTCCAGCATCTCTTTCATCCAGTCAGTTCTTTCTGCACAAGCTGGACTCAGGTTAACTTCTAAAAGCCAAGGCTTGTAAGTCCTGTCCAGTATTAAGTCGAACCCATACAACTCAAAGCACCCCTCTTTAGTTTCTATAGATTCACTCACACTTTTCAATGTGCTTATAATCAAGGAGTGAATTTCAGGCAACACTTGGCTGTCGTAGTCAACGCCTTGATCAGAAAGGTACTCTCTGAACTGGAGTAGTGACCACACTGTGTCCTCTTGGCTTTTAGCAGCTGTTTTTTGAATAGTGTAATTAGCTAAGTGACGGTAAGGGTCTAGGTTGTCTAATGTAAAAGTTTGTTGGCAGAGTCTTAAGTAACAAGAGTTGTAGAAGTACACAGTTAGGGGCTCAAAACTAGTTACCAAGACCCACTGTCTTATATCAAACTTGCACAGTCCACTGCTAGTAGGCAGCAGCAAAGGAGTCTCCACGTACTTCTGAACTACCCGCGATTGCATCTTTCCAGAGTCAAGGATCTCTTGCAATCCCCTTAAACACTTAACTCCTGAACCACGGGCATTTTGCCCAGGTTTAAGTATCCAAATGTTGTAGAAGTCTTCTAAAGAAGCCTGTGGAGTAAGTAAGTCGAGTTTTTTAACTATGTGAACAACAGCATTCAGCATGTAGTCCGGAGGAACCTCCCAGGTTTCAGGTATATTCTTAGGCGGCAGACTTTGACTTAGTTCTACAAGGCCGTTAATTTCAGGTTCTGTGTAGAAACGTCTCCTGGAGGAAGTGGGTCTTTCAGTTTGTTCACACCTGTCTGTGATTTTCTCTATGAAACTCTGGCCATAGGTAATGGCTGACTTCAAAAGACCCAAGTTAGTAGGTTCTGAAGCTCCTTTTTTGTGCAGTCCAGAGTAGTACCTGAGGATACTAAACACTGCAGTTTGGTTGTAGTCAGTAATGAACTCTTGGAGTTGGACAGAATCTCCAAGGTCGTAACACCTTGGAAAGATCTTTTGGGGGTTGACTCCGTACTCACTTACATTCCTCATGTTTTTGAGCAGGCCACTTTTAGTTGTGAGTTGTCTGTTGTTGAAAAAGTGGTTGAAAAACTGGCCTGGAAGCAGTTGTTTGTAGTCGTTGTCACTGTCACTAATCGTCCACTTCAAATGGAAAGCAATTGAAGAAGGGTTTTTGTTTTCCACCCAGCCTTTCTTAACCAGTGCCCTTTTGATATGGTCGGCTCCTCCTACAAAGACCTTAGTGGTTTCGGATAACTGTTTTCTTTTAAGGTACTCGTTCATGAGTAGGTTCAAGTCATTAGCATTGCGCCTTGCTAAAAGCAGATCTAAGTTTTCGTCCCTGTTTTTATCTGACCTGTCTTGAACAGAAGGTGGACCTTTTCTCACTTTAACAGACTTTTTGTGAAACCCCTTAGAAGACCCTGCGTTCTTAGATATAACTGGCGTGGTGGATTTGGCTTGTTCTTTAAAGCCGCTAGACCTGGACTGCATAGCTAAGTCATTGGGTCTTTTAGGACTTAGTTGGTTTTTGAAGATGGAGGGTTTTTTGCTTCTCTTAGACTGGTAAGGAGACCCAAGAACTAAATTGGTGGTGGTTTTTTTCTGAGAAAGAGTAGGAAACTTAACAGCTTCTTCCAGAGAAATTGTGGAACTTAAGGATTCAAACCTCAACTCAGGAATTTCAAGTTCTGACTGGATGGAGGTCCTTGACTCTGTTCGAGAGTTTTCATTCAAACTCTCGTTGGCAATTTTGAATCTGCGAGTTTTGGGGGTAGGTCTTCTGGAGTTTTTAGGAATCGAAACGCAGGGAGGAGCAGGTTTGAAAGGGTCTTCGAAAGGCAAGTAGAGCTTTTCCAGCCGCCTGTTACGTAGCAAGGATTCCTTTTTTTCCATATAAGTTAGACTTTATTTACATTAACTTTGATTCTAGCATCGAACCAAGAGTGCTGGGAAAAGCAAGTACTTGAGTTCGAAGAAGTTTCTTTTGTAAGGGCTTCTTTAGTAGTTTTACCGCTAAAGATGATTTTTACGTGGAAAGCGCACAGCAAACTCACTAGAAGAGTCAGTACACACACTGGAAGTGCTATAGCTATGCCTATTGAAAGAAGCCAAGTTTGGTCTTCTACAAGTTCCCTGCCTGAATGGGTCTCTTGAGTGAGTTCACAGCAGAAAAACAGCAAGAGTCCCGCTAAGTTAACTACTCCGAGTCCTGTTAAACTCACTGTCATCATCACAAAGAACTTGTAGTTGTTTTTGCCAATGCAGGCGCTCACAAAGGGGCAGTGGTGGTCAAACACTTCCACGCAGTTGTCACAGACTCTGCAGTGAGAAGTTCTGGGAGGTCTGTAAATCCTACAAGTAGCACAAAACTTACCTCCTTCGCTTAAAGTCCTCAGAGACTCTGGAACTTCTCCTAAGGCTTCAAAAACCTCCAAACGAGGAACTATGCCAGGTTCTGTAAGAGTGGTGAGCCCCATAAGCAGTAGAGAGCTCAAAAAAACAGACACTGAACAAGAAGGAAGGATAGGAGTTACTTCGTACCACAAGTAAGGCCCTGCAAACACCAGAAACAAAACTTCCAAAAGAAACAAACACACCAAAGTGAGTGTTTGCAGGCCTTGTTCACTTTGAGGCCCCAGCATTACGTGGCCGTTGAGTAAAAAGCGGTTTCTTCCTGGCCAAATCTGGTAGAGGTAGAGTGTTTGGTTTTCAGTTATGCTCAGTTTGGGACTTTTGGTGTTTTCGTCCATTGGGTTAATATTGAAGGCAAAATGAATTAAATAAATTACTATATATACTGCAATTAAGTAAAACAAAAATCTGCAGAACGCGGAGAGACGGGTTCAGCCGTGCTCATGGACGAGTCTAACTCTAAAAACTTCTCATCAAAAACTACAGGGTTAGTGTTCAGGCGTCTCGGCATTCTGCGAACTGTATATTTAGGAGAGTCTGAAGAACTGCTTAGCTCTCTCAAGTCGGGCACTGAGTGCCGCGAAAGAATCTGAGAAATTTCGGAACTAAGTTCCGATTCCTCAAAAATGTCAGCTTTGTTAACGAAAGGGTTTGTCTGTAATTGCTCAACTGTGCGTCTCTTAGGCTGGGGAGAGTATATTTCAAAGGGCTTTCGGATTGGCTTAACTTGGTCCACCATCAAAAAAATATGTGCTTCATATTTTCTCTGCAACTTAGCACCCTGGGACTTAGAACTTTAATAAATTAAAACTTTTAAAAGTCTAATAAAGAATGAGTAGGCCCTTTACCATGGAGGAGTGCAAGGAGTTCTTTGACTTCATCGACATCGACGAGTCTGGTTCCATCGACGCTGAAGAAATCCAAAGGCTCCTGAAAGTACTCGGCTTCGAAGACCACTTAAGTTTTGCCGAAAGGATCATGATGGAGGCCAACGAAGGCACTTCGAAGGAAATCACTTGGCAGCAGTTTTACAAAACTGTGAACCCCGAAAAGAAGAGTGACCACACCAACCAAGAAATCATGCGGGCCTTTAAGTTCTTTGCTGGGAAAGACTCGCCTTCTAACAAGATCCACTCCGAACAACTAGAGTTAGTTCTTCTGCAGTGCCGCTCTGAAAGAGAAGTTAAAATCATCATGAAACAACTACCCTTTGACCATCAAGGTTACTTAAACTACCAAGACTTCATCAACACCTATAACTAGTTGATAACTAAGTTTATAACTGTTTATAACTGTTTATAACTACTTCTTGGTATTTCGAACTGGCCTTAGGATTTCATAAGAACCGGGACCTGGAACCCACTTTTTCTGGGAAGAAAAGTCTTCACTGAACCTCTTAAACTGGTACTTAGAAATTACTGCAGTGCGGGATTTCTTCCCAATTAAATAACTCTCAAAGGGCTTCTGGGCCAAAGTGTAGTTACCTACGCCTGGAACGTGTTTGGTAACGTCAGCAGCCATAGCAAAAGAACTAGGCGAATTCGACTTTTTAAAGGTATGTCTGGGAGAAGACTTTTTGTCAGATATTAAGTTGTAGGACTTGTCTAGGTTTTTGTAGTAACCTGGTCCTAATTCAGTGGTTTTGGGGGACTTTTCTTTGTTGTTTTTGATGTACTTGAACCCAGGGGACTTCTTTTCGATCTGGGAAAATGTTTTTTCGCGGTCTGTGTCGGACTTGAAGTACTGGCCTGCTCCAGGAGATTCTTCTCCATGGTAGTCAATTGTGGTTAGGAAACTCAGACCTTCTGCCTTGGAAAAATGGCCCATAGGACACTTAGTAGGTGACTCTGACTTGCCTTTTTCACTTTTGAAGTAGTTGCCTGGGCCTGGCACAGAAAGACTCCTTTTGGAAGCTTCGTCAAGTATAGTTATTCGTTTGGAATTAGGGAACTTGGCAACGTGGTTACTCCAGTACCTTTTTGAGACCTGCTGCATGTCTGGAGCGTAGGAAGTAGGTGAAGGGCCTTTTTCTTTTTTGGGGTCGCCTCCAAACAAGTCCTTCTTTTTTGCTCGGCCAAACTTGTGCTCTTTGTCTATGAAGAGCTGGCCTCTTTTAGGCACTTGGTAACCCTCCATGCCGAACTCTGGTTTGCCTCTGACGAGTTGGTATATTTCGTTCATAGGGATAGGGTCTGAAGTTTGGTTCCGGACAGGGGACGCTGAGTTAACGTCTGACATTTATACATGCAAGGCAAAGACATTAACTACGAGTTACTTAGTTCCCAACTAGAACAACTTGAAAAACTCTTTGAAGAAGTTTCAGACGACTCCTACGTGCAGAACTTAACTACTCAGCTTCAAGCTAAAATAGAAGATTTAAATTCTAAATATAACAGTCTAGAACAACAAACCCAGTCCAAAGAAAACCAAATTTTTGAGTACTCTGAAAAGGTTTCAGAAGCCCAAGCGTCCCTAGAAGACCTAGAAAAGGCCATTGTCCAGAAAAAACAAATCATTTCTGAAAAGGAAAACGAGCACACCCAAATAGTAACTTCTCAACAAAAAATCCAAAATGAAATACTGGAGTTCCAACAAGACTTTGACAAACTCCTAGACGAGTACGAACAGGCAGTGCAGGTCTGGGAAACTCTTCAGAAAAACAACAAAATGCGTGCTGAAAAAATCCAAAATCTCAAACAAAAAGAAAAAATTTATCAGTACCAAATCCAAGAAATGAACCAAAAACTCCACAAACTCAAAGACCTAAACCACCAAGCCCAACTAGAGTACGACTCTTTAATGGAAAGCATTGTGTCCCTCAATAAACACCAACAGCAACTCTCCAAAGAAAGCCAACCCAAAGAACTCCAAAACCTAGAACGCCAAACTTCTCTGGAAGAAGAAACCCTCCAAAAAGAACAACTCCACTCACAACACCTTGCCTCTGAACTCTACAAAAAAGAACAAGAGTTCAAAAACTCCCACTCCAAGTTGCAAACTGCACAGAACTCCTTAGACCAACTCCTGAAACTCAAGCACCAACAAGAAGAACTCCGCAGCAATTACTCTGACCTGTTCGAAACTCTAGACTCCAAACAAAACGAAGTCTTCCAAAAACAAGAGTTACTTGAAAACATCCAGGAAACCAACCACAACTTAAGTTCAGAAGTCAACTCCCTCAAACACACACACGAAGAAGCCAACCAAGAACTCCAGAACTTAATGCAGATCTCCCACCAGCTGTCACTCCAACTCAACCAACTCAAACCCGAACAAGAGAAGATCAAAAGGTTCATTGACAAGAAGTCCCAAATGCTCCAGGAGAAGACCCAGGCCCAAGAAGAGCTACTTGATTCCTTTAGGTTATTTAAGATCTAGCCTTAGGCGGGAATATGAAGTTAAGGCAACGGCCCAAGTCAAAGGCTGAGTCATTGAAGTCTTTTTGGAAGATGTACTGGACCATCTCAGTGCAGTACCTGTATATAAGCACATTATTCCACCACAGAGTTTTGGTCCAGTCGGCTTGAGAGAAGTTTTCTAAGTCGTACACTGCTGAGTCGTAAATGTAACCAATGTCGCAGTCCATAAAAGCTTTTTTGAGGTCATCTTTTAAGTTTTCTACTGAAAGTTCCACTTCGTCCCACATCTTAAGTGAAGTATAGTATGAAATAGAGATAAAGTCGTCTTCTATCATCAGTGCAGTTTTCCTTCCAAAGCACTTATCAGTTTCGAAGGAGTAACCTGGTCCTCCGTACCCGCTCATCAAGTTCCCGAAGATTTGCTGGAGTTGTTCGTAGTACGCTCCAAAGGCCACACTTACTCCGCATATCAGAAGTACTAGTCGAGACATTTTTTTCTCTTAATCCATTAGTTCAGAGGACTCTAGATAAATGTTGAAGGGCTTCAGAAGGTACTTTTCTAGCGATGTTCTTGAAAGCTTGGAAGAGTTCAAAAGAGGAGTGCACTTAGTAGAAACCAACAAACTAGCTATGGCTGAACTGGAGTTTAAAAGGTGCCTTGAAATTCTGGACAGTTCTAAACTGCAGTCTCCTTACCACTGTGTTCTTTTCAAGCTTGCTCACGTCTACAAGCTCCAGCACAAACATCAACACACAGAAAAAACTCTGCAACAAATCATTGAGAACCACCAAGGACAAGACGAGTTACTGCTTAATTCTTACTTGAACCTTATGAAGCAGTACTTGGACACAGACTTAGACAAATGCATACAGCTAGGCAGTTCGCTTTCTGAGTTTCCTTTGCCAGAAGAACTCAACTCTTTGCTTGGAACTGCTTACTTGCTGAAAGGCCAAAACTTTAGTGAAGCAAAAAACTACTTAAAAAGTTCTTCTACAGGGTTTGCTCTCAACAACCTTGCTTGTGCCCAGTGGTGGGAGTCCTTGGGTGAACAAGACCAAGTCATGCCTAACTTATTGAAAGCCATTAAGGTTTTTGAAAACAAGCAAGAAACCTACGAAGTAAACCTTGAAAACCCCGACTTGGAAAACCCACTTACAGGAGTTTGTCTTACAAACGTAGGTGAGTTTCTTAGTGACAACTCACGCGAGGAAGTATGGAATAGTTAGGAAGCCCTTAGTTGGCTGAAGTGCTCACTGAAGTTTCACGAAAAAGTAAACAAAGACAACATGGGCAGAACACTCACACTCATTGGAAAGTACTTAGCTAAGAAGGGCCAGCCTATGCATGCTGAAGGACTGTTTAGAAGTGCCAGCAACACCTTGAAAGGAGTAATTGTTACCTAGAAAAACAACTTCAACGAAGCCTTTTTGTACCAAGAATACGGGAACTTGCTTAACACCATGGAAAAAAGACAAGAGGAAGGCCAAAAGATGCTAGAAGACTCCAAAGCACTCTTAGAAACCCTTCCTTACTGGGCTAGTCGAGCTGTCCACTTGCACGTTCCAGAGTGGAAGTATCTTTAAACTTTATTAACGAAACAAGTCAAAGGGGTTGGTTTTTGGCTCTAAGTCTTTGAAAGGGTCGTTTTGAATGGGTTGCTGAGGAAGTGCTTGCTGGGGCGGTGGAGGGATAACTATGGACAGCCACTGCTGGAAATTGTAGGGGTAAGGCATTCCGTAAGCACTTTGGTAAACTTGGGAAAGCATCATGTAGTGCTGGGAGTAAATGTTTTGTACACCGGAGGGCAAGTAAGGCGTGCTTTGGGAAAAACTTGGGTAGTTAAAAGTTTGCTGGGGATTTAATCCTGGAGAGTATTGAGGACTTCCGTATGGCGAGAGTGAGTTGTTGGGGTAAGTCATTTGGGGTTGCTGGGGCATTGATTGAAATTGTTGAGTTTGTTGAAGTTGCTGGGGCATTGATTGAAATTGTTGAGTTTGTTGAGTTTGTTGAGGTTGCTGAGGTTGCTGAGGTTTGGACTCAAAAACTTGAGACACAGGGGGGAATTCTAGCTGATCAATAACTGGTTTCTGGACTTGGCTAGCAGGAATCTGAACAGGGTCTGGCTTTTTTGGTTCGGAGTTATCTGGAAAAGGGTTCCACCCGTTTTGTTCGCCCAAAAGGTCAACAGAGGTTTCTTTCGGAGCTGGAGCTTTGAACTCAGCCCAGTTTGAGGACTGAGGTTTTTCTTCTTCTTTGTAAAACTTTTTTTGGATGTATTTGTTGCGAATGAATTCTTTGAGTCTAGAAGTGTCTTTGATATTAGGAATAGGGTTAGTTTTGGGGTTGTGTAGAGCCATCCACACAGTTGCTGCTTTCTGGTTGCCTCCTGCCTTTAAGTTGTCTACTTCAGTTTGTGTAAAGTTTGAAGTTGAAAGGCCTTTAACTCTGTGCCCGAACTCTCTGTGCAAGCCTCCACAAACAGAGCATATAAAGACTCCCAAGTCAGGAATTGCGTAGGTGGTTGTTGCTTGCTGGCAGTCAAAACACCTTTTGTTTGCTGAGACTTTTCGGAGTTCAGCTAGTTCTGCGGAGGGGTCTGAAGACTTTTTCATAATTAAATATTAGATTACCTGGGTAGTGGACTGTGTAGTAGTTATCTTGCTAAGACTGTCGAGAAGAATAGGTCCCGCGGGCTGGATTAATTCATTATACATTACTTAGGTCGTTCATAGCATGTGAGGTCCTAATCAAGACCCCTGAGTGTTCTAGTATTTCCCCATCTTTGGATATGTATTTTCCAGGATACTCTGTTAAGTCGTAAAACTCATCTGGACCTACTTCCCCCTCCTCTGTGCTTTCAGCTGTAGTAGTTAGCTCTTCAGGGAGGTTTTCTCTGAGCTTAGGGTGTTTAGTGAGTTCGGATTCCGAACTAGCTCTTTTGCGTTTGACAGAGCGTTCTCCGTGAACTACGAACCTGGTGTGTTCTCCCGGGTTTTTGAAAATCGAAGAAAGGGGGTGCATGTGGATTTCTGCGTTTATTTTGAGTTTGTGGAAGTTCTTCAGCAAGGCGTAAGCGTCCTCTATTGACCTGAGAACTATCAAACAACACCGCACTGAGTTTATGTATACAGGCTCCGTTACTTTGGTAGCCATTTCTCTGAGTTTGTTCTGGAAAAACTCTTTTGTGATGTTTTTGGGAATTCCTTTGACTATGATCCCGTTCCACTCCTGGGTTTTTTCTAAGCACCTATTTACCAACCACTTCACCTGCAACTTACTCTGGACTCCTGATATTCTGTACAGCGAACTGGCTAGCCTTCCCTTCTCAGCCTCCTCAACTAGGCGTTTGTAAGCCTCTTTGGCTTGGTCGAGAGACTCAAAAAACAAGCCTAGGCACTTCTGGCCTTGGTAGTTGAATTTAACAGTGCGAACAAGGCCTTTGTTGAGGAGTCCGTAAATGTTCCACGTTTTGAATTTGGAGTCTAAAGGAGTTATTGCAAGGGCTGGTCTGTGTTGGCAGTTAGGGTCTGGGAAGTCACCTAAGGAAACTAGGTCTTCGTCAATTATTTGCTGTGCAATGTTGGGAACTGAAGGTTGTGCTTCTTCTTCAGACTCTTCTTCACTGTCGGGAGCAGGAACAGGGTAGGGGAAGTGCGTTCCAAAAGATCTTAAAGAACGGATTGTGGACTTGAGCGCGGAACTCACTTCGCTAGATGGCAGCAGCATGAGTGACGCTCTGTAGGGAAACCGAGAAATAGCACTGTGGAGAGTTTGGGGGTTAACTTGGGCCAGAATCGAGTGGGAGTCTTTCAGGTGATTGTCTAGCGTTTCTTGCGACATAATTATTATAAAATATGCTGAACTGCAAAATATTGGTTTATTTATCTACAGTATTTACAGCTTGCTAAGGGCTTTTTTGAGCTCTTTGAGGTCAGAGGCTATGCCAGCTTGCAGACTTTTAGCAAAAATTCCAGGAGCGTGTCCTTTAGGGTCTACTTGAACTACTAGTTTAATTTGGGTCTGGCCGTCTCCTAAAGACTTGACTTGGATTGCATAAAGGTGCATAAACGCCCTTGTGTGCTTTTTTTCAACAGGAATGTTGGTGTCTAGGCTTTTGGCCACGAGGTAATGGGCTATGTCGTCCTGCTTGGGACCCTCTACGTAAAGTATTTCTCTGTTTTCCATGGGCCACTTGACTTTGAATTGGAGGTACTGGAGTCTGATGTCTGAGCCTTCCTCAAGTACTTTGAACTCTTTGCACTTAGGTCCGAACCTTTCTGTGTGTTGGGGGTTGTTGATGTACTGGAAAATTTGTTCAGGGGACTTTTCTAGGAAGCACTCTGCCTTGGACACTGACATGTTGTTAGGTCCGGGCATTCGGAAAATGTGCACCCCTTCTAGTTCCTTCACGAACTCCCACTCCCAGTTGGGGGCGTTGAGGTAAGACTTGCACTCGTTAAATGTTTCTTCCAGAACAGCTTTTCCTCTAGTTTCCCAGCCTTCTTCCATTTATCAGAAGCTTAAAAATGGGTATTTAAATAATTCTCAAGTGAGTTTATTAATACTAGTAATTTACTAACTCTTTTAAACTGTCCAGTCTAATCATATAAGTTAGACCAATAATGTTTACCTCCTAACTAGTAAGCACTGGCCTCTACTGCACTGAGTTTGTCCGTAAACTAAAATACCCTATTGTTGAAACCCTTTTATATAGGTGAATGGCTAAAGAAGGCGAGCAAAGCCAAAGGGGGTGTGACACATCCACAGACTACAGCGAAGACCAAATAGACTTACTGACTCCTTTGAGCACTCCCTCTAGCAAAGCCAACAAAAGCATACTCAAGAGTCCGCGGTTCCCTGACAGAAGACAGCATAGATGCTGCACAGGTCCAGTCCGTTTTGGCGAAACTCTAGAAGACAAAGTGAGTGGGACAAGTGGTGTCGGGGAATTTATGAAAGACTTCGACAGAAAGTTCTCAGAAGCCCTAAGCTCACACAAGCAACTGATGTTAGGAATGCTTCAAGCGAAGATCTAACTTTAAAGGCACTCTTCGTCTGTGCCTGAGTCTATTATAAATTTGTTACGTAGTTCGAAACTTAGCGGTAAAAATGAGACAAACAGAAGAAACTGCGAATTCTTTGATCAAAAGTGTGTTGGAAGGGTTTAGTTCCAGCATTTACTCGATGCTAAACAACTACGAAAAAGCAATGCTTGAAGCTGGACTGTCTGCTTCCCAAGTCACAAACGTAGTCAACAACCTAAAAGCCAACTTTGAAAACAGCATGCTAGAAACTTCTCCTAACTTTTCCAAACACGTAAAAGAAATCTTCAAAGAAACCCCTGAACTCCAAGAAGAGTCCCAACAAGAAGCCCAACTCAACCAGGACCTCCTCAGTGCTTGCCAAACACTCCACCAAAACCTTTCACAAGAAAGACTCCGCAAAGCTGTTTTGCTTCAAGAGATCTCTAGTGCCCAAGCCCACTTAGACCAACTCAAAAGTGCCGCTGCACCCCCTGCTGTTCAAAGCAAACTCCAAAAACTATCCCAGTTGCTAAATAATTAAATGGCAGAAACTGTAAGCTTTAATTTTGGCAAAAAAGACAAAGCCACTAAACTGCACCAAGACCTTCAAATCAAAATTACAGGCGGAGAAGCAAAGGCTTTTTCTTGGTTTTTAGAAGTTTTCTTTTTTTCGAAGTTGGGACTCCAAGTAGTGAGTTTCATTGTTGATCACAAGTTCGAGTGGCAAGAAGTAGTTACTTTAGTTGTGGGTTCCTTGGTTTCTGTCTACGGAGTATATGTGGGCTACTTGGCCTTAAGGGGAATTAAGCATATGAGGAAAAAAGAACTATTTCAAGACTCTAACCATGTCAGAAACTTAACTTTGGCTTACTTAGTGTACTGTTTACTTGAGTTTTCTTTTAAAATAGAGAACTACAAAGTGGCTTGGAACATGGGACTTTTTGGAGTTCTTTGTGTGCTTAGTGCTGTATTTTGCAGCATTGGCTTTGTGGGCTTTTACTTTAAGAACCAGTTAGACGCCCTTGCTGAAAACATTTCACAAGGACTTTCTAGGCAAACAGATGCTTTATACAGAGCCCCTATGAGTATGCTCGACAAGTAGTAATTAACTAATATGAACAAATCTGCGTTGAGGAAACTCATGAAACTCAAAAGACTCCAACTGCACACTGAGTACAGAAAACTCTCCCACGAGCTACTTAAAGCAACTATTCCTGCCCTCCAGTCAGTAATTCCTAAAGAAGCCAGAGTTTTCGGAGGGTACTTTCCTTTAGAGGGAGAGTTTGACCCAGTGCCTTTACTGCAGCACTTGGGGAAGCAAGGGCACACTATATGTTTGCCAGTGGTACTCCAGAAAGGACAGGCTTTAGTGTTCCGTAGGTGGGACGGACAAGTTGCTTCTTTAGAAAAAGGTCAGTACGGAATCATGTGTCCAAAGGAGTGCCAAGGCCAAGAAGTCCCTGAAGTGTTCATAACTCCTTTACTTGCCTTTGACAAAAAAGGGTTCAGACTGGGTTACGGAGGCGGCTTTTACGACAGAACCTTTTCTAAACATAAAAATGCTTTAAGAGTTGGAGTGGCCTATTCAGGCCAAGAAGTAGACCAAGTTCCAGTGGGGGCTTACGACTTGCCTCTGCACTACATAGTTACAGAGCGCGGAGTTTTAATTGGACAGACTTAATAATAAATGTCTGAAGAAACTGAACTAGTCAACAAAGGCAAGAAACTTGTAGAGGACTACATTTCTAACTGGGCTCCTAACTACTACAAAATAGTTAAGTTTGGCGGAGAGGACTCTGAAAAACTTAAGTTCACTGCTGAGTTCAGCAAACCTACCTCGAACAAACCAGTTCCTGAAGCCTCAGTTAAAGTGCACTTTGGAGTGGAAGTGGGCTCTCAAGACCTAGAGTTCCAGTTCGAAAATGAAAGTCTTGTGCACAAACCCGGGAGAAGCATCCGGCCAGGCCAAATTGAGGTTTGGATAGACAGAATATATAACGGAAAACTTAAACTACTTAACTTCATGAACTTAGTTACTAACTTCGAGCACACAAGACTGCTGCCGCCTGAAGAAGTGGATGAAGATGCTTTCTACCAAGGATGCGAGTTGCTTGAGTCTACTTTGGGTGAGATTTCTTACCACGACGAAGTTGACGAAGAAACCAAGTCCATTTACGAACTAATGTGTCGCTATGACGAAGAAACTCACTTGCCCAACGGAGCTTCACAAACCAAGCAAAAACTGCCTAAGATTTCTACATTCGAAGCCATTGCCTCAGTGCTAGGAGTCCAAGAAGACTCGCCTTCCAAAAAAGTAGGCGAAAAAACCTCTGAACAAAAACTCACTGAATTCCTTAAGTTGTACCCCCACTTAAGTCAAATTGACGCAAAACTAGGCAAACTAGACATCAAACCTGAACAAAACTACTACTACGAAGCTAGCGAAACTGGCCAAGTAGAAAAACAAGAAATCGACCAAAGCATTAAAAGACACAAAAAAGAAGCCCAAGTGCTCAACCAAACAGACCCTAACGGAGGCACTATGGAGTACATCTACAAAGGAGAGTGGAACAGAAAAAACGGCTGCAAAGATGGAAGAGGCAACATTTACTGGCCACAAGGCCAAATGTACTCAGGCATGCTGCACGATGATGAAATGAACGGAGTAGGGCGCCTGATCCACTGTTTAGAAGACGTTTACGAAGGAGACTGGCACAAAAGCATGGCTCACGGGCCAGGGAAGTACATGCACAGCAACGGAGTTGTCTACACAGGGGAATTCCTCAACGACCAACCCCACGGACACGGAGTTGAGAACTGGCCAGATGGGTCGGTTTACGAAGGACAGTGGTTTAGGGGCAAAAAGCAAGGTCAAGGAACCTTTACTTGGAACAACGGAAGTGTTTACAAAGGAGAGTTCAAAAACAACCTAATGCACGGAGTGGGGACTTACACCTGGGCAGACGGAAGGAGTTACGAAGGAGAGTGGAACCAAGGAAAGATGCACGGAAAAGGAGTGTTTAAGTGGGAAGACGGAAGGAGGTACGAAGGGAACTACAACAACGACGAAAAAGAAGGCTACGGAGAGTACTACTGGCCTGACGGAAGAGTGCTTAAGTGCAACTGGGAAAGAGGACTTCAGAACGGAGAAGGCTACTACATCTCTCCAGAAGAAGTGACTCGCAGGGGTCTCTGGAAGAACGGAGAGCGCAAAAAGTGGTTTAAAGAAAAGAAGTAATGCAATTATAAATGGGATGCGCAATTAAAAAGACTCAAACCCCTGAGTTCGTGCCTACTCCAGACATCCAGCAACTAATGAAGAAGTTCTGCATGAAGCACCAAGAGATGCACAAAATGTGGGTGATTTTCCACAAAATAGACTCAAACAACAACTCTGGAACTGTCAGTGTGATTGAAATCTTTAAGTTGATTAAAGAAAAACCCAACTCAGTGATAGCTCCCTACCTCATCCAGTACATAGACGACCTTGAAAAAGAGTCAGGGGAACGACTGTCTTTTGTAGAGTTTGTGCGCAGTATTGCTAAGTACTGCTTACTCACTCCTACTCAAATTCTTAAGTGTAAACTTTAAGCAGTTGTGTTTAAGTGCATAGGCGAAAACTCCGAGGGGTTTATCACCAAAGAAGAAATCATGACCTTTTTGAGTGCAGAAGCCCAAGGGAAAATGATCTTTCCAAACAACTACTTGAAAGCTGTTGAACTCTTTGAAACTCCGCGCTCAGACGCCATCAGTTGGGGTAATGCCTAGACAGACGAGTTCCTCCGTTTGGTGAAAGAAGTGCCCTACTTGAGTTTTCCGGCTTTTAGACTACAAACTTCTTTGAGACTCTACACCTTAGGCCAGTGGAAGTGGAGAAGAATCCAGAAACGCTTAGTGAACAAGAAACTTTACGAAACCCAAAGACTCCAAGAAATAGAAAGACTTGAACACGTGCGCCAAGAAAAGATTTGGAAACTCCAAGTCGCTGCTTCACAAGCTGAGGAAGAAGAACCTAAAAGTCACCACAGGTCTTTTGAGTCCAGTCACCTAAATAAGACTGTATAACAAGTTAGATAAACTCATCGGAGGGGTTCTCTTCGTTTTGGGGGTTTTCGGGTTGCTCGAAGGAAATGTCTTCTTTGCCACTGTCAGGTTTTTCTTGGACTTTAAGTGAACTGATGACTTTGCTCACTAGCATGTTCCAAGTTTCCTTTTGGTAAACCTTCAAGTTAATAGCTAGTTTTTCAACCCACGCAATCACTTCCTGGACTCTTCCGTCTACATAAGCCTTTTCAGGGTCCACGTAGCCCCTGAACTTAATTTTGTTTTGGTCGTCTTGTTTGGGCTGGTCTTCTTCGAAAATGGGGTCTTCGGGTTCAACGTACCTGTTGTCCATTAAGTTTTTGTTCCACAAGTAAGGAGGACGTGTTTCTTCCAACTTAACGTCTCTCCGAGGAATGTACCGAGCTATTATGTAGTCGCAGATGTCTTCTTGCACCATTAAGTTGACTTGGGAAACCACTTGGGCTGCTTCCAACCACAGCACTTTGTCTGGGTCCCTGATGTAGCCTTCCCAAACCCACACCCGAGGAATTCCTTCGTAGCGAGTTTCTTTATCGTTGCTCCAAACAGAAGCTTCACTAGTGCGTTCCTTTTCAGGGACTTCCAGTCCTGCTTCTCTGAGTTCTTCTTGGCGTTTGGCAATGTCTTCTTGGGCTTGGTACATTTGCTGCAGGGCTTTGAAAACAGCCAGTTCAGCCACTATGCAGTTAATGTCTTCGAAGTCCCTGCTCATTTCGTCTTCGGGCTTTGCGTTGAACATTTTGTCTTTGAGCGGAGAAAGCGAGATCTGGCACACTACATCAAAAACAAGTTTCAGTTGCTCTAGTTTGAGTTCATCCCCCAACAACTGTTCAGCGTACCACTCAGCGTCAAGTACTTCTTTGAGGTGAGCCACTACATTTTTGTTGCGTTGCACAGGTTGTTTGTATACTATGATTCCGTACTTGTGGAGCGACTTGAACTCACTGCGTAGTTTCCTCCAGCCTGACTTAACTGGGTTCACAAAGAACTTAAGTGCTTCGTGTTCTGAAGTGTCTATTTCAAAGCGACTTAAACTTGTAAGTACGTCTGGACAGTAAGTAAGAGGTCCATGTTCCCTTAGCCGCTTAATTAGGATTTCCATTGCCTCTGCAAACTTTTGCTTCACAGCCCTGAGCCTGAACTCTGGTGCAGGATCTTTGAACCACTTGCGTTTTTCGTGGGCTCTGTTTTCTAAGTAGTAAAGGTTCATGCTGGTGTCAATGGCGTCAGTGAGTGGCTGCAGTATCACGGCCAAAACTTCTTTCATCAGGTAGTCGTGTGCTTTTTTGATGTGGTTCATGTACTGCTTTTCGAAAGTTGTCAGTTTCTTAACAAAGTCCTTTTTGACTTGTATGAAGTTCGTTTCTTCCACAGTCCTGATGGTATCTAGGTTGTTGAGCACGTCCACAAAAGCACCCCTGGTGTCTCTGGCAATATCTACACAATCTTTGTGCAATTCAAATTCAAGTCCGTCTGCGGAAAACATGTAGTCAATGCCTACTTGTGGGTAAAAAGCTGTTCTTAAGTAGACTTGTTCGTAACTAGTGGACTTGTGAGGCACCTTCATGATAACAACTAGTTCGTGCAACCTGTTCAGAAAAGGCTGCATTTCCCTGCGAGTCATGTCTTTAGTTGTGGTGCTGATGCTTTTCTTGAAAGTTTCCTTTCTGCTTAAGAGTTCTTCCCAACTGTTGTACTCTTCTGACTGCTGCCAACTTTCGAACTGCTGGGCTAAAACAGCAGGGTCTACCTTTTTGGCTTTAGCCGGCATTTATTTGCTTATTAACTTATGTATGGACTTCTTCATAGGACTTATTGCTTGCTTCTACTGACTTTTTGCAGTCCGAACTCTCTGAACGCGGAGAGCTTTCAGAAAAAGAACTACTTTGTGGAGTGATCATTCCGTTCCTCCTCCGCAGTATCATAATGTATTGATAAGTCGTAAGGCCTTTCTTCCACAGCCAAGTGTGCAGTACTATTAAGTACCCGTTAAGCAAAAGCAAACACCCACCCAAGACACAGTCAGCCACTATGAAAGTATAAGCATACTCATTTTCTACACGTTCACTCAAAGCCACCACTTCTATACCGAAGTTCAGTGCTAAGTAAGTTTGAAGGGATACTATCAGAGCTATAAACAACCTGTAGTTCTTTCCTCCAATGCAATTGTTGACCCACTTGCAATGGTGGTCAAAGTTGTCTACACACCTTTTGCACTGTCCACAGTGCTTCGCACTTTCCGAAACAAACTTTGTGCACAAGGAACAAAACACTAAACCTGCTTGCCCTTTTGCTTGGCAGTTGAAGTAGACTGCAGTGGGGTTTGAATTAGTTGCTAAAAAGCCCAGAACGGTCACCAAGCCCAGGGCTGTGTAAAATACAACCAGTAAAGTTATTTTTGCTTCAATACAAAAAAACAAGTAGATGCAGATTCCTGGCATGACTGAATGCAGACTCATTACCACCCAGGAGATCACTTGTAAAGGGTGGTAAGGTTTTTCGAACCCGTTCTTTTTATATTCCATTTATGTTAACTATCTCTGTGAGCATCCAAACAAACTTGCCAAGAACCCCCTTTTCTTTCTATTGCTGCTTTGAATTCCCCCGAAACTCTGTCTCTGGATTTTCTTTGTGAGTTGCTGGAGTTCTTCCATTTTTTCTTGAAGTGCACTTTCTGAAACATCAATGCTTACAGACCGAGCACTTTGTGGGTGTTCTGGCTCTTTTTCGCCATCTTTGTGGAACTTCTGCATCCAGTGTTCTCTAAAAATGTCGTCTATGACAAGTCTCTCTTTCTTGTCTATTTTAAGTAGTTTCTTTATGAATTCTTGGGCGTCTTTCGGCACCTGGGGTCCCAAGGTAAAGCAGCCCTTTACAATGTTTCTGGCCTTTTGTGTGTCGTTGTTGCCTCTGAAAGGGGGTCTTCCTTGCAGCATTTCACACAGCAACACTCCTAAGGCCCAAATGTCAACTTCTTTAGAGTAGTTTTCTAGTTTAATTATTTCAGGGGCCATGTAGTCCAGAGTCCCGCAAAAAGTGTTCCGGTAATCACCTCCTGGTGCACTCCACCCAAAGTCACACAGTTTGAGGTTATTGTTTCCGTCCAATAAAATGTTTTCAGGTTTAATGTCTCTGTGTATGAACCCGTTGTCGTGCAGGTACTTAACTGCTGTACAGGTTTGGGAAAAGAACTTCCAAGCAGTTCTTTCAGGCAGTCCTCTTCGTTTCCTAATGTAACTAAACAAGTTGCCTCCAGCAATCCACTCCAACACCAAGTAGTAGTTTTTTCCATCTTGAAGAAAATCGTAAAGTTGCACTATTCTTGAATGACTAATTGACTTGTGAACCGTCGCTTCTCTAAGTAGGAACTTCAAGGAAAGGCGTTCCTCAACTACTTCTTTCGGAATAGCTTTCATGGCGTACTTGAGCCCAGTAGGTTTGTGGACTACTGTCCTTACTTCTCCGTAACTTCCTCTTCCTAGTAAACTGGAATCTAGTTGGGATCTTTCGAATTCTTCCAGTGCAAACATGTGACTAGAACACACTCTTTTGTGGGCTTCAATGTCTTGGTTCTGGCATTTTAAACTACAGTATTTTACTAATCTGCACTTGTTACAAAGTATCTCGTCGTCAAAATCATTTTCGCATCCAGTTCTAAAGCACTCCATCTTTATACAGTGAATTTATATATATGAAGCAAATAATAGGGGTGCTAGCAACACTGGTTCTGGCTCTTTTGGGAGCAACTCTTTTTCTGCAGAGTTTGTTGTTGAAAGTGGTTCTTTTGAACTTTGCTTTGCTCACAGGATTCAAGAACTACTTAACTTTTTTTCCCGTAAAGCAAATAAAAGAGTCAGGGTTTTCAATATTGCTCAGCATCAACTCTCTGGTCCTGGTCCACTTGCCTTTGAGTCTTTTGGCGCTTTTCGAACCCCTTGAAATTGACTCTAGAGTAGTTTCTTCTCACGAAACATCTATTGTTTTGGTTTTAATGGGCCTTGCTTTGAGCACAGAAACCTACCTAGTTACTTTTGCTCCTGAAGACTCTTACTTAGAAACTGTTCTTAAAAAGAACTCTAAACACAACACTTTAGGTGCTATTTTAGCTTTGGGAGTTGGTTTGGGCTGGAGTAACTTATGGACTAGACTAGTAGCTGCGACTCCAGCTTTGCTGACTAAGAACTCTGAAAGGTTCCAAACTTACCACAAAGTTTTTGTAGTAATTCAGACCCTCCACTTAGTTAAAACTTTAGTAGTGTGCTCTTTGTTTCTAGTTACTGAAGACTTACTGTGGAGTTTAGTAAGCAGAGTCGTTGGAAACAAAGCTACGCACTCTGTGCTGTACTTGTTCTTAGACTTAGCAACACCTTACCCCTACTCAGTTGCTTCCCAGGTTGCCGAAGTTCTGAGTTTTGCAGTGCTACACATTTTTTACTTTTGGGAAACTTCTGAATTCACAAAGGTAACTCCTAAGTAGCTAAACATACTTCCTTTTCCAGTATTGGTATTTGTGCTTGCAAACTCAGAGGGTTTGTTGGTGCTTTCTGCAGCAGTGGAACTTAAGATGCTTCTGGACTTAAAAGTATTATAAGTTTAATTAGAAACTTTTTCTTCTTCGTCTTCAGTTAAACTGCCGTTGCTGCTTTCCTCTTCCCTGACGTAGTCGTCTATGTTGGAGTAGAGGGACTTAATTTCATCAAATCCGTAGTGGACTTTGTAGTCGCTTTGCGGTGCCTGTTGAGCAGCCCGTTTGGCTTCTTCAATGGCTTGTTTGAGATGAGGGTTGTTGGTTTTTTTGAGTTGCATGAAGGGGTTCTTTTGTGTATTGTTAGAAATACTGTTGCCCAAAAAGCTGGACTTCCTTCCGAAGCCTGAAACTTGCCGCATCAAGGAGTTCTTTCGTTCAAGTTCTTTTTCTTTGGTTTTTTGCCTCACGTCAGCTTTGAGTGTAGATATTTGGATTTCGTAGTTGGAAATCTTGGTGCTGAGTTCCTTGACTTTGTTTTTCTGGACAGCAACTTCCTTTTGCTGTTCTTCTACTGAAAGTTTTAAGTTGGAGTTTTCGTCTGAGAGTTTCTTGAGTTCAGTTTCTCTTTCGAGTGAGTTGTTTTTGTTGGTTTGTTCTAAACTAAATATTTGTTCTTTGAGTTTAGAGACTTCTGAGTGGAGTTGGTCTTTTTGTTGGTTGGAGTTCTTTTTGTAGTCAGCTAGTTCTTCTTGGAGTTCTTTGACTTGGGTTTTGAGGTCTTCGTTAATTTCTTTTTGAGTTTCAATGTCTTCTAAGTAGCGTTTTTCTTTGTCTAACTCAGTTTGGAGTTGGCGGTTAGTTTGGTCTTTAGCTGCTTCGAGGTCTTTGACTTGTTCACTCAAGTTGGAGTTAGAAACCTTGAGTTCCTTTGTTTCCTTGATGAGTTTGTTGTACTTTTCGTTGGTGGACTTTAAACTAGCACTGAGTTTTTCCTTTTCTTCAAGTACACTTGAAACCTCTGAGTTGGAGTTGTGGAGTTGGTCTTTTAAGTGAGACACTTCTTCTTGCAGAGAACTTTTTTCAGTCTTCAAGCGTTCTATTGACTGTTCGTAAGTGCCAGTGACTTGTTTGAGGTGGTTTTCTTTTTCCCGAATAACTTCTTCCAGAGAAGAGTTCTTTTCCAGAATGTGGTTCAAAGACTCTATTTCAGAGTTCTTCTGCTGGAGCAAGGCTTTGAGTTCTTCGTTTTCACTCTGCAAACTGGCTTTGTCAGCTTCTAGTTTTTCAATGGAGTACTTAAGGTCTTCTTCTTTTTGTTTTGAGTTCTTTTGGAGAGTGTCTATTTCCAGTTTGAGTTTTTCGTTTTCTTTCTTGAGTTTTTCGATCAGTTGCAGCATGTCTTCTTCTTTTTCGTCAAACTCAAACTTTTTGTGCTGGAGTTCTTCGATGAGTTGTTGGTTGGAGTCAAGGGACTCTTGCATTTCTTTGTTGGTTGCTTGGAGTTTCTGCACTTGTTGTTCAGCAAACTTCAGTTTCTTTTCTAGTTTTTCTTTGTTTTTTTCTTCTTTTTGGGTTTTAGTTTCCAACTCGTTTACCTTTTCGAGGATACTGCTGGACTCTTCTTTGAGTTTTTCGTTTTCTTGACTCAAGTGGAAAGCTTCTTCTTGTTGCTTAGAAACTTCAGCACTCAGTTCCTTTGTCTTCTCTGAGTAGTACTCTAGGTCTGAATTTGCTTGTTTGAGTTGGGACTCAAAAGACTTGTTTTCCGACTTAAGTCCGTCAATCACGTGCTCGTACATAAGTTTTTGCTGTTCTTTTTCGTTGGTAATTTTGGCTATTTCGGCTTTCGACTCGTCTATTCTGTCCTGGTAGGCACCCATTTCTTCGTGCATTGCTAAGTAGTCTATGTTGTCTGAGTTAGCTTCTGCCTGCTCTAGTCTGGCTTGGAGTTCTTCAATTTGTCTTTGCGAAGAGTTCTTAAGGTTATCGTAGTGTATTTTGAGCTCTTGGTACTCAATAGAACTGTCCTCTGCTGGTTCTGCAGTGCTTTCAGAGTCCGTTTCGCCTGCTAGTTGGCTTTTGAGTCTAGTTACTTCTTTTTTGAGCTTTTCCACCATAGCTTCTAACTCCGCGTAAGACTTTTTCACGTTGCTTTTGGCTTTCACCTGGACCATCTTGGCCCTTTCTGCAAACATCAGGGTCGAAATAGTTTCTTCCATGTGCACCTTTTTGCGCGAACCTGTGCAAATAAGGGTTGTTTTGGAGTTCCCGCCTAAAGACTCCTTGAGTAACAAAGTCAACTTACTTTCACGGAAAGGAACGTGCTGTTCTCCCCCAGCAGTAAGGGCTTTAATGCACCTGCCCAAAGTAGTTAAACTCAAGTTAATGTTTTGGGCTTCTTTAAGGGCCTGGCCCTTAGCCCCTGTTTTGCTGAGTTTTTCACTCCCTGCCAAGTCCACTAGGTTCAGTTTGGAGTTCTTAAGTGTCCCGTCAGCTTCCACTTGGTCCACCTGGATTACAAATACCGTGTGGGACCTGGAACTTCTGGCGTTTTGCCCTGTAGAGCAAGTAATTCGGTTTGCAGTGCCTATTGCAAGGCACTCAAAGACTTCTTCGGGACTAGCGCAGCACTTCTCAAGCATTCCAATCACGCACATTCCCTTATCGGGGTACTCCCTTAACTTAAGGTTGGTAGCTGAAGGGCACACCAAAATGTCATTGATCATTTCGTTGTAGATTTCTATGTAACTGCACCTCACGGTGTACTGGGTGCCTTGCTCAATGCCTTTCTCTATCCTGTCGAACATGTGGAAAGTAGTTCGGGGAGTTATTCCAAAGAGTTCTTGAGTGGACTCAGGAATGTTGTCTGGCTCGTTGACCAGGAGTTCAGTGACCTCTTCGGGTCCAAGCATAGAAAAGGTTTTTCCAGACCCCGACTGCCCGTAAGCAAATATTGTCGAGTTGAACCCGTCCATACTAAGTAGAACTTACAATGAATCTATGATTTTCCTTCCTGCTGCATCGTAGAGATCAGCCTGAGACTGCTCAGAAGAGAGCACAGCGTCAAAGTTGAAGTCATAGTCCTTTTTAGGGTGCTTGATGCTGGCAGGGTAAAGCTTCCAATCAGCAAATCCCTCCCCCTGACCTACTTCCCCACCTCTGAAACGAATCACTACGTTAACAGCTTCCATTATTTCACCAGCTTTAAAGTTAATTCTTAGTTACCATAAAATTACCAGAAAAGTCCACCTAGGGCTTTTAAATATAAATGGTTATTGTGCTTTTGCTATTATGCTCAGCTTACGCGCAGCTTCAGTTTTCAACTCAACCCCCCTCAAATGTAAGCTTTACTTAGGTCAACTTGGGTGAACCTTTCAACCTAGGTCTCGAAATCACTGACGGAACTGCCGATGAACCTATTTACCTAGTAATGGATGACGGAATCCTGACGGGTGACATCCGCAAAACCACCTCAAGCGGTTCGGTGACTTCGGCCGTCAAGGCTTGGAAACCTGGAACCCGTAAGATAGTTGCCTTTGGCGCAAACTTAGAAGCCGTTGAATCGACTACTTTCACCGTTTCGGATTCTGAGTACATCATAAGGGTCACCGGACCTGGCAACTTAAATGTGGGCAATACCGGGACCTTCACGGCTGAGTTCTTAGACTTAGGCGGAAACACCTACTCAACTAGCGATTCAATAACTTTGGCACTGTATGGAGACGACCCTGATGCCCAACTTTCAGGAACAACTACCCAGTCAGCAAGTGGCGGCTCGGCCAGTTTTACTTTGTCGATTACGAAAGAAGGAAATTATTACATTTACCCAGATGTTCCCGGAATTATACCTGAACCCCAAAAGATAGTTGTGAGCAGTGCTGGACAACCCGATAGCATTGATATTCAAGTTCCTGAAACAATAGGAATTGGAGTGCCCTTTTCTCTCACTGTAAGATTTATGAATGGCGGATCAGTCAGAGGAACTGTTTCCCCCAGGACTGTTACCCTAGGTGGACCAATCCAAGGGTCTCCTAGTAAATCCACTACAAGCGGAGAGGTAACTTTTAACGACGTTTACATTTCACCTGGAACCTCGGAGGGTACTAACACCATAACTGCTAATGACGGTTCTTTAAGTGGATCTGCTACTGTCAGAATCTTTAAAAAAGCAGCCATAATCTACAACTTCCCATCCCAGCCCCACGTTAGAAAAGACATAGGCACTTTTGAGTACGGAATCAAACTTTCAACTCAGCCAACTCATTCTGTCACTGTTACCATCGGCCTAACTTCTAACAGTGGAGTTCTCTCGGAAAGTCCTAGCACCCTAATTTTTACTACTTCAAACTACAACACCGAACAAACAGTGACTTTGACTGTTAACTCAGGGAGTGTTTCTAGTGCAATTGAAACTATCTATGTTGACCATTCTCTTAGCTCTGGCGATACTTTGTACAACAATCCTTCCTATGTAAGACACGAAGGCTGTGACAACGTTGACTCAAGCGGACGACTTACTTTTAAGGTGAGCGAAAACTCTATGACTGGAACTTTAGAAGTCAATGGAGACTTTGTAGTTGAGTTAGGGTCCAGTGTAACTTTTGACATCAAATTAACTGTAGGACCTTCAAGTGATGTGACTATTGACCTGAGTTCTGGATCTCTAAACGTTTCCCCTCCCTCAGTTACATTTACAAGCACCAACTGGAACACTCCCCAAACAATCACTTGCAGCACTTCTGGAATCTCTATGGCAGCAGGCACTGTTACCAACCCAACTATTAGCTACACTATAACTAGTACTGATGAGTCATATTCAAGTGCCTCTTTCCCTAACACTCAATTCTTAGTGTACTCTACCCAGTCACCTTTTGCAGGAATCAAGCAATCAGCTTACCCCATTATCAAGGAAGACGGAAGCAGCACTTACACTCTTCAGCTTTTAACAACCCCCTCAAATCCTGTGACTATTAGCTTAACTCCTTCGGATGGTGCAATTTCAGTCTCCTCTAACTCAGTAATTTTATCTGATACTACACCCCAACTTGTTACAGTCACGCATACTTCACCTGGGGGCACATCTAGAAATGTTGTTGAGTACTTCACTATCACTCACTCAGCTTCCTCAAGCGATATTAATTACGATTCAATTTCAAGGTACTCAATTGGTGAAGAACTTCCAGTCTACGTTGTAATAGACTGCGAATTTGGAAAGTACTCTGATGAAACAGCAAGCTTCAACTGCGTCGACTGCCCAGAAGGTTACGAATGCCCCAATCCTGGAACCAAAACAACTTGCTCAAGCGGAGAATACAGCCCTAGCGGGTACTTTACTTGCTTAAAGTGTCCAGCGGGGTATTATTGTTCAACTCCTGCATCTGGAAAAACTCAATGTGCTTCTGGAACATACTCATTAAGCGGTCAAACCACTTGCACAGATTGTCCTAGTGGATTTGCTTGTCCCGATCCAGCAGCTCCTCCTGTTGAATGCCCCCTTGGAACTTACAGCGGTGCAAAGCAAACTTCTTGTACTACACTCTCTAGCGACCAGGTCGGAATGCCAGACGCAACACCTTCTCCTTGCTCTTCAGGAAAGATTCCCTCAGCTCTAAGAACCCACTGCGAAGATTGCCCTCCTGGATTTGCCTGTAACGACCCTAAAACCAGAACTATGACTCCTTGTCCTGAAGGGCACTTCTCTGCTCCAGGCTCAAGTTCATGCACAGTGTGTCCTGCAGGGCATGCTTGTTCAAGAGTAGAAGACCTTGGCACATGCCCTGATGGATACTACAGTTTTGAAGGTTGGGGTTCGTGTGTAGTTTGTCCTCCTGGATCTTCTTGTAGTGGTGGTTCTGCTACTTCTTGTGCTGGTGGTGAATTCAAGTCTGGAGCTTCTTCTTGTGATGTCTGTCCAGCAAACTACTACTGTGAAGAAGGACTACCTCCCCTGCCTTGTCCTCCTGGGTATGTTTCACCCTCTGGTCAAAAAATCTGCGAAAAGTGTGCTTCTGGAACCTATGAAGACGATAATCAATGCAAAGCCTGTCCTGCAGGGTACTTCTGTCCTACACCAGTGAGTCCACCTATACCTTGTCATTTTGGAACTTACTCAACTGGATCAGCTACTCAATGTTCGGCTTGTACCAGCGGACACACTTGCAGTCAAGGGTCTTCTAGTGCAACTGAAATTGATTGCCCCGGTGGTTTTTTCTGCACACCTGTAGACTTTGGAGGAGTTACAGCTACTTGGCCTAAGCCTTGCCCTCCTGGAACCTACAGCAACTCGGGTGCTACTACTAGTTGTGCACAATGTCCACAAAACTACTATTGTCCAGGAAATACAATCGATTACAAAGAATTTCCTTGCCCTCCTGGGCATTATTGCAGTACTGGAAGTAGTTTGCCTACGCCTTGCAATGAAGGAAGTTACAACCCTAATTGGATGTCAAATAGTGATGCTGCTTGTTTAAGCTGCGAATCTGGATACTTCTGTGAAAAAGGATCTCCGAGAATGAATGTCTGCCCTCCAGGCCATTACTGTGGAGCTAACTCTGGAAGTCCGAATAAATGTGCAGCAGGAACATTCTATGCCGGAGTAAGAGCTACGGCTGCAGGTGACTGCAAACCTTGCCCAAAAGGCTATTATTGTGAATCAGGAACATTTCTGCCTCAAGCATGTCCTCCAGGAACGTATCGCGATACTACAGGAGCAACTCAAGAAACCGAATGCACTGACTGCACAGCAGGATCAGTATGTCCTCTTCCGGGCAAAATAGAAGTACAACTTCCGTGCAAACCTGGCCACTACTGCGAAGTAAAAAGTGCCTTCCCCGTCCCATGCCCAGCTGGAACAATTGACGATGCAACAGGCTTTGTCCAAGAAAATGACTGTTCTACACCCTGTCCAGCAGGGTACGCATGCCCAAAAGGCGCTTCTTACAGCAACAGACCAATTATTCCATGCAAGCCAGGCCACTACTGTGAAGCAGGAACTGCAGCAGAAAGTGAAACCCCTTGTCCTGAACATACTTACTCTGACAAGAAGTACCTCAAAGCTAGCGTTGAGTGCACTAAATGCCCATCAGGTTATTATTGTCCTGCAGGATCAACTCAGCCTATAATTTGCTCAGAAGGAAAGTACTGTGTTCTAGGAAGCGGAGAAAGCAATTGCCCTGATGGAACTTATATGCCTTACAGAGGAGCTACGCATGAAGAAGAGTGCATTGAATGTCCTTTAGGGCACAAGTGCGCAGCAGGGTCTGCACTTCCGGAGCCTTGCGGGTCTACTAAATACGCAGACGAAAAGGGTCTTTCTGCCTGCAAAGATTGCATTGCAGGTTACTACTGCCCCTCAGACTCGAACATAGACCCTATTCCTTGTGGAAAAGGGAACTTCTCTCCTGCTAGTGCCGATAGTTGCGATACTTGTGATGCTGGAAGATACTGTCCTCTCGAAGCTACATCTGAAACAACCAAAGACAGCAATACTTGTCCAGAGGGTTTATACTGCCCTACAGGAACAGACCACTACCCTACCAACCTCAGAGACAGGTGTCAAAAAGGCCACTACTGCATTGCAGGAACAGCTTCAGAGACACCTTGCCCGGCGGGAAGAATCAGAAGACTTCCAGGAGCAAAGGAATCATCAGATTGCATTGAAGTAGAAGCAGGTTATTATGCTAGTGGCACTGGAAACTGGGAGGCTGACGGAAAGTGTGATCCGGGTTATTACTGTCCACAGGGCTCAACTACAAACACTCCACCTGGATCTAAGTGTCCTGACGGAACTTTCAGAAGCATTTTAGGAGGAAAATCTAGTTCAGACTGTGGTGAGTGCCCTGCAGGTTACTACTGTCCAACTGGGACTTCTGAACCTATAATTTGCGGTGCGGGAAAATACTGCCCTGCAGGGTCTTCATCAGAAACTAGCTGCCCCAAAGGAACTTACAGTCCAGGACAAGGAATGTTCAGAGAAGAAGATTGCATTGATTGTCCTCCGGGAAAATACTGTAACTCTCCAGGAATTACCTCACCTAATGGAGATTGCATTGCTGGCTACTACTGTGAAGGCAAAGCTATTGACCAATATGGAAGAAAGGAAGCCGGAGACGACCGAAATGACTGTCCTTCTGGAGGTTACTGCCCTACGGGAACAGCAGTGCCCATTCCATGTCCTGTAGGAAAATACTTGCCATATAGTGGAAAATCTGATGCTTCTGATTGTGAGAACTGTCCTGGAGGAAAGTATTGTGCTGGTGCAAGTGACACACCAAGTGGTGACTGCAGAGCCGGGTGCTACTGTGATGGAGGAGCAAGTACAGAATGCGAGCATGTAGCTGGAGAAGGTAAATTCACAAACGCTGGGGCTGACTCAGAATCTAACTGTCTTCCTGGAACTTACAATCCAGCTAAAGGGCAGAGTGTTTGTCCTGATTGCCCCGCAGGATTTTACTGTCCTAACTCAGGAATGACTGCACCCACAGTATGTGACCAAGGCCACTACTGCCCAGCTAAGTCAACGAACAAAACCCCCTGTCCTAAAGGTACCTACAACCCATTTAGTGGCTTAAAAGCAGAGTCGGAGTGCTTCCCTTGTCCTAGTGGCTACGCATGCACTTCAACTGGAATGACAGCTGTTACTGACAGCGATAAGTGTGATGCAGGCTATTGGTGTTTAAGAGGAGCCGAGAGCAAAACACCCTCTGATGACTCTGCAGACCCTCCATATTATGGAGTATGCCCAGTTGGTCACTACTGTTTACAAGGCTCTGGAGCACCAACTCCTTGTCCTCCTGGGAAATTCAACCCCAATGGTGGAAGTACTCCTGAATCGAATTGTGGAAGTTGCACTGCTGGAAGTTACTGCGAAGGCTTAGGAAACAGTGGAACAACAGGCCAATGCAAAGAGGGCTTTTACTGTCCTTCAGGCTCCAAAATCGAAAACCCTAACATCTGCACCCCAGGAAATAAGTGTCCGGTTGGATCTTCATCTGAAACTCCATGCCCAGCAGGAACTTATCAGCCAAACCATGGACAAGGAGACTGCATAGCTTGCCCTGCTGGTTACTTCTGCCCTCAAGGGTCCACTGACTTTATAGGCAACGACTGTCCCACTGGCTATTACTGTCCCCAAGGAACTCAATCTAACAACCAAAACCCCTGCCCAGCTGGAACTTACAACCCCGAAACAAATGCTATTGACGTTAGTTTTTGCCTGGAATGCCCTCCTGGAAAGTACTGCAGTGGAACAGGACAGGATAACCACGATGGAAACTGTGACGGAGGATACTACTGCAAAGGAAAAGCAACTACTGCCACCCCAACAGACGGAACCACAGGAAACAGATGCACTCAAGGAAACTACTGCCCAGCCGGAAGCAGTGCAGAAATCTCTTGTGAAGCTGGAAAGTACTGTTCTCAGGACGGTTTAAGTGCCCCTGAAGGAGATTGTGATGCAGGGTACTACTGCCCTACTGGCTCTACCAGCAGAACACAGAACGACTGCCCCGCGGGAAGCTATTGTGAAGCAGGAAGTCAAAGTCCCACTCCTTGCCCTGCAGGTAAAAAGAACCCTGACCCTCGCCAAATTTCTTCGGCTGCTTGCGTGAACTGTGATGCTGGCAAGTATTGTGAAGCATCTGGAAGCACAACTGAGACAGGAAACTGCGCTGAAGGCTGGTACTGTGTAGCTGGATCCAAAACAGACAAACCTCAGGGAGCTGGCTGCGATAAAGGGTACAGGTGCCCAGCTGGAGCTAATGCCCAAATCAAGTGCACAGCAGGCTTTTATCAATCCAGAACTCTACAAGGTAGCTGCGAAACTTGCCCGGAGGGTTATTACTGCGACGGAGTTGACACTACTACATATGTTATTTGCCCAGCAGGCAAGTACTGTGGATCTGGAGTATCTGCAGGAACTGACTGCGATCCAGGAAAATACAACCCTAAAGAAGGACGCACTAGTGCTTCAGCTTGTCTCGATTGCCCTGCAGGAAACTATTGTGCAGGATCAGGAAACTCTGCAGTTAGTGGGGCTTGCACAGCAGGTTACTACTGCACCTCTGGTTCGGATTCTGCAACACAAAACCAGTGCACAGCAGGAAACTACTGCCCCGAAGGTTCTTCCCAACAAATTCCTTGTGACCCTGGAAAGTACTGTTCGCAAAACGGTTTAAGTGCCCCTGAAGGAGACTGTGATGCAGGATATTACTGCACAGCTGGCTCAGATACCAAAACTCAAAACGAGTGCACTCCAGGAAACTACTGTGAAGCAGGAAGCTCTAGTCAAACTCCATGCCCTATAGGAACTTACAATCCAGATACAAGAAGTACATCTGATTCAGCATGTCAGCAATGCGATGCAGGCTGGTATTGCGATGAGTTAGCAATGACCACCCATAACAAAGTAACAAACAAGTGTGCTGCAGGGTTCTACTGCCAAACTGGAAGTATTACTCCAAAACCTAAAGACACTATTTGCCCAGTAGGAAATGAGTGTCCTGAAGGTAGCTCGGCTCCCACACCCTGTCCAGAAGGAACTTACTCAAACGTTGAAGGACTTGAATCTTGCATTTCCTGTCCTCCCGGTTTTTACTGCGACGGAGGAACTGACCAACCTGTTAAATGCCCAGCAGGGTACTTCTGCACAGGTGGAAAGTCTAGTTCTACTAAAGAACAGTGCCAACTCAACACCTACAACAAGTTTGAAGGCCAAAGTGCTTGCACTAACTGCCCGGTTGGATTCAAGTGTGATACTTTAGGAATGACTTCGCCTGTAATTTGCCCAGCAGGTTACTACTGTCCAGGCGGAGGTAACCCTGCAACTCTTTGCCCTGATGGAACTTACTCTGAAATCACCGGGCTCCAAGCTGCAGACGACTGCAAGCCTTGTCCTCCAGGTAAATACTGCACAAACGGAGTCGAAACTGGAGACTGCAACGCAGGGTACTACTGTGTCTCTGGAAACAAAGTGCCTAACCCAGACGGAACAGATGCTTCAGTGGTAGGTATGCCTTGTCCAGTTGGACATTATTGCTTAGTTGGAACAACATTGGCTACTCCTTGTCCTTTCGGGAAGTTCACTACTACACCAGGAGCTTCTCAAGAGTCAGACTGCCAGGACTGCACTGCAGGTTTCTACTGCATTCCTGGAGACCCTAATCCCTACGACTGTCCTAGGGGTTCTTACTGCCCAACCGGTAGTGAACTCCCAACTGACTGTCCTGCTTACACTTATTCAGACGTGTACAAGGCTGTATCTGAAGACACCTGCAAAGCTTGTCCAAAGGGTTACTTGTGCGATGAAGAAGGAATTGGAGACTACAAAAGGTACCCCTGCACTGCAGGTCACTACTGCCCAAGTGGAACCCAGGAGTACAAAGACTGCGGTAGTGGAACTTGGGGACCTATTCATGCACTTGGATCTCCAGCAGAGTGTTGGGATTGCCCTTCTGGTTCTTACTGTGGAGTAGGAGCTGTTACTGTGATTCCTTGTTCGGACTGGAAGTGGTGCCCTACAGGAAGTTCTTCAGAAGGAGACTGTCCTTCAGGTTACTACTGCCACCAAAACACCACTGAGTTGTCTTACTGCTACTCAGGCTACTACTGTCCTAGCACTCAAACAGGAAAAGCAATATCTCCTCCTTACAGATGCGAAGAGGGTTCTTACTGCCCAGTTGGAAGTGGTGCTCCTACCGAGTGTCCTGCAGGGTCCATACATGTTACTTACTCACAACGCAAAGTGCAAATTGAAACTTGTGTATTCTGCCAGGCTGGCTACTACGCCAATAAGACCTCTGTAAGCTGCGAAAAGTGCTATGAAGGTTATGTGTGCGAAAAAGGGGCTTCTAGGCCTGACCCTCGCAACTTAGAAACAGACGGTGGATACCCTTGCCCTGCTGGCTACTACTGCCCTGAAGCTACTGCTGAACCCAAACCCTGTGGAGTAGGAACCTACAACGCCAACGAAGGAGCTAAGACTCAAGAAGAGTGCGTTCCTTGCAATGCCAGAACTTACAACGACCAAGAAGGCCAGCCAGGGTGCTTCCCCTGCGGTCCCAACGCCTTTTCTGAAACAGGCCAAAGTACTTGTTCTTGTTACGGAAGGTTCCGTTCCTACATGAAGCGTGATGCAACTTGCAGATGCCAGCCCGGCTACCAGTTCTTTAAAGACGGAACACAGCTGTCAGACGAAGACTCCCGCCAAGACTGTGTGCCTGTGGTGCTAGAAAACTGTGCTGACGGACAAGTAAGAGACGCCCTGGGCAACTGCAGGGACAAAAACTCCTGCGAAGACGAGTGCCAAGGAGGCTCTGGAGAAAGAAGCCCTGACTTGGGACTTTGTTTGTGCGATGAGACTCCAAGCATCCAAGACGTTTGTGACGAGAACTGCAGAGCCCAGACTCCCACGGTTACTTTGACTTCTGACGGAATATTCAGAGTGTCTGACCCCAACTACTACAAAGACCAAGACGTTGACTTCCAAAGCACTCCTGGCTACACTGGCAGAGTTTACTGCTACGAAGACAAGTCCTGCAAAGTTTCAACTATTGAGTTTGACGCAGACGGGTCGTTCACTTCTAACTACGAACCCTCTTTAGTTACTCAGTACACTCAAAGCGGAAGAAGAAGACTCCAGTCAGACTTGAGTCTTAAGAACCCTGTTTTTTGTTTGCAAAACGGAGAAACCATGGTCTTTTCAGTTATCTACCCCAACCACTACCCTGTTTACCTCAAAGACTCCCTTTTGAACAACAACCCTAACTTCGACTACGGGCCTTTTATGGAACTCAAGCAACTCATTGAAGACGGCAAACAAAACATCACAACCTTTGGCTACACCTTTAGGGAACCTGGCACTTATGCTTTTGGGGACAGTTCGGACTCCTCCAAGGTTCTACTCATAAACGTTAAAAACGACTACGAAACCTGTGAAGAACCCTACATCAAGGAAAGAAGGGCAGGAACCTTGTCCCAAAGCAACGTAGCAGCTGACGAAGAAGTGACAACTAGCACTGACTGGTTGATTTTCGGGTTCTTGTTTGTGATCTTTCTGCTGTTTATTGTGTTCATAGTGTTTTTGCAGGTGTTTAACCAGATTAACATGAAGAGCACTCAGAAGAGAAACATGGAAGCCTACAGACAAATGATCAAAAGCCAAAACGCAGTAGTCAAGCAAGACGCCTCAGTAATAGGAGACAACGAAGCAACAGGAGCCCTCAACCCCGAGGTGTTCCAAGGCATCCACCAAAAACTCCTAGACCTGAACCACTTGATGAAGCAAAGAATGAAACGCCAAGCCCAACTAGAAAACGACCTTTCTAACCAAGCTATGGAAGCCCTCATGGAACTCAAAAACGTACTTTCGCAAATTGGGAACCCCAGAGTGGAACTGCCAGTTAGCCAAGAGTCCAAGCAACTGCGTCCTATGGAAGTGCAGGTTTTGAACCCCAAACAAGACTCCACCAACAACCGCACAATTGAGAAGATACAAAAGGACCCTCAACTGACCCAAGAAGAAAAGAACCAACTCCTGGAAGAGTTCAACGGAAGCCTTGCGAACTTAGAAGCCCAAATGGCTGAAGACAGGGTGCACGCAGAAACTTCTCTGAAAGCGCGTTTGGAAGAAAGGAACAGACGCAGGAAAGAACTGCTGTCCAAAAAAGAACAACTCGAAGTAGAAGAGCTCCAAACACGGGAGTCCCACCAAAAAGCCATTCGGGACCTGCAGAGTGTAGCATCGCAGGCAGAAAGGGAGTACGAAAAGGAAAAAAGAAGAGCCCGGGAAAACGTCTTCGGAAACACTGCCCGCAACATGAGGAAGGAAATGCTAGACAACATCAAAAACAACCCTCAAAAAGAACAGGAGTTCCTTGAGCAGTACGAAAAGGAAATGAACTACCTCGAAAAAACCCTAGGGGACGAAAAAGGACGCCAGCACAGAGAACTCATGCAGCGCATCGAACAAAGAAGGAACTCCAAACTCAAAGAAGTCGAAGAAAACGCCAAACAAGCTGCTGAGAACCACTCCCAAAAGGTAGAAGCTCTTAACCAAGTGAACAAAAGCATTGAAGTTCTGAACTACTTCTCTGAGTCAGGGCAGTCCACCGCTGAACACTCAGACACTTCAAGTGGAGTTAGTGACTCAGAACAAAGGTCCCTAGAAAGGAAGTACAAAGACCAACAAAAGCAACTGGACTTGCAACACGACAACAAAAAGTCAAAACTCGAAAAAGAAAAACAGGCACTGACAGCCAACTTGTCCATGACTGACGACAAAGAGTCCAGGGAGAAACTCCTAGACCAAATAAACTCAATTGACAAGCAACTCCAAAACGTCCAAGAAAAGTATGAATCTGAACAAAAGAAACTACTGACCCAACGACTCCAAGAACGCAGAAAGTTGCGCAGGGACAAAGCCCAACAGGCCAAAGAAAAACAAGAAGTTGAAGAAAGCCAGAAGAAAAAACAACAAACTGCAGCCCAAAGCCAACAACGACTTAAGAAACTAGAAGAAGCCATCAAGAACCTTCCCCAGAACCAACAACTCGAAATGGTCAAAGAACTACTGGCAGACAAGCACGATCAAGAACTCATGGAACTCCAAGCCCAACAACAAGGCCGTTCCACAAACATCCACTCTTCACAACTCAGAGAAACCCTCGAAAACAAGAGTGAAGCTCTCAAGGCAGCCAAACTGCACTTAGCAGACCTCTCTGAAGAAAAACAACAACAAGCCATCAACTCAATACTGCTTGAAGGAGAACAGGAAGCCCAAAAGGACTTTGAAAACACCTGGCAAGATCACAAACGCAAGTGCAACGAAGAACTGCTGGAACTACTTGACAAACAAATGCAAGAAGTCCAAGAAACCCTCCAGAAACTAGGCCTCCAAGACGAACTGGCCTCGAAAGCAAAGGCACTTGCTCAAGACTTCGAAAAACGAAAAGCAAGTATGGAAAACGAGTCCAAACAACGAATGATTGACTTAGAAAAACAAAGAGAAGAACTGGAGAAACTCGCCAAAGCCAAACAACAGGAACTTGAAGAAGAACTTGCTGCTTCCCGCAAAAGAGCCGACTTGGAAAGGGCCAAACGCGAGTTGGAAGAAAGACAACGCAAAGAAAGAGAAGAAGCTGAAAGGAAAGGCCAAATGACCCAACGCCAAATCGACGCACTGATTTCGCAGCACAAAAAAGAACTCGAAGAACTCGAAGGAGCCCTTTCTCAGGAAAAACAAAGACAACAAGAGTCCTTGAAAAAGAAACTCCAAGAAAAACGCGAACGCAAGAGAAAAGCCCTCCAAGTGCCTACTGAAATGAAGCAGTTCAACATAGACACTGCCAAGAAACTCAAAGCTTACCGCGAAGGAGAACACACTTCTCCAGAAATTGACGACGACCTCTTCTCAGAGTTACTCAGAAGAATTGCAAGAATTGAAAAGATCATGGCCAACGTAGACACCAACCAAACCCAAAACGTCTTGTCTGCTCTCCAGGCACTCAGCGACCAACTAAACAAGCTTAACTAGGCATTACATCTCTATAAAATGGTTTAAGTTCCAAGGAAGAACTTCAAAGCAACCAAAGGGGTTGGTCTCCTCCAGAGGCTTCAGCACACTGAAGGAGTTCTTGAAAACCTTAGTAGTTCCCTTCAGTTTTTGTTTCGAAGTTATGCTCAAGTTAGTGTTCAGGTCAAGTTCTCCAAGGGAGTAAACTTCTCTGTTCCTCAACTCCAACTCCAACTGCTCTGCTCCTCTGTCGCTGAAGAAGTTGCCCCCTAAGTTGCATTCCTTCAGGGTTTTGTTGGCCCTTAGCACCTTAGCTAGTTCGAAACAAGTTGCGTCTTCCAAGTTGTTCATCTTCAAGTTAAGTTGTTCTAGACACCTGTTCCACTTCAAGTTGTTCATAAAGATCTTTCCAATGTTGTCTGTGATTCCGTTGTAACTAAGGTCCAACTTTTTCAAAAACTTGTTCTTAGCTACTGTCTGGGCCAGCATAATTACTTCTTTTGGCTGCAAAAAACAGTGACTCAATTTCAGAGTTTCAAGGTTGTGAGGTGCTTTGGTGGAAGTTAAAGCTGACGTAAGGTACTGGAGGGCTTCTTCAGTTAACTTAGAGTGGGGCAACTCCAGAGTTTGTATGTTTCTGTTGCTCGAAACTGCTTTGAGCACACTAGTGCAGGTGTTGGCTGCAAGAGTTATGCTGAAGTGCTTGAGCGAAGGGTGTTTTCTAACACCGTTGGCAATGCTTATGCAGGCAGTTCTTTCAGAAGAAAAGGGGTTCCTTGAAATGTCTAGGGTTTCAATGTGGTCACAACTTCCTTTGAGGAGTTCGCCAAGTTTAGTTGCAAACCTTTTTCTAAGGTTGTTGTTTGACAAGTTAATGCACTTGATGTTTTCTAGCAAAAACAGTTCTTCGAGTTGGGGAAGTAACTTCTCGGTTAAGTTGTTGTTGGACAAAGCAACTGTTTCAACACTTGGAACTAACTTAATTCCTTCCACTAAACTTGAAAAAACATCTTCAGGCACTAGCGAGTTCCAGAAGTCACAAAGTATTATTTTCTGTATGTTAGTAACCTTCTTAGGCTTCCTGGTTCCTCTCCGACCAGTGTTAGGCTTGGGCAGTTTTAGTTGCTTTACCGCTTCGGTGAAACTAAGTTCTTCTTCGGGTTCTTGGATGTCTTCTAACTCAGACTTTTCCACAAAGCGTTCCCACTTGTAGGGAAGGGCTACTTGTTTTCCAGTGGCCTTTGCGTACTCTTTTGTGAGGAACTCAATGACTTGATCTCTTTCTTGTATTTCAGTTTTGAATTCCATATTATGATCAACAATTCCAAACACGAACCCCTTCTACGCCGTAGGCGCAGAGAATTAAACTACTTCACCACTGACGAAGAATTCAGACTCTACCCCCAAAACAGACTCTTTATCTTCAGAACTTTTAAGTTTTCCTGGAAGTGGTTCTTTTTAGTGGTCTTTTTTGCCTTGCACCAAGTTTGTTTCTTGGGAACTGCAAGTACTGCCCAGCAAACTAGTTTGTTCACAGGACTGTCACTCCAACTCATCATAGCTGCAGTAGCTTGTGCTACCGGCTCTCTCAAAAGAACCCCTAAACTCCACTCTTTGGCTTTGGTGGGGTTTTTGGACATCTTGGGGTTCTTAGTGGTTATTGACACCTCAGCAAGCATTCCAGCAGCATCCTTGACTTTGCTTTTACAAACTCCAGTAGCCTTAAGGCTTTTTCTGATGAAGTTTGCCCAGAGAGTTGAATTTGGAACTCTTCAGTACGCAGGAGCTGCTTTGGTTTTCTTGGCAGTGTGTATGAATTACTTGTTTTGTGCACAGGAACAACACTTCTTTTTGCTAGTTGGACTCTTAATTCAGACTTGCAGCAACTTGCTAAAAACTAGTTACTTGAAGAACCACATGGTGGACTTTTTGAGTTTCAATGCTGTAGTTTCGGCTTTTGGGTTCTTGTTTGGGTGTGTGCTGGGAATTGTGTACCTGCTGCTTTTCCAAGTGGACTTTGGAAGTTACTTTGTGTTTTCTTTGAAGTGTTTACTAGGACTAGAGTGTTTTTTGCTCCCATTCTTTTACCTAGGTTTAGTTGTTTGTACTTCAGTTTACAAAGCTTTGTTTGCAGGGTGTCCTTACCCCTCCAACAAGGTGTTTAGTGTTTTCTCTGCTGTTTTGAGCTTGCTGGCTTTTTTTATAACTGACTTGTTGTTAAACAAACACACTGGCACACTTTTAGAATGGGCAACTGCTTCAACAGGTTGTTTGGGAATTGCAATTTACTATTTAAAGCCTGAAGTTCCTTTGCCTTTTAGCTTTTCTAATAATTAAATGTTAGCATCAGACTTTATGCTGTGCAAAGGCAAAATTCGGGTTTGTGAAGTCAAAAAGCAAAACCAAGTGCCCAAGTGGGGAGTCCTTATACACAATTCCTTTTTAGTTTTCAACAAAGACTCTCCTTCCTTCATAGACCACAACGAAGAAGCCAAAATCCACCTACTTGACTCAAAGGCTTCTTTCTGCCAAGAAAACACTGAATTCAGAGTGGACATTTTGCAAGAAGGCAAACGTTATTCTTTTTGGGTAGACAACTACCAAACTGCCTGGAACTGGGCCAACATGCTAACTCTGGCTTGTTGCTGGACCAACTACGAAAACTTCTGTGAAATACAAATGATTTCCCCCTGGCAGCACTTACTTAACTGGGGAGTCACTGGGAAACTCGAAGTGGACCTCAGTGGACCCAACAGCATCTGTGTTATGGAGTTCTTGAGAAACAACACCTTAATTCAGGAATTAAGTATCAAAGAACTTAACTCCCAAGTAACTATTTTAAACCGACTTCTGGGCTGTTTTCCAGAGAACCAACTCAAAACACTCAACTTGTCACACTCTGAAATTTCAGACAGAAACTTGCATATGCTTGGAACTGCCATAAAGTCAAACAAAGTTCTGCAAAGCCTGGATCTGGGCTTCAACCACTTAACTCACGAAGGCATAGAAACACTAGTTAACACCATTATACAGATGCCCTTCCTTGAGCACTTGAGTGTGTGTGGAAATGTAATTAGAGACCAGGGATTCAGAGTTTTAGTTCCAAAGTGCTTCCAGTACCTTAGACTCAAACAACTTGACTGCTCCTCCTGCGGTTTAACTTCGGAGTCAATCTCTGGTATTAAAAGGCTACTTAAAATCAAGGGACTTTGTTTAGAGCACCTTTACTTGCAAGACAACGAGTTTTCGAGCCAAGCCACTACTAAGATCTTTAACTTGGTCAGGAAAAAGAAAGCAAAGGGGTACCACTTAGCTTTTTACTTGAACCCAATTAAGCTGGAGAACTGCACTTCTGAGGACCTTTCAGCATACAAAGAACTCTGGATTGTGAGGGCTTTAACTTCCAAAAAGGAACTAGAAGTAAAACCTCTGCCCAAACTTCCTTCACAAAGCAACACTATTAAGTCACTCATTGAGCAAATAGAAAACTTAATGAAAGGCTCTAGTCTGTACGTAGAGGACTTAGTGGAGGTTTGCAGACAAATACAGTCCCTGGAGTTCCAGTTCCCCAAAAACAAAACCAAAACCCTAACTGACACTTTAAAAACACACATTTTTACAGCAATTGAAACCAGTGACTTTTACTGTCTGGAAAGACTACTTGAGTGCGAAAAAGCCCTTGGAATCTACAACCCCAAAGCCCTGAAGACCTTTGAAAAACTGAAACCCAAAGTAAAAGAAGTGGTTTCAGACCTCCAGAAAGTACTTGACATTGAGTTGTACACTCCAGACAACCTAGGAAACCTAAACCAACTACTTGACAACTCTTTAAGTAAAGCTAAGAAATATGGACTCAAAGGAGACCTTGTGAGGACAGCTGAACTTCTGCAGAGAAAAAGAAACTACCTTTTAGAACTAAGTAATTAAGAATATTTAATTAATCTAATCTAACTACTGAACTAAAGATTGGCTAGCAGTGAGCTTAAACTTTCTTTTAGAAGTGGCTGCAAAGTTGATGCTCCTTGTTCAGGAGCTTCTCTGTATAGTTTGTGAACCAGTTGCCTTTTGCAAGCGTCCAAAACAGGTCCGTCGAGGTCTAGTTTGTTTTTCAAAAACTTAAGCCACTGATTCCTGAACTTGTGCTGGTTGTACTGCTCCAAGGAACAAGTCACTGAAACCAGCGCAATCACAAAAGGACTGTGCTGAGACAAGTGGTAGTCTTTGTAGCACTCCATTGCAAACGCATCGCTCCTTTCAATGATTTTTGAAAAGTCAAAGTCAACACCAGTGACGTAGAGTAGTTGCCTGGAAATTTCTGCAGCAGTAGGAAAGGCAAGTTTCCAGCCCATCTTTTGCATTGCAAAAAGTTCAGTTGCCTTGATGTCTTCCTTTTTGTAGAGGTTGGCTGAGTGAATCATGGCATGGTCTAGTGTATACCCCATGTTTTCGTGGAACTTCAGAGCTATCATCAAGCAAACCACTCCTACTAACTGCAGCACTGCTTTCTTAGTTCGGACTTTAGCAAGGAATTGGTTTATAAGGGTAATGCTCAATTGAGCCGTTTCAATGCTAGCTCCAAGTTCTTCAGCAACGTTCACTATCCAGTTCACAAGTCTGTCTCTCATCCAGATCTTCACTTCTGAGTCTTCACTTAAGTAGTTCCCCAGAGGAGGCAAATCAGACTCCAGCTCAAGCAGGTAGCGAAGGACATCACTTATGTAGTCATCTGTCAAAACCAAACTCTTACTCGCCATTATTTAGAATATTAACAACTCTTTTGGCCTAAGCACTTGTTCCAATAATATGGGAATCTCTCGCATTTTCAGGTACAACAACACTTCAGACTCCACTGACGAAGAAAAAAGGATCTCCCAAGTTTTAGAAATAATGCAGGCAAAGCCCACTGCTGACTGGACAGTCCAAGTCACTGTTTTGCTGCCCAAAAGTTCTTCAAACAAAGCCCAAGGAGTCTTTTTAGTAAACTTCGAAGAAAACATTGTAGCCTTGCTGACTTCCCAATTCGGCAACGAAATCGTCCAGGCTGACTCTAGCTTCCACAGACTCATAGAAAACTCCCAAATTTGCAGACTACGCCAAAGCATCAAAATCAGTGGGAAAATCCACCAACTAGGGGACTTCTTAGTCAAACTAGGAACCATTACTGTTGGGGGAGAAAACAAGGGCTTAGTCATGGAAGTAGAGTTCACCGCTGCCTTAACTCTCGGGGACGGCAAACCTGGTATTTTGGAGTTTGTGTCTTACTTAGACCCTTTTGGGAACTTCCAGCACATAGACATTGAGTACTGTGACAGGTTCAAACTAAACTCAGAGTTCTTTACTCTAAAACACACTGCCATCGATATCTTAGCTGCTTTAAACTGCATTGAAATTAAATAATTAGTAAATCAACTGAATGCTTCGCTCATTGCAGATCTGGACAATCTGCTTCCACACACTTGAAGCAACTGAGTTTTTCCAAATTCCAATTGAAGACAACCGAGTTAAAGGTAAAACTCTCAAGAAGTACTTGGCTCCATCGTTCCCTAAGGAGTTGCCATGCAGGTTAAGGTAGTCAATCTTTGAGTTAGGGTTTGTCAGTGCCTCTGAAATGCTTTTTCCTCCTTTAGCTGAAACTGAGTTGTTTTCTAGACTCAAATCCACAAGTTTGTTGTAAGGACTCATGATTGCACTAGAAAGTGCCTCAACTCCTTTGTTGCTTATTGAGTTGTTGTCTAAGTGCAAAATCCTAACTGAGTTGTTTGGATTGCACAAAGCATCTGCAATTGAAGCAACTCCTTTGTTCCCAATGTTGTTTCTAGAAAGGTAGAGTTCACTAAGGCCATTGCCTTCACGCTGCAGTCCAAAGGACAACGAGCAGGCCGCTTCTGTACCTATGCCGTTGCTGTCTAAGTTTAAGTACTCAAGTAAGCAGTAAGGACTAAAAGTAGCCTTGGCCAGCATAACTCCTGCATTTTTGCCTATTTTGTTTTCTTGGAGGTTGAGCCAGTCAAGCTTGTTGCAGGGATGACTAATCGACTCTGCAATTTCAAAGCCTCCATCCTTTCCTATCAGGTTTTTCCAGAGATTCAGTTTAGCCAGTTTGTTGTTTTCGTTCCTCAAAGCTTTTGCTATCAACTTCACTCCACTTCCAGTGATTCTGTTCCAAGACAAGTCCAGTTCAGTCAACTTAGTGTTACTGCTTTCTAGGGCTACTGAAACCTCTTTACAAGAGTCATCTGTAAGTCCATTATTTCCTAAGTTCAAGTAAGAAATGCAGTTACTTGGCTGACTTAGGCAACTTAGAATTGATACTGCTCCTATGTCCTTTACTTCGTTTCCCCACAAGTCAAGGTTAGTTAGGGTGTTTCCTTCTTGTTGAATCACAGTTGCAAAGGCTTTAGCTCCCTCTACGTTTATTCCGTTGTTTGCGAAGTTCAGAGTTTCTACTTTGGAGTTTAGGGACTTCAAAGACTCTGTTATATGGTAAGTCCCTATTAAACCTGCTGAGTTATTTTCATAATTAATGTCAGTTATGTTGTTGTCTGGATGACTTATGGCCTCCGATATGGCTTTTTCAGCCTCTATTCCGTAGCAATTCCACCCAAATTCCAACTGGAAGGGAACTTTTTGGCCTGTTTCAATGGCTTCCAAAAGTTTTCTTATGCTTTCGTCGTTGGTTTTCATGAAAAAGCTTTTCAACAAACGAGTACTTGCTGCAGAAGGAGTTCTGGGCTTTTGGACTTTGGGAAACTTACTTCTGGAAACAACCACTGGCTGTTCTATTTGTTTTTGCCAACTGACGTCTACCAAGAGACTTCCAACTTCCCTTTGCTTCTTTAGGACAACCCAGTCTTGGTATGACCCTTGACTCAGTAACTCAAGGTCTAAACTCCCTTCGCCTACTAAATGCTCTGAGTCCCACACGCCAAAACAAATAATGCCTTGACTAGCTCTTAAAAAGGTCAAGCAGCTTTCCCAGACACAGGAGTCTTCAGTAGTTTGGCCAAAACTGGTTGCTTGCTTTTCTTCGCCAAGATTTACTATTACATAAGGGTGTTTTAAATTAGTTTCCTCTGTGAACTTAGCACACAGGAGTTTTACAAGCAAGTTTCCTGAGTTCTTTACGGGCATTTGGTTCATTTGGATAGTTTGTATTTTTTGGTCACCTACTTTGAACTCCATTATATTTAGTTATGAACATTTCTAATGGAAAGTTTGAACTACTATGACTTGCTGGGACTCTCTAGGTCTGCAACCACTGAACAAATAAAGAAGTCCTACAGAAAAGCAGCTTTGAAGTCCCACCCTGACAAAGGCGGGGACCCTGAAAAGTTCAGACAGATTTCCAAGGCCTTTGAAATACTTTCAGACCCCAAAACAAGAAGTAGTTACGACCAAAGCTTAAAACAACTCAGAAGCAGGGACGGAACAGGACCTACTCAAGAGAGTTCTCCTCCCAAAAGAAAAAGAACTTCAAACCCCCCTGGTTCCAACGTAACTGAAATTCCCTCCAACCCCGAAACTCTTTCTGTCAAAGAACTCAAGTCTATCCTTGAGTCCCTTGGAATCAAGCACAGTGACTGCTTCGAAAAGTCCGAACTCATAGAAAGACTCAAAAAAAGGAAAAAGAACTCCAAACCCCCCAGGCCCAAAAAAACTGAGTCTTCTGAGCAGATTCTAATTAAGATTCTAAGCATCGGGGACCCAGAGTGCGGAAAGTCCTGCATCATCAAGAGGTACTGCGAAGGCAGGTTCGTGCAAAGGTACATTTCAACCATTGGAGTAGACTACGGAGTCAAGAAACTAAACATCCAAAACAAAAAGATAGCTGTAAACTTTTTTGACCTTTCCGGTGCAAGAGACTACAACGAAATCAGGAAAGAGTTCTACAAAGACTCCCAAGGAGTGTTGTTGGTGTTTGAAGTGACTGACAAGTCTACCTTCAACAACTTAGTTAAGTGGGAAAGGGAAGCTCGCTCCAGTGGCTTGAGTTTGTCGGACGTAGACGTGGTTGTTTGTGGAAATAAAACTGACTTAGGCGGAAGAGAAGTAAGTTCCTCTGAAGCAAGCAAGTGGGCCACCACAAGGGGGTACAAGTACTTCGACACTTCTGCCAGCAACGGAAGTGGCATTTCCGACGCTCTGGACCACCTTTTCAACTCAGCTGTTAGTCGGTACTTGTCTGTGCAAAGTTCTTTCGGTCTTTAAGTTAAACATGGAAAACTCGTGTGCTACTTGTGGGGCAAAAGGAGTCGAACCAAAATGTTCTCTTTGTAAAGAAGTTTTCTATTGCAACAAAAAGTGCCAAGCAAAGCACTGGAAAAGCCACAAGTACTCCTGTAAAGGCCACTCCCCTCCGCGTTCTGTGAACGACTTCGAGTTTCTAGAAGTTCTAGGCAACGGCAACTTCTCAGAAATCATCCATGTGCGGGAAAGAAGAACTGGAAAGCACTTTGCTCTTAAAAGAGTGAACAAAAACCGAGTTGTCCAGTTGAGAAAACAAGCTGACGTCTTCATGGAAAAGCATGCCTTAATGCGACTTAAAGACGTAGAAGGAGTAGTTAACTTGCACGAGTGCTTCAAAGACGATACTGAACTGTACTTTTTGTCTGAAAGAGTCAGGGGCAGCGAAGTCTGGGAAAAGTGCAAACTATTTGGAATCAGAGAAGAAGAAGCCAGGTTTTACTTTCGCCAAGTGTGCTTCACCCTCAAAACCGTACACTCAAGAGGTATCATTCACAGAGACATCAAAACAGAAAACGTAATGCTCACTGAAAGTGGCCAAACCAAGTTAATTGACTTCGGGTCTGCAAAGGACACCCAGCATCCAGAAGTAGAAGTTCCTGGAAACTCCATGCGCAACAAGAAGTTCGAAAACTTCGTAGGCACCCCTCACTTTATGGCTCCTGAGTGCATCAACAACAAAGAATCCACTGTCAAGTCTGACATTTGGAGTCTGGGCTGCATGTTGTACTTTATGGTTGCTGGGTACCCTCCTTTCCAAGGAGCTTCTGACTACTTAATATTCACAAAGGTACTTAACCTTGACTACAGTTTCCCCAGGCACTTTTCCCAAGAAACCAAGGACTTCATTGAAGGGCTACTAAAACTAGATCCAGCTGAAAGACCAACTATAGACCAAGTATGTGAAAGTGAGTACGTCTCTGAGTCTCCAAGCACTTTTCCTCTGGCTTCCCTGTTTTGGACTTCCTTAGTGACTTTAAGAAGTAAAATCACTACAGAGCACACAAACTACTCCCAAGACATTGAAGACATATTTAGGGCAGTCGATACACCTCACACCCAACACACAAAAGAAAGACTCAAGTACTACTTTTCCAAAAGCGAAGTTTCTAGCCAACAAGGAATTTAAGTAATATAAAATGAAAAATTTTTTCCGTTCCTACAGCAACTGTGAGGTACCTGGACTACCAAGGCAGCAACACTTTAGAGAAGAAAGTTTACGACCTGCACGTGCAAAGCCACGTCAAAATGATTCACTTATTTTCTTACTTGCTGCTGACTTACTTTGGAATTTCCCTTCTTTTCAACTGCCTAAGGCCCCTCAGCAGCGATGTTAACTTTATTTCTATCACTGCACTTGTAGAGTGGGTTGCTAGCATCTCAGTAGATCTTGCTGGAGTTCTCACTAGCTTAGGAGGTTTCAGAGCTGTTTCTGTCCAGTCAAGAGGAACTTCTAAGGTGTTTTCAAGGGCTGTCATGGGTCTCTTTGCTATACATCTGTCCTACCTCATACTTGCCTACACCATTAACTTCAGACAGTTCAACTCAACAATGAACTACTTCTTAGGCTTCAATGGATTCTTGTCCATCACCTCTGCACTTCTCCTATTTACAGTTTATCTCTACATTGGGTGCTTCTTCGTCATGAAGTCGAAGCAGTTTAATTCTTTGCTTGAAGAATACATTTCTGGCAAAAACAATGTAACCTAAGGTCACACATTTAAACTACCCTTGTAAATGGAACCCTCTTGCACTCAAAATTGCCAGCCTACCCATGAATGCCAGTGTGGAGCCCTGTTGTGCTCCCACATAATGCCTTATCACGTTGTCTTTCAAGGCCACTCTATTACCCAAGTGAGTCTTGACCAAGTACTTGCCCAAATCTCAGAAAAGAAGGCAGAAATCAACCAACTCCACGAGTCCATAGTCGCCCAACTCGATAGAATCACCCTACACCAACTCAACAAACTCACTGACTTAGAAAACAAAGTGAGTAGCCCCCACTACAAAAAACCCGCCACTATTAACCAACTAACTCAGGAAATAGACTACTGGATCAATCCTCCAAAAGAGTACATTGACCAGCTCTATTCTCTCGTTAAGCAGCTCAATACCAGTTTCCAGCCCCAGATAGTCTCTGGAAGCCACGACGGTACTATTAGGATCTGGAGAGACGGTCAGGCCAGAGTACTCGAAGGTCACACTGGAGGGGTCTACTCCGTGTCAACCAAAAAAGACCTTGTAGTTTCTAGCAGTTTGGATAAAACCATTATGGTTTGGAACCTTAGTTCTGGAGAACACCCTCGGGTGTTCCAGGGACATATGAGCACTGTTTGGTCAGTTGCCATTTCAAGTAACGGAAGGTTCGTGGTATCTGGAAGTGGGGACAAGACTCTCAGGGTGTGGAGTCTTACTTCCAAAAAGAAACCTGTAGTTCTGAGTGGACACAGCAGCACTGTAAGGTCTGTAGCTATTTCTAATAGCAATGAATTTGCTGTTTCTGGAAGCTACGACAACACCATCATAGTATGGAGTCTTGTTTCTGTACAAAAAACAAAAACACTTAAAGGCCACAGTGATAAAGTTGAATCGGTAGCTATCTCTAGTAACGACCAGTTCTTGGTGTCAGGAAGCTGGGACAAAACCATTCGAGTTTGGAACATTGCTTCTGGAGAACAAACCAAAGTCCTTGAAGGGCACTCTGATTATGTTTGGGCAGTAGTTATCTCTAATAAAGACCAGTTCTTGGTGTCAGGAAGCTGGGACAAAACCATCCGAGTTTGGAACATTGCTTCTGGAGAACAAGTTAAAGTCCTCGAAGGGCACGTTGGTGGAGTTCTTTCACTCAATCTATCAGATGACGACAAATACTTAGTTTCTGGAGGCGGAGACAACTCAATTAGGCTTTGGGACCTTAGAGTTGGAGAACAAATCCATTTACTAGAAGGCCATACAGACAATGTCTGGTCAGTTAAGTTAGTTCAGTAAACACTTAAATCTTATTTTCCACGAAAGTCAACTTTGTAGTAAATGCTTTTGAACTTTTCCATCATTTGGTCCGATATAGGGTTTCTACCTAAACCTATGAAATTTAAGTAGGACCTGGGTATTGCTTCCAGCATTGACTCTGCACCAATGTCTGTTATTGAGTTAGTTTCGAGGTCAATTGTTTCTTAGTTCTGTGTAAGGAATTGCTTTGGATAAGTGACTCAAGCCTTCATCCTTTATTGAATTTATTCTGAGGTCCAAGTCTGTGAGTTTGGTTTGAGGAAGAGCTTCAGCCAGCAACAGAGCTATTTGAGAGTCAATCGAGTTACTAGAAAGCGACAAGTCTTTTATGCTTGAGCTAACTAAACCTGCAAAAAGGCTTTGGAATCCCTTAATGGTGAACTCATTTGCTTCTATTCTCAGAGAAACAAGTGACTTTGGAAAGCAACTGGAAAGGGCTTCTAGACCCCTGTCAGTGATGAAGTTGAAATTTAAGTCGATTGATTCTAGCGTCGAATTAACCATGGAGTTAGCAATTGCAATGACTCCTTCGTCTTCGAGTCCATTCATTGCAAAGTCAACAAACTTCAAATTAGGACTTTTAAGGTAACTTGCAATGTTGAACATTCCTTCCTTCTTTAAGGGGTTGTCTCCCAGAAACATCAACTCTAGGTTCGGAGAAAGCATTGCCTGCCCAATGCTTTGGGATATGTTTTGGTCTAAGTAGTTGATGTTTAAGTGCAGCTCCCTAATTTTAGTACTGCTTAGGTGTGCTAATAAGAAATCCACTCCTCCGTTAGTTATTGTATTGATCGTTAAGTCTAGGGTAGTTATGTTAGAATTTAGGAGTGCTCTAGAGATAGCTTCTGCACCCTCGTTCCCAATAAAGTTCTGTCGCAAAAACAAGCTCTCAAGCTTAGAGGAACTAATCCCCTCTGAAAGAAAAATAGCTCCCTGGGGTCCTAGTGAGTTATTGTACAAGTGGAGTGTCTTAATCAAGGAACGTGGCAATACCGAAGCAAGTGCTTTTGCTCCTTCTGCACCAATTTCATTGTCTGAAAGGTCCAAGTGAACCAATTTGGAGTTAGGAATCACTTCCGACACCAAAAAGAACCTTTCAGAATTGATTGAGTTACTTCCCAAGTTGATTTCTTGAATGTTTTGGATTCCCTTTGCTATGCAACGAATTCCCTCTAGTCCGAAATCGTTCTTTTGCAGAAACACTTTTTCTGAGTCTCTGAACCACTTTACCAAGAAGGGTGCCTCTTGGTCTGTCAGCCTGTTCTTCTTTAGGTTGAGTACCTTCACTGAAACTTGTGGCTCAGTTCCTAAAGGCCTCAGTATCTCTGGAGTTTCTAAGTCAATCTCTAGACATTGCATCGCCTTGTTTTTGATTGCTGAAAGCAGCGCTGCAGCCTCTGCATTGTTCATTGTGTAGCCTCTTAAGTTCAGACTAGCTTTCGCTTTGGCATGCCCCAGTAAGTCTAGGAGGTAGTAAAACAAGTCTCTGCTTAGGTGATTTGCTACTATAGATTCTTGGTTATTTATGATTGAGTTGCTGAATTTGCTAACTGTGGATTTGTAGGTACTGTTTATCTTTTCCAAATTTAAAATCTCACTCAAGGACAAGTATGATAGAAGGACTTCAGCACAGCTACCTAGTTCCTCTACCATTTATATGTATAGAACTTTAAATCCCACTGCACACGAGGATGGGTGGCAAGAACACTGACTCAGAAAACCCCACGCGGTGTTTTTGGGTGGAGACTATACCCTTGGAACTCAATCGCCAAAGTTTCGAGAGTACCAAGGACCCTAGACTATCTTAAATTATATTCTGAACAACTCCCAATACACTCTGGTTTAAATCCAGAGTTCTGATTCTTTTTGCATATTTGTATAATCTATTATGCATATTCTCAGTTCAAATTAGGTTATTCAAACTAATAAATAAAGACTTAATCTGCATCATTTCTTGTTCAAATGTCTAGATGAATCAATACCTCAAATGCACAACAAGTTATTGAGTAAACAGACCTGAAATTTTATTAACTGCAATCAATGTCTTAGACTACTCAGAAAGTTCTTTAATGAAAGAACACATGATCTAATTGGCATTTAAAGAACACTGTGAGCTCTTAAAGCAGCCAATTAATAAACTTAAGATTTAATTTTCTACTGTCTATAATCTCTCACTGTAACTCTAAAAGGCTCAAAGGTCGGTAGCAAACTATTCTCATTATTATGCTATCTGGTTCTTGGGCCTCTGGTACAATGTAAAGTGGTCCTCTGGTTTGCGTTTGCGATTCATGCTTCTTCTTTTGTATATCCAGTCTCAGTAAATAACAATCAAATTGAATCAAACTAGTTGAAGATTTTCGGAATGGAAATTTCGCGGTGAATATGTCTGACCAGACTTGGGGACGTAGGTTTCCCAAGCCGGACCATCATGAAGACACGACTAAGTACTCCTTACCGAAGATTTTAGGCCATGTGAAGCAAGCTGACAATTTTGCGCATCTCAGGAGATTTGGAGGCCCGGACCCTTATACTCGTATGCATAGCGGTAATGCGACGCGGGGTGGAGGCTTTAGAGCTATTTGGGGTATCCACGAGACATTTAATTTAACTAAATAAACTACTAGTTAAATTTAGCTTTCTGTGAGAACTGATTCTAGTTCCCTTAAAGTTTTTGGTTTCAGACTTTTCTGGTACTGCCTGATAAATGGAACCTAGGCTGATTGTGAGTGGGGGTCAGGATAAGATTGTCAGAGTCTGGAGAGAACCAAAGAAACTATTCACCTTTGAAGGAGTTGGCAATCTAAGACCTATTCTCGAGGTTTTTAAGTTCTTGAGTCCTGAAGAGGTTATCGGAATTGCAAGAGTCAACAAGCAATTCTATGAAGCTTGTTTCCACTCTGAAGTACTGAAGCCTGTGTTCAGACAAACTAAGGTTCTTGAAGGCCATACTGCGCCTGTCTACTCAGTTGCTGTGTCTCTGAAGAATGGGATACTAGTGTCTGCTAGTGCTGATTCCACCATTCGAGTGTGGAGTCTAGTTACTGGACAAATGGTTCAATTACTCCAGGGGCATAGTGATGAGGCATTGTCTGTGGCCATTTCTAGTGATGGCGAGTGGGTTGTGTCGGGAAGTGAAGACAAAACACTTAGGGTGTGGAGTCTAGCTTCTGGACTAACCACTCAGGTACTCAAAGGACATAGTCATTATGTTAGGTCAGTGGCCATTTCTAGCAAGGACCAATACATTGTCTCTGCTAGTTTTGATACTACACTTAGGGTGTGGAGTCTATCTACTGGAGAATTGATTAGAATCCTTCAACATAGTCATTTTGTCAACTCTGTGGCCATTTCCAAGAGCGACCAATACATTGTCTCCGGGAGTAGGGACTCTACTGTTAGAGTGTGGAGTCTAGCTTCTGGAGACCTGATTAGAGTCCTTCAAGGACATGGTGGTATTGTCTGGTCAGTTGCTATTTCAAGTGAAGAGCAGTTTGTAGTCTCAGGAAGTGGAAATGGGACTATCAGAGTGTGGAGTCTCACTTCTGGACTAACTACTCAAGTACTCAGAGGTCACACTAGAGAAGTACTCTCAGTCAGTCTATCAAGTGATGACAAGTACTTAGTGTCTGGAGGTAGCCGTGGAGACTACTCAGTGAGAGTTTGGGACCTCTCTACAGGCAAACAGACTCAAGAACTAAAAGGCTATACCATGCTTTATGCTCAGTTAACTTAATTTAATTCTTGAATTCTTGGTTAACTTGATTGGTAGTTCTTGATGCATTACTACATGTTCTTCATTTGCTTAAGTATTATTCTTGACTAGTCTTTATTCTGCTTACTCTAAGTGTTACTGACTAGTACTTAACAACTATGTTCTTGTTAGTCTATAGTTTGATAACTACTAACTATTCTACACTAAGTACTTGTAATAGTATGTTCTTAACAATGACTACTTAACTATAGTTGTTTAGTCACTACTATGATTACTCAGTTGTTAGTGTACTTACTTAACCTTATGTATTTAACTACACCGTCTGAGTAACTAGTGCTTATTAGTTCTTACTCTGTGTTTACTACACTCTTGTATAGAGTTACTAGTTATCTATTATCAACTCTTACTAGTATTTTTCTGTAACATCACTTACTAAGTATGTTTACTAGATACTTTTAGATGCTTATTGACTACTTTAGTTACTTAAGTGTTACTTGTTGATTCAGTCTAACTTACTAAGTTATTTAACACTACTCTGTGTTGTAGTTTCATTTACTTACTCTTGTTCTAAGTATTTAAGTACCATTACAACTAAGTATTATGTGTTATTTAAGTATTAATGACTGAGTGAGTAGTGTTAGGGTGTAGTTAGGGTGTTAGGGTGTTAGGGTGTTAGGGTGTTAGGGTGTTAGGGTGTTAGGGTGTTAGGGTGTTAGGGTGTTAGGGTGTTAGGGTGTTAGGGTGTTAGGGTGTTAGGGTGTTAGGGTGTTAGGGTGTTAGGGTGTTAGGGTGTTAGGGTGTTAGGGTGTTAGGGTGTTAGGGTGTTAGGGTGTTAGGGTGTTAGGGTGTTAGGGTGTTAGGGTGTTAGGGTGTTAGGGTGTTAGGGTGTTAGGGTGTTAGGGTGTTAGGGTGTTAGGGTGTTAGGGTGTTAGGGTGTTAGGGTGTTAGGGTGTTAGGGTGTTAGGGTGTTAGGGTGTTAGGGTGTTAGGGTGTTAGGGTGTTAGGGTGTTAGGGTGTTAGGGTGTTAGGGTGTTAGGGTGTTAGGGTGTTAGGGTGTTAGGGTGTTAGGGTGTTAGGGTGTTAGGGTGTTAGGGTGTTAGGGTGTTAGGGTGTTAGGGTGTTAGGGTGTTAGGGTGTTAGGGTGTTAGGGTGTTAGGGTGTTAGGGTGTTAGGGTGTTAGGGTGTTAGGTGTTAGGTGTTAGGGTGTTAGGGTGTTAGGGTGTTAGGGTGTTAGGTGTTAGGTGTTAGGGTGTTAGGGTGTTAGGGTGTTAGGGTGTTAGGGTGTTAGGGTGTTAGGGTGTTAGGGTGTTAGGGTGTTAGGGTGTTAGGGTGTTAGGGTGTTAGGGTGTTAGGGTGTTAGGGTGTTAGGGTGTTAGGGTGTTAGGGTGTTAGGGTGTTAGGGTGTTAGGGTGTTAGGGTGTTAGGGTGTTAGGGTGTTAGGGTGTTAGGGTGTTAGGGTGTTAGGGTGTTAGGGTGTTAGGGTGTTAGGGTGTTAGGGTGTTAGGGTGTTAGGGTGTTAGGGTGTTAGGGTGTTAGGGGTGTTAGGGTGTTAGGGTGTTAGGGTGTTAGGGTGTTAGGGTGTTAGGGTGTTAGGGTGTTAGGGTGTTAGGGTGTTAGGGTGTTAGGTG